>CM037879.1:159727277-160082277 GCA_021292165.1 Shinisaurus crocodilurus
ATCAGTGGGCTTTATTTAAGAGTAAACTCGAGGCTGGAAGAACCGCGCCACGCCAGCACCACCCCTTCTCTTAGCCACCCAAGGCGGGGCGATTTCCTTTTCCTGCCGCGCCCGCGCTTCGTTAGGAGAGCGCGCCGAGCGGGCTGAGGCGGCGTCTTAGACGTAGTGCCCGCTGAGGGAAAAGGCCGCGAAAGCTGCTTTGTGGGCGCGCTGGAGACCTTGGGGGTCTCTTCACCCCACGCTTCACCTCCCCCTTCCGGTAAGACGTCTATAGTCCCGGCGAAGGGCCGAGAGCAAAGAGCGACCACTGGCTGCCTTTCCCGCAGACCGCGAAGTCGTGGATCACTCCCTCGCCCCCTCGGCGTTGCCCCAGTCTCTTGTCGACGGCCTTCTCAGCGCTGAGTCGCTGACTACTTCACTGGGAAGGGAGGGGGAGTCCAGTATTGATTTATTTTTAACAGTGCAGTTCTACCCGTGTCTACTCGGAAATAAACCCCATTGAGTTCAGTGGGATTTATCTCAGGCAAACGCGTATGGGATCACAGCCTAAATAAACGGGAATTGTAATACAGGATTGCAGCGCTGGGCACAGCCCGGGTAGAATTAACAGCCTCAGTCAGTCTTGGGTTCTCTGTGAAAGGTTTGCCCTCGCATACTTTTATATTGCAGGCAACTAACTGAACGGGAGCTTTCGCCCCTGTTTATAAGAGACGTGGAGTTCACGCAGTCTACATTTTCAAACTTTCCTCCGTCCCCTTTGCTAAATTGGTCTCCTTGCTCTACTTTCACATTTTCCTTCCTTCACACATCCCGCCGCCGGCCTCTCTTCATATTTATCATAGAATAAGATTTTGTGGAATAGAGTCCTCTTCATCAGGTGCATGAAGTGGTTCTCCTCATTTGGCAGGTATTTATATAGCTGGGGTTGGGGGACAGAAGGAGAAGAAAAAGTAAACTGTTGGGTCAAACAGCAGTGAAATTTAAAAAAAAATACGATCTGTGATCGTTAAATGAAAGCTTAAATGTATGCAAAATAGGCACAGTGACCGTTTAAAACACCAGTAATTGCTGATCCTGCAAACCAGAGTGTCTCTCTGCCTCACATACAGTCTCTTTTGATGGGCTGCAGATGCTCGGGTTGCCTTCATAAGGCAAAAGAATGCAACCTTGTTACAAAAAAGCATCTGCTTCGCAGTAAGTTCTATTGATTTTTCTGGAGTTTAGTGCCAAGTTAGTTTAGCACTGCAGGTTCAAGAGGCTTGAATCCATGGCAGTTCAAGACATTAAAGGCTGGATCACAGATATATCATTTAATCTTTCAACACTTGGTGTCCAGCCGCTTAATGTGTGAACTGACCCAGTTGAAAAGCATTTTGGTGAGATTATATCTGATGGCTGTGAATGTGCTGTATGTGGCTTATTCACACACTACTTGATGCTGTAGTTACCCAAGTGAATAACATTCATGTGTGAAATCGGTTCTTAGTAGCTGTGTGTAGTTGTTTAGTTAATCTTTTGATAGCAATGTATAGGCAGAATCCAAAAAGTTTTAGTTCAAACTCTTTAAATTAGCAAAAAAATAGGATTCAGGCATCTTTCTCAAACAAAAAGGATAGTTATTAAATTATGTTTTAGTACTACTTAACTTCTGAAAGCACTCTCACATTTTTATTTGATAATTTATTATTTTTTCCAAGAACATTAAAATGGCTTAACATTGCAATATATTAATAAAAATTTCACAGAACTCTAGTCTTAGAACACTAAATAAGCATGAAGAGCAGCATGTCCCATCCCAAATCCCTATTTAATTTTGATAGAGTAGGTAGACTGGATATGGCCACACTTAGAAAATATGAATGGATATAGCCACACTTTGAAAATATGAAGGTCTCTATATTTATATGTTAACTTGACTTTTTTCTTTTAGTACACATTCCAAAATTCAGTTCTGGCAGTGGAAAGCTACTAAATATATTTAATGTTGAATGATTATGTCATCAGAAGACCTGTGTTATGACTGCTTAGATATTTAGTGTGCACAACAAATTGGTTGGCGAATCAGTTTTCTGTAATTTCTGGCCATGCAGTGAAATAGATTAACTATGACCCAACAGTGCTTTCTCCAGCCCTGTTTCTGACCGATTCTAGAAGTATGGTACAATTTATGGTACAAAGAGCCAGTGTGACGTAGTAGTTAGAGTGTTGGACTGGGACTCAGGAGATCCGGGTTGTAGTCCCTGCTCGGCCATGAAACTCACTGGGTTTCTTTGGGCCAGTCACTGACTCTCAGCCTAACCTACCTCACAGGGTTGTTGCGAGGATAAAATGGAGAGGAGGAAGAGGATTATGTAAGCTGCCTTGGGTTCCTTGCAGGAAAAAAGGCGGGGTATAAATATAATTAATTAAAAAAAAATACAATTTGCTTCACACTTTTTGTCCTTCGACAAACTGCCCAGAGAACTTGGGCTACTGGGCAGTATAGAAATACAATAAATAAATAAATAAATTAGAAAGCATTTAGTGAAGGGTTGCTTTTCAAACTAGGATGAAACAACTTATGCTGTGGATGAATGTTTTGAAAATCCATTCCTTTCAAACTGGAAAAAAGTTTAGAAACTCTCACTGGTTTGATTTGATTTGAAGAAGTCAGCCTGATTTTAATAGCCTCCCTTGACTGCCAGCTGCCTAGATTTGCTTATTAATTTAAAAAACAGAAATGATAACAACTACATAATTGTTATGGGAATAAGCACAGAAAAAGGGTTGCACTGAATGATGGTTATTCCAGTAATGAATATATATTACACAGGTTTCATTGGACTCCTGTTCATTTCTTATTCTGACACAACTAGTTTTACTATTTCTATAATCTGCCAGATCTTTAAAATGCATCTTTTTTGTTAACTTTTAACTTTATTGCTATGCAAATTCTTGCAGAACATGTACGATTTATAGCAAACATAATGGCACATGTTTTAATTCTATCGTTCAAGTAATACAGAAGTGAGAAAGTTGAATTTCTTAATTAAATCCCAATATTTCTCTAGCACAATTTTGCATTTATGTTTGGGTTGCCTTAGGGCTGTCATACACTCGCATGAAATAAATCTGGTTTTGCATCTCTTAATAATATGCATTGGATAAACAGTAGATTTTTTTCTGCATCTTATATGGTGTCACGTACGACTGAAAATCCTCCGGAAAATCCTGCAAATTACTTGGGAAGATAGGCGAACAAATGTCAGTGTACTGTACTGGAAGAAGCAAAGACTACTAGCATTGAAAAAATGATCCTTCAACGCCAACTTCAGTGGACCGGTCATGTTGTTCGAATGCCTGACTGCCGTCTCCCAAAGCAGTTACTTTACTCCCAACTCAAGGATGGAAAGCGGAATATCGGTGGTCAATATAAGAGGTTTAAAGATGTTCATAAGGCTAATCTAAAAAAATGCAATATAAACATCGAAAACTGGGAAGCTCTGGCCCATGAACGATCTAAATGGAGGTGGCCTTTCACAAAGGTTCCATGGACTTTGAAGAAGCCCGAGTGCAAGGTGAAAGGGAGAAACGTGCTAAGCGAAAAGCACGTCAAATGGATCCTTTACAGGTCCATCTTCTATCTGGTAACCTGTGTCCTCACTGTGGGAAGCTGTGTGGATCTAGAATTGGCCTCCACAGTCACTTACGGACCCATCACTAGAGTCTACACAATCTTCTTTAGAATTTCCTCCTTTTATCCTGGAAGACAATCTTACTCGGTCACGAGTGATCGCCTGATGACGACTGAAACAAATACAAACTTTCTTAAATACTAAATACTCTGGTCCCTGCCTCCTGTGTAATGCCAATATTTACATCTCCCAATTAATCTGGTGTGAATGAATTGCCAAGGAATCCAGATCTTTAGATCTACAAAGTGAAAAGCAATTTTATGTTAAGTTTTGAACACTTGGAATTTACATAATTCTTTATTTAGAAGAGTTACCTAAACTTTTTAGAAGATTCATATTCCACCCTTCAATCAAATGATCCTCAAGGCAGCTTTCAATAACTCTTAGTTCCCTCCCTGGCTGATGGCAGAGGCCAGAGTGTGCTTCCCTTTTGCTTTGCAGTCCTAGGCAACTGGCGGTTGGATCTGACTTTTCTTTCTGGCAGGGAGGTGGGAAGGACCAATTCTTTCTTTGACTGATAGATGATGCCCGGTTGGTCTTTGTAATCATTTTGAACTTTTACTATTATTATTTTCACGTTTGTATTCTGTCCTTTCTCCCCTTAGAAAATGTGAAGTTACCATGTTTTGTCCTCGTGTTACCAACTTGTAAGACTGACTGGCTGAAGGTTACCTAGGTTGAATAGAAGCCAGCAGACTTCAGTTGGTTTTCTAAAGGCTTACTGAGTGATTAGTTGCTGGAGAGAACTAAGGAACTTTTGAGAAGGCTTTTTAAGAAGGCCTTGGCTTTTAAGCAGCTGATGATGGTCCTTTTTGTGAAAGCACTGAAAGAATGCTGCATATCACCAATCAGATGCTGCCTTGGAGTAATCAAAATTCTTCTTTCATATACACTGTATATGAAGGAAGAATTTATTCCATGGCAGCTTCTGATGAAGTTCAGCAAAATGGGGTATTATTGGATGCCTGTACTTTGCTTCCCTTGTCTACACTTACTGTATGCATTACCAATTTATGACTTTAGAACTTGGATGCCTTTGTTCCAACATCATCCTAACCTACCTCACAGGGTTGTTGTGAGGATAAAATGGAGAGGAGGAGGAGGATTATGTAAGCTGCCTTGGTTTCCTTGCAGGAAAAAAGGCGGGATATAAATATAATAAATAAATAAATTCAGTTGCTGGATCTGTTACCTTAATCCCAGGCTCTACCACTGCATTCCCCACTTGCCAGTCCTACTCCCCCATCTGCCATCAGACTCCCTCACTGAGATGGTGCTCTGTGTGTATGTGTGAAGAAGGAAATGTTTATATTGTTTATATTATATGTTTATATTGTTACTGTTGTAACTTTGATATTTTTTATACAGTATAATTTTAATATTATAGCTAATTTAATTATATTTTTAACTTTTGTATATTCCTATTTATATGTTTTATTTGTATCAGTTTTAATGTTGTAATGCTGCCTTGAGTCCCATTATTGGGAAAAAGGTGGGATAGAAATAAATATAATAATGATAATAAATAATAAGGGGCTGGGAATGGAGAAAAAAGAGCAAGGTTAGGGGCTGGGAGGAGGAAGAAATAGCAAGATAAAGTGGTGAGAGGGAAAGAAAACACAAGGTAAAGACTGGGGGGGAATCGATGCTAGAGGCTAGGAGGGGGGAAATGAGGTAAAGAGGTGGTGAGTGAGAGAAATAGCGAGGCTAAAGACTTGGAATGGAGAGAATGAGAGAGAGCGCGCAAAGGTGAAAGGTCTGTGTGGGCGGATGAAGATTGGGCAGGGCCAGGAAGCAACTTTTTCCTTCTCTCTCTGCCCACCAAACAGCTGATCAGTGTCAAGTTCAGGAACAGGAAGGAGAACCTGGCGCCCTACTGTTTTTCAAGTTTTTTTAAATTAAAAAATAAATCGTTGAAGGGGGCAGGAAGTTGAGAGCTTTGCGGGCACCATTGGCGGTCCCCACAGGTGCTGGGTTGGGAATCCCTGAACTAGATGCTGCTTTGACAGCAATGGCAGTTGAGGTGTCAAATACTATGTCTAGTCTGGTATTATGGGGTCAATTTGTTATTGTCTGATATGGACAAATTGTTTGCAAGAATGTGACCTACTACGTATCCTTTAGGTTCATACCCTTCCTGGCTGATTAGATCTAGCAGAGGGCTCCAGAGTGTGGTTGATGCATCTCTCCACAAGGGAGTAATGCCTGCTGCCCTGAAAGAGGCAGTATTGCAGGCACTCTTGAAGAAGCCTACCCTGGAGCCCTTGGTTTTTAACTATCACCACTTTATTGCAAATACCCCAAACTGTTGGAGAGGGTAGTGGCCGGGCAACTGCATGCATTCTGGTACTCAATCTGCCTTGGTCACCTTTATTGAGGGAGGGTCAGGGGGAGTGTGACCTGGTTACTTATCCTCAATCTTCTTGTTACTTATCCTCATTGACTATGGCCTGCTTCTAGACCGTGAGAATACAAACATAGTCTGCTTGTCTTGTAGTTTAATACTCACACAGCCCCCAGTGGCCCAGTTTGGATGACACAACAATCCCCCATTTGGGGGTTGCATATTCAAAATGGCAGCCAGAATGCACTGTGGTTCCTTGAGGATTAATTATCCCACAATGGGCTGTCGTATTGTGCAAACCGGTCTTATTTCTCCATAATATCTGGATCAGGTGAGGCTGTGCAAGATCTGGGACGGTGTCTGGATGCAGTGGTTGGCTGGACATGGGCCAGTAAATTGAGCATACATCCCAGCAAGATGGAGGCATTGTGGGTGAGTGGTTCCTGTGTCCAGGAGAACAGTTCAGTTATCTTCTTATACTTTTATGTATTTATTCCTTTTAGTTTGCTTACGTATTATACTACTTGTTTGATTATGTCAAAAAGGCTGTTACACAGCTCTGCCCGCCTGGGTACTTAATGCAGCACCAACACTGGCTGGAGGGCTGGGGACTTGGGGTGAGTTGCTGTGGTTTACAGAACTTCCATCTTTATCACCAGGAAACTGCTCCACCTTGGTAGGCTTTGAGGGGTTGCACCTGGTGTTGGACCATAGAGCTAGATTGGGGATGTTGCTGGTGTACTGTCCACTCTGCTGCACAGCAGCCTCCCTGACCAAGCTGGCAGAGGTGGTCTCAAGTGTGATGCTGGGGGAACCCAGGATGGTGGTTGTGGGTGATTTTAATTTCCATGCTGAGGCTTTCTCTGGAGTCCAACTTGGGACTTCATGGCCTCCATGACAACCATGGGACTGTCTCAGTTTGTCATCAGCCCAACACATGAAGTGGGGTAAACCTTTGATTTGGTCTTTCCTCCGAGCTGTGAGATGAGTAATCTGAAAATTGGGGTGGGGGCGGCAAGTAACTCCATTGTCATGATCAGATCATTTCTCACAGCATTATTTTCCTCCTGCAGGGATGGGGGACCCATTCAGATGGTCTGACCTAAGAAATTGATGGAATTCAATGGATTTCTGAATGCCCTTGGGGATTTTCCAGTGGGGAGAACTGGTGATCCAGCTGAGGCACTAGTCTCGGAGGGCCATCAACTTGATTATACCTGAGTGCCCTCTCTGGTGCTGTAGAACCCACTCTGCTTCTTGGTATACTGTGGAGTCGCAAACAGTGAAACAGGCTGGATATCACTAGAGAGCAAATGGTATAAGACTCAAAGTGAAGATGACTGAACACACTCTAGAGCACATAATCGTGCCTATTTTGTGGCGGTGCAGGCAGCAAAGAAGGCTTACTTTGCTGTCTCCATTGTGTCCTCGAGTAGCCATCCAGTGGAATTCTTTTGGTCTGGAGGTGTTAACACTCTCTCCAGTGAATCCTCCTGTCCTGGTCCCTTTAAGGGACCAGTTATGACCATTTTGCGTTGCTCTTTCAGGACAAAATTGCTTGTCTCTACAGCAAACTTGATGCTCTTGTTAGTGCAGCTCTAGTCGAGGTGTTTCACACCACTATCTGCCTGATTTTCTGGGATCAATTTTAGTTGTTGTGGCCTGATGACACGGACAAGGTGTTCATAGCAATGTGACTGACCATGTGCCCTCTCAATGCTTGCCCTTCCTGGCTAATAAGAACTAGCTGAGGAGGTATGACTGGGTGGATCCAAGGAGTGGTAAATGCATCTTTGTGTGAAGGGGTGGTTCCTGCTGTCCTTAAGGAGGCAGTGGTGCAACCACTCCTGAAGACACCCACTCTGGACCCAATGGTATTTGACAACTGCTGCCCAGTCGCAAATACAGTAATACCTTGGATTACGAGCATAATTCGTTCCGGAACCATGCTTGTAATCCAAAACACTCGTATATCAAAGTGAAATTTCCCATAAGAAATAATGGAAACTCAGATGATTCGTAACCTGCCTCCTCGGGCTCCCTGCTTGGTAGCTGGCGCAGCTCCACTTGTCTCCCTGCCTGGGAGCTGGAAAAGCAGCCACTGCTGGCATAGTTTATTTCCCTCCCACTGGAATCCGTAAGAAGGAAATCTTTTTTTCCTTACTGCTCTCAAAACAGGAAACAAAAAAAAGAACACACCCCCCCCACACACACACACCTTTTGCCCTGCCAGTGCAAGACTGACAAGGCATAGGAAAAGGCAGTTCCTCCCCCTTGGATTCTTTCTCTCCAGCCCCTGGCATTTCCGGCTCCCAGGCAGGGAGACAAGTGCAGGCGCCCGCAGAGCGGCCGCTCGCTCGGCCAGCACCTAGCAATGCTTTGTCGGCTCCAGGGCAGCACCTCCACTTGTCTCCCAGCCTGGGAGCCGGCAAAGGGGTGCGCGACGCTAGCCAAGCAAGTGGCCGCGCGGCGCTGCTTTTCCGCTGCATGTTAAATACAATTTTGCATAGAATGTGCACGTTTTTAAAATGCAAATTGTACCTGGGACTGGGGGCAGATAAGTATCAGGATGGGGGGGGGAGGCTGTAGTGTATGGTCCCTAGGGGGTTGCTCCAGAGATCATAGGACTTATTTTGGATCTCCCTTTCTGAGGGCAGAGAGAGAAGGAGCTCCAATCTTATAAGCCTCCTCTGTGAGGCTGCAGAAAGGTCTGCAGCTGATGCTGTTCCAGAGTTGAAGGGGGAAAAGGAGGGGCTGTGCCCTCTCATTTGCCTGACAGGGGGTGGGGGAAACTACATCAGCCTTGGAGCTGGCATAGTTTATTTCCCTCCCACTGGAATCCTTGGGAGGGAAATCTTTTTTTCCTTACTGCTCTCAAAACAGGAAACAAAAAAAGAACACACACCCCACACACACACCTTTTGCCCTGCCAGTGCAAGACTGACAAGGCATAGGAAAAGGCAGTTCCTCCCCCTTAGATTCTTTCTCTCCAGCCCCTGGCATTTCCGGCTCCCAGGCAGGGAGACAAGTGGAGGCACCTGCAGCGCGGCCGCTTGCTCGGCCAGCACCTAGCAATGCTTTGTCGGCTCCCAGGCAGCATCTCCACTTGTCTCCCTGCCCAGCGAAGCTGTGAGAGGCACCGGCCGAGCGAGCGGCTTGGCTCGTATTGCAAGACTGGGCTCGTGTCGCAAGACGTTATTTTTGCAAACATTTTGCTCGTCTTGCAAAGAGCTCGTAGACCGGGTTACTCGCAATACGAGGTATTACTGTACCCTTTTCTTAGGGAAGGTACTTGAGAGGGTCATGCCAGAACAACTGCAGGCACTCTTGGAAGATACTGATCAACTAGACTCATTCCAGTCTGGGTTTCCACGTGGTTATGGGAATGAATCAGCCTAAGTTGCCCTGATAGATGAGCTTTATCAGGAGAGCGAACCGTTAATTCTGCTTGATCTCTCATCGGCTTTTGATACCATCGACCATGGTTTCCTCCTGGGTCAACTTCATGGGCTGGGAATTGGAGGCACTGTGTTACGCTGGTTCCAGTCTTACTTGTGGGATCGATTTCTGAGAGTAATATTGTGTGACCATTCCTTGGCCCCTTGGCACTTTAGCTATGGGTTTGTCAGGGTACCATCTTGTCCCCAATGTTGTTCAACATCTATGTGAAGCTGCTGGGACCAGTCATTAGGGGATTTGGAGCTAAGTGCCATCAGTATGTTGATGCTCTATCTCCCTGTGCCATTTGAATCAGGTGAGGCTGTGCAAGTCCTGGATCACTGCCTGGATTCGGTGATGGGCTGGATGAGAGCCAGTAAACTGAACCTGAATCCTGGCAAGACAGAAGCCCTATGGGTGAGTGGTTCTTGAGTCTGGGAGATAGGCAAATTGCCTGTTCTGGATGGGGTTGCACTCCCTTTGAAAGATCAGGTTTTTAGTCTGGGGTTACTCCTAGATTATCACAATTGCTAGAGGCCCAAGTAGCCATGGGGGCTCGGAGTGCCATTTACCAACTTCAACTGGTATGCCAGCTATGGCCTCTCCTGAATAGGGATAGCTTGGCCACAGTGGTACAGGTGCTAGTAACCTCAAGACTGCAATGCACTGTCTGTGGGGCTGCCCTTAAGGCTGGTCCGGAAGCTGGAGCTAGTGCAGAATGCAGTAGCTCAGCTGTTTTCAGGAGCTGCCCCTTTTCAACATGCAACTTTTTGCTGAGGGAACTGCACTGGCTGCCTATTTGCTACTGGGCCAGATTTAAGGTTTTGCTTCTAGTGTATAAAGGCTTAAACAACTTGGGACCAAGATCCTTGAGAGTGCCTTCTCGCTTATATAAACCTGCCTGGTCACTGAGGTGATCAGATGGCATGCTCCCTGTGGTTCTGCATGGACCTATGGCCCAATTGGAGTCCACCTGGAGTAGAGACTGGGTGAATATCCTTGTTTTCTATGGATCCTGGAAAAAGAGAATTGCCCTGAGGAAGAACTTAGGTTTGAAACGCGTTGGCAGTTTACACAGTCTTTAAATAAAAAGCTTATTCATCCACTGGTTCAGCCTTTTTGCCTTGGCTCTGTTTGCTGTTTCTACTCCTGGGCTTTTCCCCTCCCTGTCTATTCCAATTGGAGTCCACCTGGAGTAGAGCCTTCAGTGTGGTGGCTCCCTTTCTATGGAACTCCCTAGAGGTCAGGCAGGCACCAACATTGTGTTGTTTTTGATGCCTGCTGAAGACATCTTTATTTTTAAGTCTTCCTCGATTGACCAGCCACGGTTTTTATTGGTATTCTGTTTTTTTTTTTAAAAAAAAAACTTTTAACATGGTGTTTTATTCTTTTTATCTTTTACTAGCTGTTGCCCGCGGCTTCGCTTGTGTGGATTTTGGGATTTGGTACAATTGTTTTTAAAAGAAACATGATGGAATCTCAGCTCCCCCGGGAATCTCAGCTCCCCCGGGATTACACAATGAAATCCCAGCTCCCCTGGGACTACCAGCTCCCCTGGGACTGCACAATGAAATCCCAGGTCCCCCCTCCAGACTACACAATGAAATCCCTGTTCCGTTTCCCCCGGGACTGCACAATGAAATTCCTGCTCCCCACCGGGACTGCACAACAATGAAATCCCAGCTCCCCCCCCCCCCCGGGACTACACAACAGTGAAATCCCAGCTTGCTCCCCCCGGGACTACACAGCAATGAAATCCCTGTTCCCCCTCCCCCTTGGGACTACCCAACAATGTAATCCCAGCTTGCCCCCCCCCCCGGGACTACCCAACAATGAAATCCCAGCCCTCCCCCCCGTGTAGGCCCCGACTGCAGTGCATATGAACATTCTGTTTTGACGTAGGAGAGATTTGCATATCCACTCCTGATTGGGCCCCTGTGGCGGCAGTTCATACGAACATTCTAAATGTCATTGGAGTGATTTCCATAACCGCTCCTGAATGGCCCCTGTGAACATTCCAAGTGATGCCATTGGCTATCATCTATTTTGGGCCATACAGGCTCAGTGATGGCTTTTTCAGAGATTTGAATCCTCCAGTCTTTGTCCTTGGGTGATGGAGAGTATGCGTGTCAGGTTTGGGGCGAATCCATCCAACCGTGTAGGAGCCTATGTGACGCACGCAAATGCCCGTACACACAGACACATGGACACACAGGATTTGGGACGCCCCACACACAACAGTCATTCTCTGACTGAAAGTGTAACGTTTAATCTGGGTGCTGGCAGCAGAAAACTTTTCTGACAAATATCTGATCTTAAAGAAAAATCAGGTTAATCCTGAGAGTCTACAGGTGATGAAGAGTGACCGTGCCAAGTTTGGGGTAGATCCATCAAAACATGATGGAGCCTATGCGACGACGCCCCACACACAACAGTCATTAAGTCATTTAAAACGTTTCCCTCCCTTTTCATCCCCTCAGAGAACATTCTAAATGGCCTAGGGGAGATTTGCATAGCCACCCCTATTGGCCCCTGCAAGAATTCATATGAACATTCTAAGTGTCATATGGGCTATTTGCATAACTGCTCCCCTGTTGTTTTACCCATAGGAGGTATTAGAGTGGGGCGATTTTGCCCCCTTTTTTCACCCCCTTAGGGACGGGATTTCCAAAAATCTTTCTTTAGTGGGGGTCTACATCATAAAAACTGTGTTCCTTCAAAATTTCACGTTCCTAGATTAAACGGTTTGAGCTGGGTGTTGATGTGTCAGTCAATCAAAAATCAGTCAGTCAGGACACCTTCTTTTATACATATACAGTAATACCTTGGATTACAAGTAACTTGGTTTGAGAGCGTTTTGCAAGACAAGCAAAATTTTTAATACTTATTTAATTTTTTTTGACTTGATATACAAGCGTCGTCTTGCAATACAAGTACTGTAGTACGGCTTAAATTAAAAATCTCTGTACAAATTTTTTTGGGGGGATTTCGTTTTGATATAAGAGTGTTTTGGATTACAAGCACCTTTCCTGAACGAATTATGCTCTCAATCCAAGGCATGACTGTAGATTGTTCACTGCTCCAGAATCTGGATAGATAGATAGATAGATAGATAGAATCACATGCATTTTATGAGGCTCTGAAATTTTCCTTTTTTAAAGTTGACTATAAACTGTAATGATAACCTTGCAAAAGTTTGAGTTCATTTTGCTGCTCTTCTCTTTTCTAATTAATTATTTTTGTATGCTCGTTTTGCTAAATCCATACAGCAATAGACTGTCACTGTGTGAATTCACAAAACGCCGTACACCTGTGTTATGATATGTGTAACCTTCTAGATTCGTTTTTCATAACTCCTCCAGCAATGTTATATTGATTTCTGTAGGCAGCAAAAAAAAATTAAATGGGTGGTTGAGCTGTTTATATCTTCAGAGACTTTTGAGGGGAAAATGTCCTAGTTGTCTAGTCTGGGATAAGGCTGAGTAAACTATTTGTGAGGTTCTCCCTCCTCTTCAGTTATGTATGCAGGGCAAGCTGCCTAAATCTGTGTTGTTGTAGGACGCAGAATACCCGTAGCATCTGTTGCTAAAAAGTTCAAGAGTCTGAACACAGCTGGTCATCCTCACATGGCCATCTCTGCACTCTCATCAATTGATCAATATCGTGTAAAGACTTCCCATAGCTGAGGACCTGCTCTTTCTGCCTTTTGGATTCACCCTGATGTGAGGAACCTCGCTTGCCCTGCCTTTTATGTGTTTTTGACATATCATACGGAAGGAAAAGTATTACTTGCTTCTTCCCTGTCTCTGTTTCTTTTTCTCTTTTGCCAGTTTTCCAGCTTCCACTGCATTCACCTTAGTTTCCTCCAGGTGCTGGAGTATCACTACACAACCTCCTTTGGTTGCTGCCATCTCACTCCCCCCCCCCCCATTCTCCCCTTCTCTGAGATAGCAAAAAATAATTGACCTGTAAACTACTTACTTGTTTTTACTTTCTCAATTTAAAAAACAAACAAAACCCTTCTTTTTGAAAACCTCTGATTTGGACTGTTACTCTTCCCCAAGTACGTTACAAGGGAACTCATTACCTAGGCTAATGTTATGCATGCTGTGTTCCCATGTATTTTAGTAAATGTGCTAGTTTTCGGGTCAGCTCTACTGGTCTGACAGCAGCCTATCCTCTGGCAGAATAGAGCCAGGGCCTCAAAGGGGAGAGGTGCCCCTAATGCTTGAGCTAAATCTCTCCAGGCATTTGCATTCCTGAAGGGCTTATTCCCTGATCATGTGCAAGTAAGTTCAAGAGCATGTGTAGAGACTGATGTCCTGAGCAAGTGTGGTAACAATGTGAATGTAAAAAAAAAAAAGTGTGCATGTCTTACTTTTAATGTCTTGAAGCTTGAATTTTCCTCTAGGTTCTATTTCTGAAATGTAATCTAGATAAAAAGTTCTGCATAATGACTTAGAGAAGGAAGAATTTCATTTCCTCATGCTCAGCTGTTATAACTCTGTTGTTATGCAAAATGCTAGATTTAAAATAATAGAACTACAACTACAAAATACATAATTAATAAAATACCAGTATTATTTATATGAATTAAAGACCATGAGTTGTATCCAGTGTTAGTCCTACTTAGAGTAGACCCAGTGGAATGAATTGGATGTGAGTTAGACTAACATTGGATATGACCCCATAATGTATTATATTTTTATAAAATTTATGTATGGAGGCCAAGCATTTTTTTAAAAAAATTGCTTTGGGGGGGGCGGGCGTCTGACTGTCAAATACAGGAAGAATCACCAGTAGGCTGAGAGCAAGAGTCTCCAACTAGAGTAATTTTCATTGCTATAAATTTTGCTAAGGGGGGCAGATAAATTCTATTTCAGAGGGATTATATAATTGGAAAGGTAGCTGAGGCTGATTCAGAGTATGTGTTCCTTTTTGGTATTTTAAATGAATAACTCTTCCCTAGTAAGAGTATCAAGCAGTTACAACTAGGATGCTATGTCAGGACAGATGATGGCCATTATATAAATGCAGAGGCTTTTGTATTTACTCTGCCTTTTCACACAAGATCACCTGTTACTTTTTTTTTTTAATTACATAACTTTGAGTCAGGAACATCAGTTTTAGTGTGGGTGTTGGTTCCTTTTCCTTTGCTGGAGCCTCTGATAGACTCCTTGAGTATATAACCCAGGGCCTGAAGTAAATTATGAGCTTAGTATTCCAAGAATAAATGTTAGCAAATCTTGAAATGATAAAGGTGTGTTTGAAATTTTAAGAATAACCTAAAATTAAGAGTGTGTGTATGTAGGTACCTATGTGTACAGTATACACACACAAAGATGGCTCAGTTAGGTGTAATATCTGACCTTAGTTTGTCACTATGTGAATGAGCCCTGTTCTTGCATTCTTCCTGTTCCCTCTTGCATGCTCTCATTTCCTTCCTCACTTCTGATTTAGTGGCAAACCATAGCCATTGCATCTGAACCAGGCAAACTGGACTATGTGTGTTTGTGTGTGTATGGCATGCAGATAACAGCGTGACTGGCACTCTACTGGCAAGAAAGTCTGATAGTTGGATTTGTGTAGTCAAACTTGCTGATTCTCACTGTTAAAGTGAGAAGTCAAACATTACTGATTATGTCAAATTTTATGTTGGTTTTCCAGGTAGAATGGATTCATCTTTATCAACAAAATTTCTAGATGTAGATCTGAAGATAACTGACATACACTACCATCTGAAAGAAGTTCTTGTGAAATTTCAAGGCAGATATAACACAGAATGTGAATTTGACTATCACATATTACAAAGTGAAATACAGCAGGTATCAAAAGTGAAAGACTGTGTTGGCGTTGGTGAGTTTTGTTTAGTAGAAGACGCAGAATGTGGAGAATGGTACAGAGGAAGAGTAGTACAAAAGAAGAACCACATCTATGAAGTATTTCTTATGGACAGTGGAAAAATACTTGCAGTTAATGACACTAATATTGCTTCTGCCTTTGATGAGTTGTTTCAGCTTCCTCCAAAGATGGTTTGTGGGATTTTTGCCAATATACTTCCAATTGAAGAAAAATGGGCTCCTAAAGCTTTGAATTACTTTTCGTCCTTAATAGACTTGCAGATTAAAGGCCATATACAAGCCATTCTACCACACCAAACATTTCTCCTTGATGTACCTAAAATCACTAGTGATGTAGTTGAATTAAAATTAGGGAAACTTGTAGATGGAGATACATTCCGTCTCATTGTAGAAATGTTAACTGCATTTCCACAAGAGACCCTTTGTAAACAAATGCCAGATTTACTGCAACAGAAATACACAAGGCCAGACACCGTATTCTTCAGTGCTGGAATTCAACCTGATGTTCAACCAATTTTGAGTAGCCTTCAGCCACTTTTATCTGTTGGTGTGGTGGAGAAAGTAAAAATATCAGTGGCAGTCAGTCCATGTAAATTTTATTGTCGGCTATTACGACACCAGATGGAGCTGGATAATTTAACAACAAGCATGTCTTCTTATTATGAAACTATTAGTAGAGAAAATGTTCCATCCTGTGACAATCTTGGAGTCCTCTGTGCAGCAAGACGAAAAAATGGTCAGTGGCACAGGGGAGTGATACAACAGCTATTTTCTGATAACAAAGTGAAGATTTGGTTTATGGATTTTGGAGACTGTGAAGCTGTGCCTTCTGGTTGTGTTTTGAAGCTTCAACAAGAATTCATTTCAGTGCCTAGGTTTTCATTTCCTTGTGCGTTGTCATGTCTTAGTGATCAGGATGAAGCTGTAAGAAATAATCAGCTAGAAGAATTTAAGCAGGCCCTCTTAAGACAAAGTGCTATTTATGCCCACATTGATCTATTCAATGCTAATGAACATTTGTATTATGTTACACTGCATAAACAACAATCAGCAATGAAAAATGAATATCAACCTCTGGGAAATGCTGTTGTTCCAAAACGCTATCCTTCCCTTAACACGGAAATTTCTTGCACAGGTGGAGACGTAAACATCTCTGGTGCAAACCCTGTCTTTCCTGAGTGTGTTCATAGGAATACTCTACAATCAGGACATTCTTCAGATCAAAAGGACTCTCACTTAATGTGCTCTCCTTTAACAATCCCTTGCAAAAGAGCAGAATTGAAAATAGAATCTGTCTGTATTGTGTTTGTAGTGTATGTGTGGAATCCATCAATTTTTTGGGTTCAAACTAATGATTATCTAGATGAGTTTGAAGCCTTAATGAAAAGAATTGCAGATACGTATGATGCAAGTGAAGCTGATTATAAGATTCTGGAAAATCCAGAACCTGGAAAGCTATGTTGCGCACGGTATTGTAAGGATATGCATTTCTACAGGGCTGTAATCAGGGAAGTGGAAGGCAGTAATATTACTGTTCATTTTTTGGATTTTGGGAATATTGAGAAAGTGCCATTCCTTGATGTGAAAATTTTGCTTCCAGAATTTCAAGAATTGCCAGCTTTAGCTATATGTTGTTCACTTGCTAATGCAGTTCCAGTTGAAGATATATGGATTAACAAAGAAGTAGACTTCTTTAAATCAATTGTGCTTGGCAAACAGCTCACACTCCATCCCATTGCAAAACAAAACAATACATACATTGTCAATATGCAGTACATGAATGGCTCAGAGCAAAGTGACATTCTCATGCTTATGGTTCAGGCTGGATATGCAGAATATTGCGAAGTAAAGCATGATCCATTTCTCAAAATGGTCCATGGTTATCAAGTACGATGCTCAAAATTAAAAAACAACACCCACAGTAAATCACATACTCAGAAAAATAAAGTAGTGATAGCTAATGATACTGGTCAGAATAGGAAATGGCTGAATACTCATCCTGTGATGAAAGAACCTACTGTCACTTCCCCACGGTGGGAAAGCATACTTTCCAATAAATGTGGAAAAGCATCTGAAGAAATTGATAGATTGGGGCCTTACAAAGAGTACTGGTTTAAACCAGGAACTGTATTTGATGTTGTATGTTGTAATATTACTTCACCTGGTAACTTTTCGTGTCAGATACGAAGTAAATTACCAGAGCTAAATAACTTGATGGAACAAATTCAATTTCATTACAACACTCAAACGAGGCCATATGAAGATGGGCAGCTTGCCTGTGTTGTGAAACATTCTAAAGATGGAAAGTGGTACAGAGCTGCTGTACTGAAACGTGTGTCCAAAACTGAAGTTGATGTAGTATTTGTAGACTATGGTAATCAAGAAAGGGTTTTGCTGAAAGACTTTCAAGCTATTCTCCCAGACTTTCTGCTCTTGGAATGTCAAGCAGTCAGATGTTGTCTTAATAGTGTCACTGAATCCTTAATATTTGACCCACATAATTGGACTGCAGGAGCATGTAGTGATTTTGAACGTTTTATTTCATCTTCCAATGGACTACTTACGTGCACAATTTCTGCCCTAATTCTTAGGAGTCCCAACTACTTATATAACTGTGGTTGACTTGCAGACTCCGTTTACTAGTTTACAGCAGTTTCTCTTGGAATGTGGCCATGCCCAGTTTGGATCTTTTGAATTCACAAGATCGCTTATACCATCAATATCTCTGTACAGCTTTTACTATTCATCTTTTAATATGAAAATTGGAAATGAAGAGGAGGTGTGTGCAGCCTATATATACAGCCCTACAAAATTCTATTGCCAGCTAAATAGAAATGCAGATGATATAGACAAACTGTTTGAAAAGATCTCAGAGATTGGTCAAATGGAAAAGCATGCAGACCAAATAAGCACTCACCGTGTATGTTTAGCCAAATATTTTGAAGATGGCCTCTTCTACAGAGCTTTAGCATCTCCTGCAGGATCATCAGATTACTGGCCAGTATACTTCGTGGACTTTGGGAATAAACAATTGGTATCAAAAAATGAACTGATTCCTATTCCCAATCATGCTTCAGAATTATTATTCACACCTATGCAAGCTATCAAGTGTTACCTGTCGGATCTAAAAGATACTGAAATACCAACTGAAATAAGTACATGGTTTGAGAAGAATTACTTGGGGAAAGAGCTGAAAGCAGTAATAGTATCTAAAGAATCTGATGGGCAACTTGGTGTGGAGTTGTATGATAGAGATTTACAAATAAATAGGAAGATTAAAGAATTACTAAAGTACACAAAATGTGGTGTCGACCCAAAAATTATAAATGGGTGTGCAGAAAAGTCTGGAGGCAAAAATATGGTGCCTAAAATAAAGTTAAGTGCAGATAAAACCAAAGTTAAAAGTGAAGTAGTTGAATGGGAAAGAGAAACAGAAAACAAAGTAAATTCTTGCAATCAGAGTGGTGTTAAGTTATGTGCTGAATATGGAAAAGAAATTGTTGATCTGCAGAAACAGTGCAGCAGGCCTGTAAAGCTTCCAACAGCCTTAGAAAATACAGAATTGGTTTTGCAAAACATTCTGGGACAGAGGTGTAGGAGTACACATGGAGAACTTAGTACTGACTCTGTTGATTTCCATAGTATGGGGTCAAAGGAGATGGTTGCAGATAGTACGACTAAATTGCATATTTTGAAACTAAACCCTTCAGGACAAGAAAGGAGTACTAGTATTAGGCAAAAGTACACAAATCTTCCGCAACATAATATTCAGTCAAATTCCAAAGTTTTAGGTTATATTTCTTCTATAACTAGTCTGTCAAATTTCTGTGTTCATCGTGCAGAGGATGAGAATAAAATTGTGCAGCTTGCTGAGGAACTGAATGGAGGCACGCTGGTTATAGAGCCAGAAACAGATGTTGAACTTGAGGAAGGTGACATCATTTTAGCAGAGTATGAAATCGATTGCTGCATATACAGAGCTGTTGTTAGGAAAGTTACAGCAGAACAGTCATTTGAAGTAGAATTCATTGACTATGGTAATACATCAACTGTGAATTTGTCAAAAGTCTACAAGATGGAAAAGGTGTTCTTAAATTTGCCAAGACTCAGCATACACTGTTTCCTTAGCAAAGCAAAATGTGTGGTTCCAGATAAAAATTGGAGTAGTGATATTGCTGCCTACTTTGTCAGTAAAGTAAATAATCAGCCACTAATGTTTCAGTTTTTACAACAGCATGGCCAACAGTGGGAGGTTGATATAGTCTGTCATGGGGTGTCTGTGATCAATGAGTTAATGCAGAAAGAAGTCAGTTTAGGTTTACAGAACATGCTTGTGTTAAATCTTGGCCAAATCACAAAACAGCTTCTATTAACAAGTTCAGATACTGACAGTAATTACCAAAGTCCAAAATCAGAAAGTCAAAATGTGTGTGAAGTGTTTAAGGTCAGACCTGTTTGGGAAAGTCTTCCTAGAATTTCTTGTCAAAATTTAAAACCTGGACAGCTAGAAATAGCTGAAATAGTTCATATTTCAAGAGATGGAAACTTTTATGTGAAATTAAATAAGGATGCACAAATATTGTTCAATTTAAATGAGATGGCTGCCCAAGAAGCAGAGAAGAACTCCATCGCAGTGGAAAATATTAAAGAAGGGTTAGAATGCCTGACAAAATCAAAAGAAACCTTGAAATGGTATCGGTCTGAAGTTATAAAAAAGTATGTGAATGAGGAGTGTATGTTGGTTTTGTTAATGGATTTGGGAAAATATGAAATGGTGTCATTTCATGACACACAGATGCTGAGTGACAAAATGAGGAGTATTCCTAGGAATGCAGTACCTTGTAAATGGGCTTGGATTGGAAATCTAGGTAACCAGTCTTTTGAGAGAGTGGTGGAGATGTTAAAATGTTATGAGATAAAAATCTTGTTTCTGAGATACCTAGAACCTGCTTCTATTTGGGAAGTAGACATTTTAGTAGATGGGATTCTGCTTCTGCAATATTGGAATCAAATACCTTACCACAGGAAATTAGAGAGATATAATGTACCAGAAAATATAAATGTGGATAAAATGGTGTCATTTATGCCAAATTCCATTTCATGGGCACCGTTCCAGAATGATAGACACTATCCTGGGTTTGTCACATCAGTTACTGATCCTTCAAACTTCTGTATCCTGTTAAAAGACTCATTTAAGGCTATGGAAGCATTGTTCAAGCTACTCTCTGACCTTCCGGAAAATCTGCCAACTATGCCAGAGGAACTTGTCATTCCTGGTGCCAGTTGCTTGATAAAGACTGGATCTAGTGAAGGGTGGAACAGAGTTGAAGTTTCTGAAGTTTCCAAAGTCTCCAATCGGGTAATGCTTACTTTTATTGATGATCATGGGTTATTGACTCCTATCCCCATCTCTGATACCAAGAAGCTGAAAGTTATTCCAGAAAAGCTTGTTAGCTTGCCACGATTAACTTATCCTTGCTCTTTATTTGGAGTATCACCTGCTGATGGGGAGCACTGGAATGATGAAGCGAAGCTTAAAATTCAAGAATTTCTTGCTAGACCAGGTCTCACATTCCAGTTCAAGCAGTACCACCATAGACTGAAGCTAGATGTAGATGTTTTATGTGAGCAAAACAATGCAGCAGATATATTGGTTGCTTCCGGTTGTGCGGTGTATTCCAAAACTGCATCCTCTTTTGGTTCAATTAATTATGCAGAGCTTCATCTACTGAATTCACAAATTCCGTGTGATCCATTCCAAATGTGTGGTCAGAAGAATTCCAATGCAAGAATTCCTTTGCTATCAGATCTGAAAGAAAGTCCCCAAAAAACAGAATTGCATTTCAAATATGCTTGTGGAAAAATTTCAAGAGTGAGCAACTCGAGAAGGCTATGTCCCAGGAAAAAAGAGTGGCGGAAGGCACTCTTACACAGTAATGAAAGTAATAATGAAAATCGGCTTAAGAATGACCAGAAGTTATTTAATCACTTTTGTGACAGAGAAGAATTCAGACAAACCTATTCTGCAGGCCCATTAAAAAAAACAAAACCCATACAGGATGCAAATTTATGAAGAGAGTCAAACATGTGAACACTTCATGAGAGAGGTTAGTTTCAAATACCGGTAACTCTTAAAACAGCTTTATAAGTAGGTTTGTTTTTTCCATTGGACAATATCCAATGTTGGCAGTGCACCAGCAGGACCCACTGGTGGTGCAACAAGAAGCTAGCATTTCCTAAATCAACTAAAAATGTACCAAAATGCTCATTTCCAGAAAGGAACAGGTCACTGGGGCTAGCAGAAGGGAGCACCGGGTGACCTGTCCCATTCCAGAAATGAGCATTTTGGCTTGTTTCTAGGGTTGCTCTAGGAAATGCTAGCTTCCTGTTGAGCCAGTGTTGCGGAAGCATTGGATACTGCCCCATATATGTAATGAGAATTAGGCCCAGATACGACTTCAGTTAATACTGGAATCCAAAGAATCATGCATGTAGTTTTCTACACCTGGGGGCTTGTAGATGATAAGCAGCTGCCATGGAACACTGGAATTACAACAACCAGGGGTGATACATGAGTGGACAAAGGGAGCTGTACCCTTCATAACTGCTTTTGTTAAAATTGCTTTCAAACAGTTTTTCTCCTCACAGGACTTGCTTCTGGTCCACTGGGAAGAAAATGTATTTTTCCCATGCATGCTGTGCTTTTAAATCTCTCCTTTTCTCTCTCTCTTACCCCAACAATTTTCAGGAATTTAACAGTGACTGAATCCCAACACACAAGTCTGCTGCCTTTATGTCTAGTTTAGGCCCAGTATACTATCCATATGGACACATCCCCATGCATTTCCAACATGGCTGCAGCTCAGTAGAGGCTTTATGCATTCCTGGAAATGGAGTAGCTAAATCATATTCAGAAATTAGTTAAACAGTTACTAAAATTGTTTATCTGTAAAAGGAACACATAGGTTTACAATAAAACTTTATGGGATATGTTCTTGTGAATATTTTCTTCCTAACTTATTAATTATTACTTTTCAGGTAAAAACCTAATTTCTACAATTGGAAACAAGTAATAGATCTGGACACTATGCAACAGATGAACTTTCATGCAAAAAACAGAACATAGGTCAACATCTTAAATGCTGAAATTTTAAATGGAATTATTCCATCACACTCGGTTAATTGCAAAACAAAAATCCATCAACCTCAAAAGTTAGTGTTGATATTAAATTAGCACCTTTGTGTTTGCCCCCCCACACACATTAATGTGTTTTTTAAAATTTCTTTGTTGTATCTTGATTTGGTATTTGTTCTTGAAATGGCAGACGGGGAAAGGAAACCATATTTACTATTTCTGGATATCTTCCAGCAACATTAACGGGCAGCGCCATCCAATGTGGCTGCCTGTAACCCTCCAAACTTGGAGGAATTGTGGGTATCCATTGGAAGGTGGGAGGATCATGGAGGCAAGGATTGCCTTTGTGTTTCCCTCTCCCTCCAAAACACTTAGATGGCTGATTCCAGCCGTCTGAGTATTCTACCCCTACTCACGAGGAGTGGATGAGGCACTGCTGGGATTCCTCGTATTCCGAGGTCGGAGCTGGGACTCCAGATTTGGAGCGTCCACCCTTGCAGCCGATGTGGCCAGCTGCAGCACTGAGGTTCGAAAAGCGACCTTGGTGACAGTTTTGGGGGTGGGGAATACGTAGTATTCTGGAAGCACCTCAGCCTCCTCTCCTTGCACTCCGGGGCAAAACACTTAGATGGGCAAAATTGGCCGTGGAAGTGCGGAGACGACCGATGCCTGTAATCCTCCCAAGTTCGGAGGGTTACAGGCAGCCACATTGGATTGCGCTGCCCGTTACCTAGTAAGGAAAATGATGAATGTTGATTTGAGTTTTAGCCATCTTTACCTGTTTTCAAGAACTGTAATTTCATAGTTTTAAACTTGTTTTTATTTGATTATACTTTCATTTGAGTAGTCATATGTATGTGCTGTCTCTCTTACACACATACATACATGTGTGAATGTGTAATAGATTTGAACTAAAATCGAAGGAGCCTTATATGTACACAAGGACAATCTGAATTTCACATTTTTACTGCAGCTCCTTATGCTGCATTGGATCACAATTGTGAGGATTTTCCAGCTTTGTTGAGTGACTTTTTAGTGGGAGGAGCTCCACTGAAAAGTGCTGCGTCCGTAGAGTCTGTATGATATATTTTTAGGTCCTATTATATATAGTTTTCAACAACTCTAATGTACAAGTTGAATCACACAATAGTGATTAGAATATCTAAATTGACATATGTCTTGTCTGGTACCTGTTTAACACAAGTGGCTTAAGAAATGCCTCCAAATGATAAGCTTCTAGCGCAGTGTTCTCCAACCTTGGGTCCCCAGATGTTTTTGGCCTACAACTCCCAGCATGTCCCAGCCAGCGTAGCTGGGAGTTGTAGGCCAAAAAACATATGGGGACCCAAGGTTGGAGAACACTGCTCTAGCGTGTAGGAACTGTTGCTTCTGACAAGTGCTATAGTAAGCTGGATAACATATACTCATCATCTGACAAAGCAGAGATTCTCTTCTTGCAGCCCCAGAGAAGAAAAAGGTGGTTAATTTTTTTGTGTACTCCTATATGAACCTGAACAGTTTATTCAACTAATCACAGATGACTTCAGAAATTCTGATGTATCTGGACATTTTCAAAGAACTAGTTTTTTAGACTGCTGATTAACTTGTGAAGGAATTGGCATGTAGTAAAAAGAATGTGTATTCCTGTTGAGTCTATTAGAAAAATGTGTGTTTGATATTGCAGGATATGCAGAAAGTGTACTATACTTTGTTTAAATAAAAACATTTAACGTAAGTGGTCTGAATTTGTTAATGCAATAGCAATACAGTTTTGGTAAAAGTTAAGGTTGTTCGTTGATTTCCCTTTTAACACTACCACTTGCTGAAAGCTTCCTTGGTAGAAACAAAATATGTTGAAGTTAGTCCTGCTGTAATCAATGAGACTTTACTTCTATGTGAGGTATTAAGGAGTGGGGAATGTGGGGGTTGTATTTTCCTGTCAGATGGTTCAGAACATAGAATAAGCTAGATACTGCTGCTGTTGCAATTGTTTATTGCCATTTCACCACTGAGAGGAGAATGCATTTGGTCTTGGCTATTTTGCCAGGGAGACATGTATTTAACACTTGCTGTACATATCCTTGTGTGAATACGAGGACCAACAAACCAGTACATGTCTGCAGTAGGTAATACACAGTGGAAGGTGGGTTATGAAAAATAAGCCCAAAGTGACTTGCAGAATAAAAACAAAAGTATAACGACTAGTAAATACAAAACAGTAAAAATAAAAGATGACTACAGTAATACCTTTGATTACAAGTAACTTGGTTTGAGAGCGTTTTGCAAGACAAGCAAAATTTTTAATATTTCTATAATTTTTTTTACTTGATATACAAGTGTCGTCTTGCAATACAAGTACTGTAGTACGGCTTAAATTAAAAATCTCTTACAATTTTTTTGGGGGGGATTTCGTTTTGATATAAGAGTGTTTTGGATTACAAGCACCTTTCCGGAACGAATTATGCTCTCAATCCAAGGCATGACTGTATATAAAAGATGACTTTCCCAGCAGGAGAAAGCACAATAGCAACACACCACAATAAGCAGCAGTACAGTTCAAAGATCAAAATTTTAAAAATAACTCAGGCTAGCCAAAGGCTTTCTGAAAGTCATATTTTGGCCTAGCACCTAAAAGCACTGCATCAGGGCCTAAGAAACCTCTCTGGGGAGGACATTACAGAGGTGGCACCACTATCAAAAAGGCCCTGATCCTGGTGGATGCCCACCAAGCAGCACTGGGGCAAGGCCTCAGATGTTGAACAGTGTATACAGGATCAGATACAGAATATGGCATATACTGTAGAAACGTAACTTGGAACAATGGCAGAGTATGTATTTGTTTTGTGCATATGTATTAACGGTCACTGCTCCAGGATTTAGGGAGTCCATCCCTAAAGCAGGTAATAGCGCTTTGCTCAAATCTACAGAAGAGTTTAAGGAATCTTCTATCACAGGAAAGTGTTAACAGGAAGGAACCAGGCTGATGTAGGATTATCTCCTGTGGTGGATATAGTGTGAAATAGAAAGGAACGAATTGGAATACTAGCTAGTGCTTATAGAGCTGAAGTAGTAAAGTGAATCCTTTGGATTTGGTTTGCTGCAGTTTTGGAGTTTAGTGCCTTGAATGTGGTTGGGCCAAGCCAGCTCCCTCTCTTAAGAAGGGTGATTCTGAAAAGGAAGTGGTCATAATCAATGTGTGCTTGTTCAGGTATGTATAATCTTTCTATTACAAAAGGGTGGTGGGATTTTGTTTTGGAAATTTCTGTTGAGTCCCAATATATAGAGCCAGTGTGGTGTAGTGGTGAGAGTGTTGGACTGGGACTTGGGAGATCTGGGTTCTATTCCCCGCTCGGCCATGAAACTCACTGGGTGACTTTGGGCCAGTCACTGACAGCCTAACCTACCTCACAGGGTGGTTGTGAGAATAAAATGGAGAGGAGGAGGAGGATTATGTAAGCTGCCTTGGGTTCCTTGCAGGAAAAAAGGCGGGGTATAAATATAATAAATATTGTATAAACCAGCTACTTGCAGTAAAGCAGTGTTGAATTATTTGGATGGAAGTAGTTGTTACCCGTAGAAGCATACACCTCTATCTGCCTTGCTTAGCTTCACTCACTGTGGCGTTGCTCTTTTACACAAGTTTCCTCTCGGCTTACTTTTCTAGAGATTGAGACTTGAGATATGAAGCAAGGCAGTTGCAGCCTTAGAGGGACTAATTTGATCTGCCCAGTGCTAATAATAACCTTCCTTCTACATGACAAGTAATTTTTAACTCCTGTGATGTTTTCCCCTCTTATTGAGGACGTTTTACTCCCAGCAAGAGCGTTTGCATGAGAGGGTATAGTGTGACTGATTCAACTTCTTCCCCACAGTAGCAGTCTTTATCGTTCCAAGTTGGAGGGAGCATATTTGAAGGAGGACTTTACACAAAAGTTGTTCATTGTTTGACAGAACATTTTGGGCCCAGAATGGCTTAGAAATCTCTTGCTAGTGCTGAATTCATTATAAAAAATCATGTTAAGAACTGGAGGATAATACCTCTTTTAAAGAGGTTATTTATTTTACCACAAATAGTTTATTTTAAGATTATGTCACATTTCAGAAGGGCATCAGGACAGGTATAGGTGTTTCTATGCTAATACTAGAGTACTTTGAGCCAAGTTGGGGGAGTTGGAGCACTTGGATTTAAAAGAGAAGATGGATATAGGGGGCATAAAGGAAACCTGGTGGAATGTAGAGAACCAGTGGGATAGGGTCAGCTCTAGTTTATAGTACTATATAGGATGGACAGAGAAGGATGTACTATGGGTGGTCATCAGGTACAAAAATGGTGCCCCCAAGCCCTGTCTTTCAGCCCCCAAGACTTCCAGCATCTGCCACTGAAGAAGAAAAAAAAGCTCTAGGAATGGGCTTTATGGTTCCTATGATAGAAGCCTCATTCCTGGAGCATCCTAGGAAGCCATGCTCAAAGGTTCTTACCTGTTTCCAAGGATGTAGTGGGGATGGTTTGGAAATGAAGCTTCTATAGCAGGAACCATAGAGCCCCTTCCTGGAGTTTTTTTCCGTGGTGGTGGAGAGATGGGAAGGATTAAAGCTGTGAGTGAGTAGGAGGTGGGTGGGAGCAGCGGGGAGAGGTGAGTGGATGTGAATGGGGGTAGTTTGTGTATATGATGAGGCACATAGGCCCCGACAGATTACACCCAAGTGAATGTAGCAAAAGTTGACCACTCCCGTCTTAAATAGAAGGGTTTTTAATATCCAGATGTATACAAGACAAGTACAGTGTCAATGAATAGGTGGTGTGTGTGAGAGAGTAGTATGTGAATGTGTGCCCCCCCCATCAACAGTAGATCATAGGATCATAGAGTTGGAAGGAGCCTACAAGGCTTATCGAGTCCAACCCCCTGCTCAATGCAGGAAACTAGAGGAGGAGTCTCCCATCCAAGTAATAACCAGGCCTGACCCTGCTTAGCTTTCCACACCCAGACGAGCTGAGCCAGGGTAAGCCACAGGCCTGTTGAGGCCCTTCACGCCAAAAAGTGTGCACTCCTGCACTACACCAATGAGGGCATAATGTCAAACAAACTTGGAACCTTAAAAGGGGCAGGCTCCTCCACAGAATTATTGTGGGTGACAATACCAGGCCCCAGAAGTAATTTAGTACAGGGGATATGCTATTGTCTTGGGAGTTGTGGTGGATAAAAATGACCCAATGTGTGGTTGCTGTGAAAAAAAAGGGAGATTCTACATTGGGATCATTAGGAAAGGAACTGAAAATAAAACTGCTAATACCATAATGCCGTTATACAAATTATGGTGTGACCACACCATACTGTGGTGTGCAGTTGTGGACGCTTCACTTCAAAAAGTAAATTGTAGAGCTGGAAAAGGTTCAACGGGCCACCGAAATGATCACGGCGCTTGAGTAACTCCCATATGAGGAAAATTACAATATTGGGAGCTCTTTAGCTTGGGGGGTGGGGGTGGAGGCAAGTAAGGGGGACATGACAGAAGTGTATAAAATTATGATGTAGAATCTGGGGTCAAACCAAATGGTGGGAGATTCAGGACAGGTAAAAGGAAATACTGCCACACACAGTGCATAGTAAACTCTAGAATTTGGTACCACAAGATGTAGTGATGGCTGCCAACTTGGCTGGCTTTATAAAAGGATTAAACAAATTCATGGAGGCTATCAATAGTTCTTCTTCGTGGTCTCTGTGCATCACACACATATGGGTTCTCTGCGCCTGCGCTGAGATCGTTCGGGAAACTTCCAAAGCTGAGGTGAATTGGGCGGGAGCCCCTCCCCCCGCGCGTGTCCCTTAGCGCGGCTCCCGCCCATCTCCTCAGTTCCTCTTCGACCGCCATTGCGTGTAGTCGTCGGGTTCTTCTACTCTCTCTCCGGAGTCGTTATTCAGCTGAGTTAGCCTTTACTATCACCCTTTTTACTTCAAAATCTTCTCTCTCTTTCTCTTTCTTCGACTAGTCTATCTCCTTTAAAAAAAAAAAAAAAAAAATTATTACAAAAAAACTCTCACTATACCCGTATCTCTCCCCCGATCTTATCCATCTATCTCCTAATCTCTTCTTTATAATTCTAACTATGCCTCTGAAGGCACCTTTTAGAAAATGCCAGCGGTGTGGGACGAAAATCCCACCCGCTGATAAGCACCTGCTGTGCTTGCTTTGCCTGGGGCAAGGCCATAAAATGGAGACCTGCCAGGACTGCCAGGCCTTTACAAAACAGGCCAGGAAACAGCGCCAAACTAAGCTGCGAGCTCTCCTGTGGGAGCAGTCTCTGTCAGCTAAAGGGCCTGATCCGGAGGAGAAACCTGGGGGATCCCAGTCAGCCAAGAAGCCGTCAAAAGACACTTCTGCGGCAAAGAAATTGGCGAAAAAGGCCCATAAAGATAAGGCGGAACGCCTGAAAAAGAAAATGGCGGACAAGCCTAGTAAAGACGCTGAGCCTTCTACCTCAGCCGCCATGAAGGTCTCAGAGCGTACGGCTCTACTAATGTCGGCGATGACTGGGGCTCGAGATCGAGCTACGGGACCGATTGCCCCCCAGTCTCCACCGATCTCGACGACGTCTCCTCGAGATCGAGAATCGGGTTCGAAAACCCCAAACAAGCAACCGCCGACTATAACCACCTCCCTGTCGGAGGGAGAAATTGTGGCCTCGCCATCGATGGAACGACCCCGTTCGGGCTCGAGGGGCGCCAAGGCAGAGTACAACCGTATTCCGGGCACCCGTCGAGACCGTAGTCCAACCGACCGCCTCGACCTCGACTGCCCAGACGATTCTCGCCCCTGTCGTCACGACTCGTTCGTCGTCGGGATCGGCGTACGTATCGGACTCGGACTCAGTGGCCTCCTCCTCCCATTCCACCTCACCAGATGCACGGGTGGAATCCAAGGAAGCGATCTCCCCTTCGGAGAGATCCTCCACCACGTCTCTCGCCCCCAGCAGCATACGCTAAGGAGGAGCGGAGGGCGCACAGACCATCACGCTCTCCCCGATACCGAAGCCGCGATTCGACCTCGAGGGATTCTGCCTCCCGATCAGTCTACTCCCGTCGCGCGATGACAGGTCGTGGTCGGGCTCCTATTATTCGGACTCGAGATCTAGGAGCTACAGATCCCGATCTCGAGGCTCGCCAGAACGGAGGAGGCGCGATCATTACTACCGGCACCGACGCTCCCCACCTCGAGAGCGCAGACATAGGTCTAGATCTCCTACGCCAAGGCAGAGTACAACCGTATTCCGGGCACCCGTCGAGACCGTAGTCCAACCGACCGCCTCGACCTCGACTGCCCAGACGATTCTCGCCCCTGTCGTCGCGACTCGTTCGTCGTCGGGATCGGCGTACGTATCGGACTCGGACTCAGTGGCCTCCTCCTCCCATTCCACCTCACCAGATGCACGGGTGGAATCCAAGGAAGCGATCTCCCCTTCGGAAGACATGGGCAGCTTCTCAGAGCATGTCAGCCGGATGGTGACAGCTCTAGGAGTGGAGGCGAAAACCGCGAAAGGAAAAGCAAAGGACGACATCTACGCGGTCCTGAAGTCTACTCAGTCCAACCACCTGCTCCTTCCCTTCCTGCCAACACTGCTGGAGACGGTGCAGGAGACCTGGAAAACTCCGGCCTCTACGAAACCAACAGCTAAGAGGCTGGAGTCAATGTACAAAATCCAGGAAGAAGGAGCTAAATTCCTGTTTTCCTATCCGACCCCGAACTCGCTCATAGTTAAGTCAGCGCAGTCTCGTGGGGGAAGACAGCATACGACGCCGGCAGACAAAGAGGGTAAGACATTAGATTCTTACGGCCGTAGGATCTATTCCTCGTCTTCCCTCGGGCTGAAGGTATCTAACTATGAGGCGCTGCTAGCTAGATACCAGATGTTCATCACGGAGAAGCTGGGAGACCTCTGTGATTATCTGCCGGACGACAAAAGAGACCTGGCGGCGCAATACATCAAGGAGGCAACCAGTATCGGTGCCCTTCAGATGAATACGGCCCGCCACCAGGTCGATAGCCACGCTAGGTCGATGATCGGATCCGTGGCTTTGAGGAGACACGCCTGGCTTCGCTCTACCAATCTGACTCCCGATGATAGAGCGAAGATACAAGACCTGCCATTTGACGGAGAAGGGTTGTTCAACGCCACCACGGATGACTCCCTCGACTCCGCTCAAAAGGCTCTAGCGACGGCCAAGAAGATGGGACTTGTCCGCCAGCCCCCATCTCAACAATTCAGGCCAAGACGATGGTCCCGATTCCCATACCCCTCCTCACAATATCAACCAGCTGGACAATATCGGGGTGGGAATCGTCGGCCCCAAGCCCCACAGCCGCAGGCTCCACAACGCTCGTACCCTCAACAGCGCTCGAGGGGCTCGCGGAGGGGGGGCGACTTCATTCGACGGCGCCTTTGACTCCGTCACCGGCCCGACCGACTTGTCTCCTCCAGTCCAGCCTGCTCTCGACACCAGCAGACCGATTGCCTCGTCTCCACCACCTCAGGCACCTCTCTTCGGCTCCCGGCTCCACCAACACCTCCGGTCTTGGAGGACCATCACGACGGATCGATGGGTGTTGAGCATAGTAGAACACGGCTTCAGGATCGAGTTCGGAGTCCTCCCTCCTTTTCTCGGGATCAAGGCCACCCGTCCAACTCGAGTGCTCTTAGAAGAGATGTCGAACCTCCTGCAAAAAGGAGCAATACGACCGGTTCCCGCAGAAAACTTGGAGGACGGCCTGTACTCCAGGTACTTCATCGTGAAGAAAAAAGGAGGAGGACTCAGACCGATCCTGGACCTTCGCACAGTAAATCTCTTTATCCCACCAAAGAGATTTCGTATGGTCACACTCCAATCGCTTCTCCCACTACTCCGAAGGAACGATTGGTTTGCATCCATCGACCTCAAGGATGCGTACTTCCACATCGCCATCCACGAGGACACCCAAAAATACCTTCGGTTCCGAGTAGGAGACGACACCTTCCAGTTCGTGGTTCTTCCATTCGGACTTTCCACCGCGCCGAGGGTATTCACGAAGTGTATGGCTGTGGTCTGTGCAAGTCTTCGGGCAAGAGGCATCACCGTCTCCCCGTACCTGGACGACTGGTTACTAGTGGCTCAATCGAAACGAGAGCTCCAGCACGCTCTGGAAGAGACCCTGTACCTCCTAGAGGACCTGGGACTCTGCCTGAATGTGGAGAAATCGGTCCTTCAACCAGTAAAGGAGATACAGTACATCGGCGCGAAACTAAATGCCTTCGAAGGTCGGGCTTATCTACCAAACGACAGAGTGCGTCAAGTAAGGACACTCGCAAAAAAGATCTCAAAGCAGCCAATATGCTCCGCTCATACGATTCAACGCCTACTAGGACATATGGCCTCAACAATTGCGGTCGTACGATATGCGAGGCTTCGCATGCGGCCCCTTCAAACATGGTTCATCAAGGAGTTCAAACCAGAGAAAGACAAATCATCCGTCCGCCTATATCTTCCTCGAGCCGTAAGAGAGTCCTTGAGGTGGTGGCAACAGGAGTCGAACCTGAACGCGGGCATACCGTTCCATTCTCCGGTACCGAACCGCATATTAACAACGGATGCATCGTTGCTGGGATGGGGGGCCCACTCAGGCGATCACGTCGTACAAGGCACATGGACGTCCACACAAGCTTCCAAACACATCAACTGGCTGGAAATGATGGCCGTTTGGAAAGCATTACAAGCCTTAGAGCAATATCTCTCGAACTGCCACATTCAAGTCGTGACCGACAACACTACGGTGGTCGCGTACATAAACAAACAGGGCGGCACGAGATCGACGCGCCTCACAAGACTGACCATGCAGCTCTACGAATGGGCTCTACTTCGAGGAATGTCCTTTGTAGCGATCCACATCGCAGGAAAATCCAATGTACTTGCAGACACTTTGAGTCGCGTGTCGATGCAATCGCACGAATGGACGCTGGACAGGAAGGTGACCAACTCACTGTTCCAACGCTGGGGTCATCCGAGGATAGACCTATTCGCCACCAGCGAAAACACAAGGTGCCCCATGTTCTGCAGCAGGGCAGCCTCGGACCCGAATTCGATCACCGATGCTTTCCTGATGACCTGGAGCGGCGACTTCTACTACCTATTCCCCCCAATCCCACTTCTTACACGTGTGATCGCCAAGATAGCTCGGGACGGAACCAATTGCATCCTAGTATGCCCGCGGTGGCCGCGTCAACCTTGGTTTGCACACCTGCTCAACCTCTCACAGGGAGATTATCTCCCATTACCACTACAGGACAATCTACTAACACAACACAAAGGCAAAGTGTTTCACCCCAACCTATGTTCTCTAAACCTAATGGCCTGGAGAATCAGATAGCAGCGGATACAGACCTATCGGACGCGGTGAAGGAGATCCTCTTAGCAGCAAGGAAGCCTTCCACAAGGCTCTCCTACGCCAGGAAATGGACTGCCTTTCTTAATTTCGTCTCACCTTTAGGCAAAGACCCAATGACTTGCTCGATCTCGACCGTTCTCGATTTCCTCCACTCGCTAATGACCCGTGGCCTGAAATTCTCATCAATCAAAGTCTATCTAGCAGCTCTGACAGTGCACAGAACTGCCTCAACGGGGACGTCCTTATTTGTACATCCATTAATCAAGCAATTTTTGAAGGGGCTTAAAAATCTTCGACCTCCAGTCCGCAACATAGTCCCAGGTTGGGATTTACCCTTGGTCCTGAATGCTCTGACAAAGCCACCGTTCGAGCCCATGGCTAAAGCAGACCTGCGACTGGTATCGTTCAAAACACTATTCTTAATAGCGATTACTTCGGCAAGAAGAGTGAGTGAACTGCACGCTCTCCGAGTGGACCCACCTTACACAACCTTCCACAAAGATAAAGTCGTCCTAAGACATGACATAACTTTCTTACCGAAGATGGTGTCAGAATTTCACCTAGGACAGGACATTATTCTACCAACGTTCTTTCCGTCCCCATCGTCAACGATCGAGAGGTCGATGCACAGCCTCGACGTCCGACGGGCCCTACTATTCTACAAAGCCCGTACGGAATCGATAAAGAAGACCAATCAACTTTTTGTGTGCTACGGCTCCCCTAAATCGGGCCTCTCTGTATCCAAGCAAAGGCTATCCTCTTGGATAGTGGACACTATCGAACTTGCCTACCAATTAGCTGGACGTTCTCTACCAGGGTCCGTAATAGCCCATTCAACCAGGGCTCTATCGACCTCGACAGCCTTCGGAAAAGGCATTCCTTTACTGGACTTATGTAGGGCGGCGACCTGGTCTACCCCCTCTACTTTCATCCAGCATTACCGCCTCGATGTTCGAGCCAGAGAGCAGAACGCATTCGGCAGGGCGGTCCTGTCTTCGGTCACCATCTGACTACCGACACCGACCCACCTCCGGTAAGTCAGCTTGCTAATCTACCCATATGTGTGTGATGCACAGAGACCACGAAGAAGAAGGACAGGTTGCTTACCTGTAACTGTAGTTCTTCGAGTGGTCATCTGTGCATTCACACAACCCGCCCTCCTTCCCCGCTCGGTGTCTTCATCGAGTTCGATGGATACCAAAAGGGAATGGGTTGGGAGACCGTTTTTAACTATCCTTCTCGATATCGAAGTGTATGCCGAGTTCGTATTTCTTTTTATGGTACCAAATGTTTGCAATATTATCCTCGGTCCCGACGGTCGCAATAGGCGGTCTCAGGGAACTGAGGAGATGGGCGGGAGCCGCGCTAAGGGACACGCGCGGGGGGAGGGGCTCCCGCCCAATTCACCTCAGCTTTGGAAGTTTCCCGAACGATCTCAGCGCAGGCGCAGAGAACCCATATGTGTGTGAATGCACAGATGACCACTCGAAGAACTACAGTTACAGGTAAGCAACCTGTCCTTACTAGTCATGATAGCTATATATCATCACCTCCAGTTTCAGAGGTAGTATACCTCTGAATATCAGTTGCTATGGAACACAAAAAGGAGGGTGCTATTGTGCTCACTCATACCCTGCTTGAGGGCTTCCCATAGGCATCTGGTTGGCCACTGTGAAAACAGTGCTGGACTGGCTATGCTTTTGGTCTGATTCAGCACAGCTCCTACTAAGTTCTTATGTTCTAATGTCACATAACTATGCATGTGATGCCAGTATCGATTGATGCTTTGACAAAGAGTTGAACATATGTGTATCCGGTTTTCCATGTCTGCCCTTTGTTCACCAAATGCTGACAGCTGCATAGTTTATGGGATATGGCATACAGAAGGAGGCCTTTAATATTTCCTGTTTAAATGGCTCGTGGTCATTTTAAGTATACTTCTTAAACCTTGACTCTAAACAAACGTAATGAAAGAATCGTTAATGTTAGAAAGCACCATGTTAGAAAGCACTATTCCCACAGGTCAATCAATCAGCAGCCATTAGTAATGTATTAGTAAAGGTTAGGGGCCTCCAGCCAGGGTTTGCATAGTTGCCAGGCAGCCTCCATTTTAGAACACAGTTTTTCCTGGTGCATAATTCAAGCAAGCACCCAGGATCATTCCTGTCAAGCGGAGGAGGACAGAGAACACTCCATAATGAAAACACCCCAGTCCAGGTATCCACTTTTCAGCCCAGCTACTTCCATTGGAAGCATGGCTTTGAAGTGCATAATTGGTCAGCCCAAACTTGATTGTGAAAACCAGGAGTCTCCAGTTTCTATTCACTTTGGGACCCAAACTATTGAATCCTTTGTTTGACCCAGCCCAAGCATGCCTGAAATCTTTATGTTCTCACATGTATCCCTATAATTGCCCGTGAGCCCAGACCCTAAGTGTGATCACGTGACCTGGAGTGTACAGACCCTCCGCTTTGTTGGCCTATCATTCTCCCAGGGTCTGCCTGCCATGCTCTATTGCTGGTACTAATACTATCCCTTACTCTGGGCCCAAACAAATGTTACCAGCCTTAAGAGCTTTCCTTTTGCTTGTGTTATCTTTGTCTGCCCAGATACAGTAACACTCCCTGTGAAGCACCTTGTGAAGAAACTGAGGTGTGTGTGTTTTTTTTTGTTTTTTTTAAATCATTTCTATACCGCCCCACAGCCGAAGCTCTCTGGGCAGTTTCATAGATTTCATAGATCATAGAGTTGGAAGGAGCCTACAAGGCTATCGAGTCCAACCCCCTGCTCAATGCAGGAAACTAGAGGAGGGGTCTCCCATCCAAGTAATAACCAGGCCTGACCCTGCATAGCTTTCCATGCTCAGACAAGCTGAGCCAGCATAAGCCACAGGCCTGTTCATAACACTTCATACAATAAAATCTTCCAAAAAACCCGACAATAAAAACAGCAATGTACCGTAATTTTAAAAATTAAAACCAAATTTAAAAATGCAGTTTAAAATAACTACTAAAAGTTAATAAAGCTAAGTCTACAGGTGACAATCACTCCCCCCCCCCCGGTGCTATTTTGAACAGATTAAATATTGAATGCCTTGGCATAAAGGGAAGTCTTAACCTGGCACTGAAAAGATAGTAAGGTTGGTGCCAGGCAGGCCTCAGTGGGGAACTTATTCCAAAATTGGGAGGCTACCACCGAGAAGGCCCTCCTCCTTGTTGCCACCAACCGAGCCTTCCTTGGAGGTGGCACTTGGAGGAGGGCCCCAGATGTTGAGCGCAGTGTCTGGGTAGATTGCAGTTGGGAGAGGCGTTCCATCAGATATTGTGGTCCTAAGCTGTGTAGGGCTTTATAGGTTAGAACCAGCACCTTGAATTCGGCTCGGAAGCATATTATTGGCAGCCAATAAATGGGCCAGAACTGGTATAATTTGGTCCCCGTAATAAGTCTGGCAGCCGCATTTTTCACAAGCTGCAGCTTCTGAACAGTCTTCAAAGGCAGCCCCACGTAGAGTGCATTGCAGTAGTCTAGAGATTACCAGAGCAAAGATTACTGAGAGCAGGCTATCTCTGTCCAGATAGGGGTGTAGCCGGGCCACCAGCCATAGCTGGTAGAGGCACTCCTTGCCACTGAGGCCACTTGAGCCTCAAGTGACAAAGATGTCTCCAGGAGCACCCCCAAGTTACGAACCTTCTCCTTCAAGTGGGGTGCAACCTCATCCAGAACAGGTCAGAGGAACCACCCACTAATAGCAATCTTGCCTGGATTGAGCCTCAGTTTGTTAGCCCTCATCCAGTCCATTGTCGCAGCTAGGCACCTGTTCAGCACATCCACAGCCTCACTTGCTAAAGATGAAAAGGAGAAATAGAGCTGCGTGTCATCAGTGTACTGATGGCAACGCACTCCAAAACTCTGAATGATCCCATGTAGATATTTCATGTAGATATTAAATAGCATGGCGGATAAGACTGACCCCTGAGGAACCCCATACTGGAGAGACCACGGGACTGAGCAGTATTCCCCAAGCACCACCTTCTGGAGCTGGCCATCCAAGTAGAAGCGGAACCACTGCAATGGAGTAACCCCCCTCCCAACTCAGACAGCCACCCCAGAAGAATACCATGGTTGATGGTATCGAAAGCCACTGAGAGATCCAGGAGTATCAAAAGGGTCGCACTCCCCCTGTCTCTCTCCCGACATAGGTCATCATACAGGGCGACCAGAGCTGTTTCTGTGCCAAAACCTGGTAAAAGTTTAACTTATGATTTATTTCAATCACATAGGGTCTGAATGGGCTAACAGTAAAAGAAAAATGTATGCATTCTATTTGAGACTTGTGCCTGAGGAGAGTTATAAATATGGTGTGCTGGCAAATTGGCAGTTACAGTTACCTCTAGGGGGTGAAAATGAAGCCAGGTTCTGTTTATTTATATGGAAAGGTAGGATTGAAATTGGTACCATCTGACTGGAGAAATACCAGACATTCTAATGCTGCCCATTGGTTGGTTGGACATTTACACAGAGAAGGGGTGATGGAATGTTGGCCTCCCCAAAGCTGATTGGCTGGAGGGTTCTGACTAGAAAGAATATAAGGAGCTGTGGAGAGTCTGTCGAGGGGGACTCTGACAGGGGAGTCTGTCAGGAGGAGTCTGACTGAAGAGTTGCCTAAGGAGGAGTTTTTGTGAGAGGCTGGGGAGTCTGAAGAAGACAACAGCCAAGAAGAAGAGCATCTACAAGACTGGGAGGCTGAGCTGAGAGCACATGAAGCAGAAGCTGAAGAAGGTCTGCCAGTGAGGAGAGCAAGGCTCCTGGAGCAGCCTTCAGAGGAAAGAGCTGAAGCCTGAGTGTCCACTGGTGGCAGTGGTCTGTATAGCTGCTGGACCAGACTGAAACCTTCAGGAGAAGCCTGGGGAACAGCATAGAAGGTTCCAGGGGGAAGTCAAACCCAACCAGAGAGAAGACTGCCTTTCAAGCCCTCATTGTTAGGCCTGTGAGTTAATGGGTGGAGCTTGATAGGGGAATTGTCTTAAGGTTGGTTAGGAATAGGAACTGGGGCTTCTAACACCATATTGGTGGTAAAAGTAACTGTATAGAAGCCCTATTTAAAAGTAGTAACATTCTTAAAATAATAAGCTTTCCTATTTTCTTTGAAATGAAATGCTATGTATCTTTGTTTGCTTTTCTGGCATCTCTGATGTTTTGTCTCATGTCTAATGACCAGCTACCTTAAGGGAAAAGGTGTATGTTAAATAAAAGGGGTGTAGTTTAATGGTCAGGGAAGGGAAGGATTACCCAGTGGTGAGGGGGTGATCCTCCACTTGTGGGGATAGGGGTGGGTTTGCCTAGTGTACAGGCCCCATCCCAAGACCAGGTTCTCCACACACCCATTGCTGCATTTAGGCAACTTCTATTTCAGTCATGCTGTCCAACCACATAAGGAACTCTGTTTTCTGCCTGGGGTGCTCATTCCTCTCTATGTGCAGAAATATTGGAGCTGTGAATCTTGTGAGTTGTTCGTCTTGGAGCTATGGGGAAGCCTGTGTCTCACAGTGGGAGGATTCTTATGAGTCATTGGCTTGAGACTGAGTGGTTTATTTCTCCTGTGGCCAAGCTAGAAACTAAGCATATTTGGCTACATTATTACTGGGTCCCAGGCTAGGCTCCCACTGCTTCCACAACCCATTAATGTCCTTTAGCCACCTTCAAGGAATCAGCAGACCAAGTGGAGAGATATAGCCCATTTCCTAGCACTGTTTTTCTCGGCGATTTCCCCAGAAAAACAAATCAGTTGTGAAGCACCATGTTCCAAGTTCAAAGATCCCCTTAACCCTTCTATTGTAGAACATGAGTAAGGTCATACATAAGTTTACAAAGGACATGCATTAAGAAAGCAGAACCCCTTTTGCATCTAATGTTAGCCTATTCAATTTTTCACAAGGCATCTATGCCAAGAGAGCTGTGGTCCAAGCTACACTCTGTTTGTATAGTTCTCATACCTATTTTGTATTGAATTTACATATTCATTAACCTCTCTGTGTTCTATATTAAAAACATTCTTTTTATCTAAGCCTTGGTCTGTGGTCTACTGCTAACTTTCCCCTGTTAAAAGTGTAACAGGCAATTTCTTTGTGGCACACTATGATTCTAAGCTCAAGATATGGAAAAAAAATGCCAGTCTCTGGCAGTGGCTGCTACAACTGTAGGAACATTCTCTTCTCCGCAGAGGTGGCAGCATCACTATTTTTCAACATCATAGTGCTGCTCTTATAGTAAGGGGCAGAGGAAGTAATTGATTCTGCCTGTATTTGGTCTCTGAGGCTGTAGAGGTTACTACTTCTCAGCTTCTATCCTTTTCATATCCACTGCAGATGCAACTTTGCATGTTACGATTAAAAGCTGAAGCATGGGGAATGTTAGCTGTGGTAGCCCAACACTCATCTAGGCCTACAGAGTTGATCGTTCCACCATCTCTTGGCATCCAAGACTAGATTGTGTTACGGATGCGTGAGGAATATTGGCGAATTCTTATACAAAATGACCTGATCCACACCTGGACTAATATGCAGGTTGAAACATAGCCACCCTCCAGATTGCACACTTTTCTGAATATTGCAATGCAGATCATGGCACTTTAGGAGTCTCAAAATATGCATTCAAATACATATTTTGAGAGAAAATGAAGATTGTTTCATAGATCATAGAGTTGGAAGGAGCCTACAAGGCCATCAAGTCCAACCCCCTGCTCAATGCAGGAAACTAGAGGAGGGGTCTCCCATCCAAGTAATAACCAGGCCTGACCCTGCTTAGCTTTCCACGCTCAGACAAGCTGAGCCAGCATAAGCCACAGGCCTGTATCTTATAGACCAGGGGTTGTTGATGTCTTGTACATGCTCTCCTCCATCACCTTATAATGTGTATTTAACTAGGGCTAACAGGATGATGTGTTTACAGCATAAACTCAGCAGGCGGCAGGAGGAATTGAAAAGCCTCACCATGGGTAGTATTCAATGTTAGTCCTACTTAGAATAGATCCATTGAAACAAATGGGACTTAAGTTAGACTAACATTAGATACAACCCAGTGCACTTTAGTAAAAAATAAATTAGACACAGTATATTGAACAATCTTGCACTGGTTTCTAGTGATCATGAAGGTAAGTAGCATCCCAATCTTCTGGCCAGGCCAAGACAGCTCCTTGCATATGTGCAACCTGATCAGTATTCAAAGCCAGCAGTGTTGTACTACCTCAGCGACAGGTGTTTTATTTATTTATTTCATTAATTTCACCAAAACAAGACAAAATGTAAATTTAAAAAAAAGAAAAGAGAAAAAGAATATATATATATATATATATATATATATATAATCATAACTGCATAAATTTAAATGTAGCAATTATACATAAGCTTCAACAAAGGCAGACCAAACATCCATATATCCATTTGGGAGTGGTGTCTGTATGTCATCCAGTCAAATATTGAAAGCGTTGTTAGGTCTTTAATCCATGGTGTTATAGGAGGTGAACTTTTATCTTTCCAGTGTTGTGGTATCTGTCTTCTAGCTAACAAAAGGGCATGGAAAATCCATTTATGTTGACCACGCTTTAACTTCCAAGAAACAGGTATATAATGTAAGAGAACATAGACATCAGAAAATATTAAAGAGCATTCCAATACTCTTATTATTTATCCATATTATAACATTCACCCAAAAAGAGGTGACTACTGGACATTGCCAAAACATATGATTAAAAGAAGCATCAGCAGTATTACACCTCCAGCAGTTAGCTGATGTAGACAAACCCTTATTAATGAGACTTGTGGAATCCAATAAAGGCAAAACAGAAGTTGTTGAAATAAAATGTAACCTGAGGTCCACTGAAACTTCAGATATAGACGCTAAAGCGGCCGGCAATCCAGTGTTTAGTCTGAATAGGACATTACAATTCCCTATTCCATTCCTCCATTAGACCCGATGCATCATATTTATTCACCACTAATAATAAATAGTATACTTAATATAAAGATGGATCATGGGTCGATATAACTGATCAGTCTCAATAAGTGTTTCCAATAGTGGAGGAGACTGTGAAGCTGTAAAAGCTGCAGGGCCAAACCTAGATTCTAACAAATGTTGCAATTGCAAGCATTGCCATTCAGCCACCGCTGGCAAATCGTATGTGGCACACAAATCAGAAAATGACAGCAACAGAGTTGAAGGAACATTGGATGATGGGCCACCTACCCTGTCGTTATTAATTTGATTATATAAACTGCCTTAGGCTTTAGTCTTCTCTGTCTGTGAGTTTATGATATTCAGTAATCAAACAAGTGGGAAAGATCTTCTAATGTTTTTTGTAATACTTCTGATTAGAACCCAAAATTTCAAGAAACCCAAATAGTGCATGGTGGCTCCAGCTCACCAGCCCCCAGAAAAAAGGTAGGAGAAACAACCAGTGGGCAACCTTGGAGTGGGGATGGGGAAGGAGAGCTAGGATGCATTTGGTGGGGAAAGAGAAGGGAGGAAGAACTTGGGCAAGTATACAATTTCATTTTAAAGTCTCTCTTAAGGGCCAAAGCACACATCATTTTAAATTAACCCTTCCTCCTGCGGTGGTCCTGATCCAGACCAGGGGCCCATGCCTGCAATATACTTTGCCAAATAGTGATTCATTTGCTTCAATTGGTTGGCAATATAAATTGTAAACCAGATCAAGACCACAGCAGGAGGAAAGGCCCCCTCCCCCATGCTTATTGTAGAGTAAGAAAGTAATGTGTGCTTTAGGTCTAAGCAATCAAATAAAAGCTGTGGTGCAAGGACAAAACACAGCAACTGCTCTCTCCAACACAGTCTTCTCTGGATAGTTCCTTTTTACTACCTTCCTCTCTGTAATCTCCTCAGTCTCTCTGTCCTCTTCAATCTTCAACTCTTCTCTGAATCCTCCATGTCTCTCCCAGTCTTCTCATACCAAAACCTTTGGCACCCTATGGCAGCTTTTAAGGGCCAAAAAGGGCTATGTTCCAGGCACCCCATGGGAAGCTACATGGCACAGGGTTATTTATATAATAATGGTCTGAGAGACATAAACTTCTACCTCTGTGTCTCTGTTCCTGTACATCAACCACCCTCTTCTGATGCAAAGCATGGGATGACATTGGGCTGTGCATTGCCCTGCTGTCAAAAGCCAATGATGTGAGGCGGTGTGGCAGCACATGATATAAGGTATGATGATGCCACATCATGCATTGTATGCAACTATTTATGGGAGAAGGCAGAGAGTAGCAGCAGTAATAGCTCAGTGTCTTTTGTAATATTTAATTAGACTCAGAGTAGTGCTGATGAAGAAAGCTGTTATTAGTGATATTCTTCACTAACCTTGGTAAGATAGGATAAAGGCTCACATGCAGACCTATTCCCTCTTATTATTTTCTTATGGAAGGCACTGAGAACATCATTTTGGAGCTGTTGACATGTATTCATGGCCACCAGGTGGAGACTTTGTATTAATTTTCATAAACCTGAGGGAGGAAAAAGAGCAGCTTTCAACACAAAATAACCGTGAAAATATTTGACAGTTCTTGTAATGGAGAGTTATGCTGAATACTTAATCTCTTCATATAATTTGCATATGTGAGCTGCTTTATACATATGTGGGCACTAAATCTTGTATAATGGTTTGTTGTGTTTTTAAAATGGACCATGATGGGTCTTTCCAGGTGGTTAGTTTATAGCACAACGAATGTACAGATTTTACATCCAGACTTGTTTCCTCAAGGTAGTGCTCCTGTGAATTGTGAATCCCTGGCAGTGAAACAACAATGTGTTTTCAGCTACTTCAGGTAATAATACACTCCTGGGATTCTACCTAGCTATGAATTGATTGTGGTTACTTTAACACTAGCTGCTTAGTCTGGAGTGTACAGCATTCATTCATTCATTTAGGGCACAATCCTATGTCCTTGGAAGGAATGCTTTGAGGTCGGAGCACTCCAAATATCCAATGCTCCATGGGCAGACTCCCAGCAGAGCAGAAGGAGCGATGGAGGTGATTTTTGCTGGCCTTTGTTTTTTTCCTCTTATTTTTCCATCTAAAGAGGTCACACTGCCAGGGCCAGGGCCAGGGCCAGGACTGGAGAGGCCATAGGATCCTGTGGATCCTGGCCTCTCTGCTCCCTGGGCCCTTTTTCATCTCCCTAAATGTACTTTTGCAAGTCTCCAGAAGTAGCCATTGCAGTTCTTTCTGCAGTGGCTGTGTGGGGGAAGGGTGGGACTGGAACCCAGAATCCCCCCCTCCTGAGGTTGTAGGAGTGTCTACAGCCTCAGGAGGAGGAATCTGAAAAATCCCATGGTACCTCTGGATTTCTGTCATTCATACCTTCATTCACTTTTTATGGATAATCCAGAATACATTAGCAGCCTCTTGCACTGCGGTGTGTTTTCCCTATGGTCATTCCATTTTATTTTTTTACTTGATTTGTGGTGATGTTTTTGTTGTCTTAAAATGTAACTGCAGTTCCAGCATGTTCTGTATGGACTGGCAATGTACTGTTGAGGCCTTTCAGGGCTACTGTTCCTTTAGTGAGTAGCTTCTTCCTTGCTTTTATTTGTTAAATAGCTAATGAGTTCTTCCTGTTCAGTCATCATGGTGGCAGCATTCCTCAATTGTCTTTAGTCAGATCCTGTTTCAGGGTGGGTAGGATTGCTTTAATTACTAGTTTTCTCCTTGCAGCTGGAACAATTAACCACCATATTTACTTACCTAGACAATAAGATAATCAACTGAGGTCCTCTTCCAGATGCCAACATGATATGAGGTGGGCTGGGTGGCTACAAGTGAGAGGGCCTTTTCAGTGGTGGCACCTGGTTTGTGGAATGCTTTCCCCAGAGAGGCTTACTTGGCACCTACATTGCACTCTTTCTGGCATCAGGTGAAAACTTTTTTATTCTCTCAGGCATTTTAAGAACTGCTTTTAGTGCTTCTAGTACTATATTCTGCTGCTGTTTTAATTTGGTTTTATGATATAATGGTTTTATTCTTTGCTTCTGGTTTTATCTTGGTTTTGGCCCTGTTTTAATTTTTTTTAATGTTTGTACTTTGTTTTTAATGTATCGTACATCACCCAGAGAACTTCCGTTATTAGGTAGTTTAAAAGTACAGTAAGTAAATAAACAAAATATGAGTACAATTTCACAACTAGGAGAGGAAGCCTGCATCTTCAAACAGGGTTTGTTTGTTTGTTTGTGGTGATTTCCTCTTATGTTTTGATTATAATCTTTTTTATTTTGTATTTTATTGTTAGCCACCTTACACACCATTTATGTGGAAAGATGGAAGATAAATATAATAATGAAAATAGATACACTTTTTGATTCCTTTCATAATCAGACCTGTCATGAAAATTACAACATTCTAAACTATGTTTAGCTGTCAGGATAAGCTTGATATGGGTACAAGTCTTCTGAAACTGATGTAAACAAGAGATGATAGGGGATGATGTACAAGAATGGATTTGAATATTGTTTTTACTTAATGGCTGGAAATGGTTCCAAGGGTGCCTTCTTGGTTCCACTGATATTGGCAAGAAATAATAATAATGTATTCTGTATTTACTGTAGAAATGCCTTCACATGTGTCCAGCTTGGGTGTGGAAGGATATTGTGGGGTGGGGGTGAGGAAGAGAGACAGGCGGGCCTAAGCGTGCTATGTATGCACATCAGGTCAGGGGTGGGGCTTATGGGGCGATATTAGCCCATGGAGCCCCACCCTCGCCCTCTTCCGATTTTCTGACTCGTTCCCTCCCTGTATGCAGTGTAGGCTTGCCTGGTCGCCTTTTTGGGGGCCACATAGGAATTTTTGGCAGGCAGCCTGATTGGCTGAGGGCTGTCTGTTTCTTTTGCCTACTTTACACTGTAAGTAGGGATGGGTAGCGGCTGTTCATAGGTTAATTGGTTGATTTGGTCATATTTAAGCAGGTAGATGTAGGCATATTTTAGTTCGGGTTAGGGTTGGTGAGCATCCATATGCACCTTTATGGTGACTGGCAATTCCGGAGGCTTCAAGCTCAGTGTTTTGTGCCCCAGTGTGGAGGGGGTGACATGGGAAAGCCTCCCTACACCAGGATGGTGTAGACCTGAGGGGTGGCGAGTGGACAGACTCCACCTGACAGGACTAGGATGCCTTGCCCAATAGAATTACATGTTAGTTGCCTGTAGAGAGTAGAAGCCCGCACTGTGCCCATCCTTTGCAGATCTGTTTTAACTATATGTGGCCCAAGCTTATACCAAAGCCATGTGGCTCTTGTTATTTGCCCCCCTTCACTTGCAATCTACTAGTCTAAAGTATATAGCATTATAAAATTATGCTGAAACTATGGTTAAATTTCTATAGTATGCACCAATGTTTTAATATACTCAAACTTTTTTTTTGTCAACTTCCACTTACTCAAGAACAGTCTCACTAGGTTTAATTGGACCATTCTAGAGTGGATTGTGTAAGTGTGATCTGGAAACAGTAGTTTGGATTCAGACTTAGTCATACTCAGAGTAGACACGTTGAATTAATGGGAAATAACAAGTAACTAACCTGATTTCAATAGGTCTACTTTAAGTATGACTAAGCCTGGATCCAGCCCAGTGATACCTTTGATGGAAGTTTTTGGCATATCATAAAAAGAAAGTCTTTTCAACAATGTTAAAGGACGGTGTGTGATTGTTATAACTTTATGTAATAATTGAACAATGATGTTAAGCAAGAAGACATTAAGTGCACAATAATAATAAGTAATCCCACTGTTGTTATTTAAAACCAAATCTGAGATGTTGAAATTGGAATTATGCATCCAGTCATAGTTGTTTTTCTACTTGATGAATGCCTCGCCTGCCCTAAGCTGCTGAACTATTAATTTTGAGTGTTTTCACCATTGTTCTTATGCCTGTAGATACTGCTGCAAAGAAGATTAGAAGCTTTATTACTTAAACATAAAACTCTGAAACAGTACAATGGAGGTAGATAAGTCTGTGTACAACAAAAGGGAAATTTGCATGGACTTATTTTATCCAAACATTTGACCTACAGCTTAAACAATTTAAAAAAACAAAAACCAAAAAGTTCAAAACCAGGACACTTAATTGTTGAAAACAGTAATCTGAAAGTTAACATATTGAAAACTTTTTTTTCCCTAAGCTCAATTCCCAATTATATTTTTTAATTAAAGTCAATACTTCTAAGACTACGGTGGACAACTGTCTACCCTATTGGGAAGTAATAACATACTTTCTTGTTAACAACGCAATCTGACAATCTCAAAATGCTTTTACTCAGTTGGTCATTATGGCATTCTTCCATGGTCTCTTTATTAAGCTTAGTAATTTAACCTGTTCCATCTCTTCAGTACTTTCAAAGCATCCACCTCTGCTTTCACCCAAGCTTTGTTTTATTATAGAGATGCCCCTGAATTTGACCTTCAGTGCACTTTGAGGCAAAATTGGAGTGGAGGTCCCTACTAGGGCAGAATTTACTCACCTCTCTCCCAAATGTGAGCGATGCTAAAAGATAAAATATCAAAAAGGTGACTATCATAAAGGTATGATAAGAGATGCTCCCTCTGAATGGGTTATTCCAGCCCCCTCCAACATTTTTGGGGTCAGTGGGCACATTTGGAATTGAGAGAGTGTAGTGGGTGCTCTCACAAAATAGCTGCCATGGGGAAGATGGTCACAAAATACTCATTTCCCAGAAAGCAAATGATGAGATGAAAAAAAAGTGACTTGCTCAAAAACCTAAGTACAAGGAGACCCCAGGGCTATTCTATGTATGTATAGTCGTGGAATCGTGCAGGTCACTAAATTGTCCCTAAAAACATCTACAAGCATGTACCTGGATCTCTAAAGCAGAGCTTTGGTTTCCTGAAATAAAGGAAAGCTTTAAAAATATGGGACATCGAAGAAATCCAATTCTAAGGAAACCGTGGCCATATCCCATGTTTCTGGAATATCTCTGTGATGTAGTCAACAGCTTTTCCCGTCAGCAAATCTTGACCACAGCTGTTCTCCATTTAAAAACTACTTTTGCAGATTTCATTATTTTTTTTTAAAGGTGAACATGATTACGGTACTACTATTATTAAACTCCTCTTTAGTGCCAACAGTATGTCTGGTTTGGAACACAGAAATGATGCTGGCTGTACCAGAAAAATATGTACTCTGGAAGGGTTGATATGGGAAAATGCTGCTGAAAGTGGCATTTCCTGATTTTATTGTAAATTGCCTTGAGCACTAAGTTGATGGGTGACCCAAAAATATTAGGTTGGATCCAGAGTTATGCTGGATCAGCTGTGCTGACGGAAGTGGACTTCCCTGCTCTCTCCTTCCCACACAGTCCCTCCAGCCCCCTGAAAATACTTCAAAGAGATTCAGGACTCAGGAGACCCTGTTGAATGGGGTGAGCTGTGGGGTATGTGTGTGTGTGGGAGATCCCTAAGAATCGGGTGGAAGGACCTTCTGCGAGTAGAGCCCTTCTTGTTGGAGAAGGTCCCTTCCACTTGCCGAAGGCAGATCTTGGATCCAACCTCTGATGTATAACAGTGCAATCCTATGCATGTTTACTCAGAATTAAGTCCCACTGAGCTCAATGGGATTTACTCCCTAATAAGTGTGTTTAGGATTGCACTCTAAATTTTACCTGGACTGTAGCACTTGCTTGAATTCACCACTTGTGTCTCCTCCAAACACACAGTGTCTCCATGCTAGGTTTGTGGAGTCGCACACTGAAGGAATTTCACAGGAAGACAAAGGGAGTCACGTGGTTAGTTTTTGCTGCTTTTTTTATTGCTGTTTGAGAGGTTTCTCAAAATATGACAACTGCAAAAGTTGTAAGACTTTTTATATGTAAGTTGAAAAGATTGCTTCTGACTGTACGCTGCAATCTAGACACTAATCATCTGAAATGATACCTCCGAGACAAGCCTGCCTTAACCCCCTTAGATGTCTTACAAAATTGTAGCACCATTACGTCTGCAATCCTAACCAGACTTACGTGATTAAGCCCCATTGAAAACAGTGGGACTTAACTCTGAGTAAACATGTGTAGAATTGAGCTGTTACCTATAGATTGTATTCAAGTGCATATATTTTACATACTGAGAAAAATATAGAGGGAAACAGCAGAGTTAGAGAAAACAAAATAATAAGCAATGCCCCCAGCCCCCCTGCAATCCAGTCCGACATACAAGGTAGGTGTGTGAGTGAGAGAGAGAGAATGAATTCTTATGTGCATTTATCTGGAGTACAAGAAAAAAAAAAAGAAATCTCAAGAAGTCCATCTTTGTTTCATTTTTAATAGATTTTTCACTCCTTGGATGCAAGGTCACTCCTCTGATTTAACCATATATAATTTGAGAGTGTGGATTTGTATTTTTTTTTTAAAAAAAAAATAATTCTGCAAGGGTTTGTCTTTTAGGGCGCAATCCTATGTCCCTCCGACTTCATCTGGAGGGACATAGGATATTTTGTCCATGGCGCTGAAACCTTGTAAATCCCTTACATGGTCGCAGTGCCTCGGAGCGCTGTCCCCCCCATAGCGGCGTGTTTTCTTTTGCGCCAGGGGGAAACCAAAACACACAAGACCTTGCTTGGTTCCCTTGGGGGCGGGGAGGGGAGGGGCGAGGCTCTGCTGGATTCCAAAGAATCCAGGTGGTGCCTCAGCCTCTCCACCTCAGGAGGAGGGGGGGAATCTAGATGGCCAAAATAGGCTGTCTAGATGTTTCTGAGGGTGGAAGGTGCATGGAGGATACTCTATCCTCCACGCTCCTGCCGCCTTCAATAGGATACAGCCATGCCTTGGATTGAGAGCATAATTCGTTCCGGAAACATGCTTATAATCCAAAACACTCTTACTCTTATATCAAAATGAAATTCCCCCCCCAAAATTTGTACATAAATTTTTAATTTAAGCCGTACTACAGTACTTGTATTGCAAGACGTCACTTGTATATCAAGTCAATTTTTTAAAAATAATATTTTAAAATTTGCTTGTCTTGCAAAACGCTCTCAAACCAAGTTACTTGCAATCCAAGGTATTACTGTACTTGTAATCCTCCAAGTTCGGAGAGTTACGGGCAGCCTTATAGGATCACGCTGTTAGTCACTGATGCAGACCTTGCTATCCACTAACACCAGTTAAAGGTTAAGATCCATATATGGTGGGAAGGTATCTTAAAATCAAGAGAGAGAGAAAGAATATGGTCAGAACTAAGTTTAGCTATAGGGCTGTATCCAACGGTGTCATTCCGCTAGGGCAAATGACATTGTGCTAGTGGAAACTAGGATCCGAACTATGAGCAAGAGAAGAATCCAACTAAAGTCATGATTGCACAAGCATGCTTCATATAATTATTTGCAGAAGGGTAAAATAACCTTGTAATATGAGAACATATGTGTAAAATGTGCCTTTCTCATTCTCCTTGACCTTCAGCGATGAACATTATGTGTGGTCAAGAAGGGTGAAGGATCCAGGATGGAGAGGTGAGGTAGAGAAGAAGTATGCAACAGGGAAAGAAGAGGTGAAGCTAGGATTAATCAGTGTGTGTGTATGTGTGTGTGTGTGGGTACTTTTTATTTATTTAAGTACATTATATAAGGTGGCATTCATCTTAAGAGACCAGAAGGAAGTGCTTAATGAATTTTGAGAGGGACATGTCATAAGCCTGCCAAAACAGTCATTATAAGATCCATTAGCTTAACTGTACATGACTTAGTCTCCCTTAAAGCTTTGGCAACTGCTTTCCCCCAATTTTCTTGCTAGATTTGTAAGGAAGCAGTGAAAGCCAACATAATTTCAAGTTTCAAATTTCAAATGACATTGTGCTAGTGGAAACTAGGATCCGAACTATGAGCAAGAGAAGAATCCAACTAAAGTCATGATTGCACAAGCATGCTTCATATAATTATTTGCAGAAGGGTAAAATAACCTTGTAATATGAGAACATATGTGTAAAATGTGCCTTTCTCATTCTCCTTGACCTTCAGCGATGAACATTATGTGTGGTCAAGAAGGGTGAAGGATCCAGGATGGAGAGGTGAGGTAGAGAAGAAGTATGCAACAGGGAAAGAAGAGGTGAAGCTAGGATTAATCAGTGTGTGTGTATGTGTGTGTGTGTGGGTACTTTTTATTTATTTAAGTACATTATATAAGGTGGCATTCATCTTAAGAGACCAGAAGGAAGTGCTTAATGAATTTTGAGAGGGACATGTCATAAGCCTGCCAAAACAGTCATTATAAGATCCATTAGCTTAACTGTACATGACTTAGTCTCCCTTAAAGCTTTGGCAACTGCTTTCCCCCAATTTTCTTGCTAGATTTGTAAGGAAGCAGTGAAAGCCAACATAATTTCAAGTTAAGCTGTGTAGGGAAATTCTTAATAGTCCACTTCCTTGTGTATTGATTTCGCCCAAATCTTTACAGAGCAATAATGCAGGTCAAAATTATAGTTGTGGGTGATTTAGGGTGCAATCCTATGCATATTTAGATGGAAAAAAGTTCTACAACTTCCAGCATTCCCCAGTGAGCCATACTTTTTTCTGTCTAAACATTCATAGGATTGCGCCCTTCATTAATATGCCTGCTCTGTTAGACCATGGTATTTTAACTCCTGATTTCAATGTGTGGTTAAATTAGATGTATACCACTTACATATGTCCATCCAGGTATACATGCAGCATCTGAGAACTCTGTTCTTCATACCACCCAAATTGTCATTAACCTCAGCAGGTCACTTGATGGCATTCCAAGTCTCAAAGAAGGCCAGCACCTTTGCACAGCTTGTCAGTGGATCTCTATAAAATGGCCAAGCTTTGTGTCAGAACTGTCTTGTTCTTGAACAGCAGATGCCCAGAGACAATTACGCTTCCACTCTTGACAGCTTGATAGCTCAGAATTTCTTTCCCTCTCTTGGTTCCTGGAAGGAAACGAGAAGATTTCACAAAGTTGCTAAAGATGCCAGTTCCAAGGGAAGCTGTGTTGTGTGAGCTTCATATTAAATTGGCCCAGTGTCGCAACACATTGGCTTGTGGCTCCTTAGTTGATAGTCAAGGGGAATATCTGGAAGACTGACTGCACAGTGACCTCAGGCTAAGAGCAGCAGAACAATACCTCAGGGAAGTTCCTGAGATTTATCATAATATTCTTTGTTTACAGGAACTTTCAGGTATAAAGGAGACTGACAGTTACCCTACCACAAAGGTTATACAGTTAAAAAATAATAATAGTCTGAGAATGGCGATCTAGAGAGACGGGAAGCCCACTGTGTATGCTCACACTGTATATAGAAATCTCCCTTAACTGGATAATGTTTAATGCTCCCTAGAGCTATCCCTCTTGATATTCTGGTGTACTGATTAATGTTCTGCACTGACACTTCACAGTCCCTTGTCTCTGTTATTCCATTTGTATTGTCTGATAGGGTAGAGAAGGCATTCTGCTTCGTGTGCTTGTCTATTGCTGATGCTGCCGAAATGTAATAATCTGTGTTATAACATGATAAAGATGAGTATGTGGGACACAATGTAGGTATGTTATCTTCCTCAAGAAAGTTATCAGCTTAGCATCCTACTGAATGAGTTCCTGGGAAGCAGCTCTGCAGCCACACCATCAATTCCGGGCTGCCTTTCAGGCCTCCAGATTTTGCTTTGGAGGACATTCAGGCACTACAATGCATCCAGAAGAGCTAGATGGCCCTCAAGCCTCTGTGAATCTTCTTGGACACCTCTCCAATCAGAGCCGGTGCTACCATTAGGCCAACTAGGCAGCTGTCTAGGGCGCAGGGCTAAAGGGGGCACCAGAAACGCCTTGGGGTAAAAAATACAGCGCTCTCAAGTGGGAAGGGGGGCGCTAAATATCTGATATTGCCTAAGGCACCAAACTGCCTTGCACCGGTCCTGTCTCCAATCTTCTTTTTTTCAACCCAATGTCATTCTAACTCAGAGGAAGTTTGACTCTATATGTTGGACTGTAGATAAGCATGTATGAGGTCAGGACTTGTGGCTTAGAAAGCTTGTTTCATTCTACTGACTGAGCCAAAACAAAACAGCCTTATCCTTAAAAGAATGCTGTACTGTTATAGGAAAATGTCATTTGGATTCCACCAAAGCCTATTTACACCAGTCCTTATTTCTTTCTTTCCCTCCCTCCCAATAAGTAGCAAAATGCCCATCAAATGTAGATGGAGTAGCTATGTTGATTATTGCTTACCTTTGCATGTCCATGTTCATCCCCGACAATTTGCTTCCAGGCTCTTAAGAATGGTAGTCTTTGCCTGTTTCTTTACTATGACATGTTAGTTGCTTGGTGTGAAAATAAGTTTGAGATGAGGGTGAGAATGGATGTAATGGCTACTGATGTCACAAGGGTACTGATATCTCCCTTGATCAACGCAAAACAGTGCTACTTCCTTATGCTGTTCCTAAAGGAACTGGTGTGGTGGGAGAGGGCCTTCTCTCAGCTGAAAGGCTGTGTGTGTTTCCCAAGCACAGGCTGTTACCTTGCCTTCCTACCAAAGCATTTCAGGAAGTGATGGTGGACAGGACGAACACTTGCAAAAGGGTGGGAGTTATTATATAAAATGTTTGTTCATTGAGTTCACACACACACACACACACACACACACACACACACACACGATTTATACCACCCTTCAGTAAAAAAAAATCCCTAAAGCAGTATAAGAAGAAAATACAGATGTTCTTATTCCTATAAACTAAGCAGCTGTGTATGTATGTATGTATTTCTATCCCGCCTTTTTTCCTGCAAGGAACTCAAGGCAGCGGCTTACATAATCCTCCTCCTCTCCGTTTGATCCTCACAACAACCCTGTGAGGTAGGCTAGACTGAGAGTCAGTGACTGGCCCAAAGTCACTCAGTGCCAAGTGGGGACTAGAACCTGGGTCTCCTGAGTCCAAGTCCAACAATCTAACCACTATGCCATACTGTTAATTTTGCCACACATTGTAGTCTAGAGTTCAGTGCCACATTGGAAGTCTTGTTGGATCAGAGACTTCTTCCATAGGTGTTTCATTTGACCATATGATTGTCAGCTATCCATGAAAAAGTTTTACATACGTTCAGGTAGTGATGTTCTTCAAAGGGAACTGTTTGGTGTTTTTCCTCCCGCTGTCACACTTTTCCATGCTCAGTATACCTCGCAGTGGGAATGGAAAGGGACAGGAGAATAGAGGTGGTGCCCTATGCTGTATAGGTTAAGGACTTCCACATACAACACTTGTGTGGTGGGGTCAGGAGTATCCCACTATCTCAAAAGTACAGCTCTTTCAATATAAAATCTGGTGGATGCTTCTCGTATGTCCATATCCCATGAATATTAATGACCATAAATAGAACCATTCATGAATAATTCCAGGTAATGGGTATTAAATTTTGTAGATACAATTTGAAAAAGTAGCAATAGATGCACATGTTATCTTGGTGTGTGCACCCTTCTTTGTGGTCAAATTCTGTAGGTTTATATGCAATTTGCTAAACTATGGCTTTCCCTAAGCACTATTGTACTCGATTTTCATTTTCTTTTCTTTCCCCCCTGCTTTCTTGAATTATCAGATAGTTACTATGTTTGCCTTCATCTTGGTTGAAGTTTGAAATGAGTTTCACAACTTCAGTTTTCAAACTTTAAACTTCAACTTTAAAAAGTAGGGATGAAAAGTATTATAAAATGATACAAATCAATCTACAGTAGAATGAAAGCTCTTAACTTCTGTTTCCCTCCAATGAGTGGAATATTTTGGGGTGCTGTGAAGTAGGACTGCAGTGTGGGATAGGCACTACAAGATACAAGATATACAGAGGTTTAAAACAAGAAAGAAGAAAAACCAACAGGCAATCAGCCATCCTGAAAATAACCATGAAAAAAAAAGGGGGGGGGGAGAGACTGGAGAATGACACTGATAGTTATTCTTTGGATTGGGAGAATATTCTATCAGCCTTACACTAATTGGTGGTTACTGGAAGTCTAGACAGAAAGCTGCATTGGGTTGTACAGATCTCAGACATTATGAGGAGATGAGATAGCACAGATACTGCGGCTGATGTTGACAGAAATTCAAAAAAGTGCATGGGATAAACATAGCCAACAAACAGAGGGAGGCTGAGTCTGTAAACAGTTATGCAGGTTCTTTTAAATGACTGCTGCCCCGGCTGTCTGGCTGGTTTATGAAATAGAAAAGAGAAGAATGTTGCACAATCAAATGTAGAAGTCTGAAAACTGTGTGCTTCAGTGTAAAAAAATTACTTTTATTTGACAGATTCTGTCCTTGGGCCAGGGGGAATCTGAAGAAAAGATAATACAGTACAAAGATCAGCTGACATCTTCAGAAGAATGAATTAGGGGTTTAAGCATTGCAGTGAAAGGTGGGTGGGTGAAATATGGGTACATTTCTTGTATGGAGCAGCAAATGAAAGAACAGACTGGTGAAAAGAAGGAGATGTAATTTTGCAGTCACCCAGAGAAAACTTTCCCTGCCAGGGCCACTATAACTTGTTGAGCCCCTGATAACTTGGATGTTGTGCCTGAAGGCTAGTATTCAACTGGAAATAAAGCAGATGGCTAGGGGAGGCTGGTGACCCCTATTTCGGTGGGGCTCCTTTTCCATTGCAGGTTTTGTAGCTTTTCTTTGGAGCTTCATAAGAGCTATCCATGGTGCTGAACCCCCCCCCCCCCAAATAGGTTCACCACCAGGGAGCACCATGGATAGCTCCTATGAAGCTCCAAATAAAAGCCACACAACCTGCAATGGAAAAGGAGCCCCACCAAAATAGGAGTCACCAGCCTCCCCTGCCGGAGGTAGCAGATCTTTGTATGTATCGCTTTGGCTAGCAAATGTGACAGATTTACTGTTTGATTAAGGGCAGAAGATGTCAAAGAAATGTGGAGCTCCTGCTGCCCTTGTCTGTCTTCTCTCTTCTATTTCTAATAACATGTAGTATAACACAACATGCAACATGACACCATAGCAGTGTCAGTTTTACGCGTCGCAGCCTGACCCCTCCAACAACCAAATGATGTGTTTCTTGTAATGTCTACTTCTGCTTAAAATTTCTGGAGTAAACAGTTATGCACATAGTCGCTATCAGGTAACTGGTGGGGGAAGCAGTTTGAACAGGGTGCGCGGCGCGCTTTCCACCACCTGCAAAACATGCACACGACACGAACACACATGCACCAAGTCTGCACTGAAATCTCAGGCAAAGGCTGTCTCCATTTCCCCGTGCTCCTCCCCTGGTCTTTGTGCCTGCTTATGTTGGGGCAGTCCCTCTAATCTGCTCCTCTTTCTTCCAAGAGAATCGAGATACATTTCTTTTTCTTTTTGGCACAACCATTTTTTGGCCCTGAGGAGATTCTGAGGGGAATATTTTTGTGAGGCGATTCTGAAGGTGAGCGGGAAATTTGAGAGAAGAAAGAGACTATGGAGGCCACAGGGGAAATGAATAAAAAGCACTAATTGGAGAACAGAGTGGAGGAGAAAACTGTAGCCAAATACCTTCACACAGCATGCGGTGAGTAGCAGCTTTGAGGCCAGAGAGTGGCAAGCTGAGGCCCACAACTGCATTCTGGCCCAGGGCTGAGTAGCAGCAGGCAGTTCAACACAGCAAGGTCTGAACTGAGGGGCCAGGGCCAGGGCCAGTCGTGTGCCCTGCTCCATCCCTCTACCTCCTCTAAGCCCTCACGCATTCAGGCAAATGCCGGAACAGGGCTATATTCTCATATATATCTGAATTTACATACATACAGTATGAATGCACATTCAGTGTAACATGTGAACACCCCTTTTATGTAAAGATGTAAAGTGTAGCCACCGCAGGATGCCTGGAGCACAGCTGGTTTTGGTCTTGTGAACACACCTTCCTTTCACCCTCTCCTACACTACAGGGTTGTTGTGAAGATAGAGAGCAAGCCAGCTTCAGGTGTTTCTTTGAAGAAGATAGGTGGGATAAAAATGTAATAAGAGAATTGGAAGGAGTTTAATGTGTGGATACTAATAAAAGAATGGGGCAGGGGCAAAGATGGAGGGCAGGGGCAAAGATGGAAAGCAGGGCCACAATCAGCCCTGCTGAGAAGCTGGGTCCATTGGGCTTTGCCACTCTCTCTCAACGATCACCCAGCAGCCATTCCATCAGGCTGTAGAAGAGGGAAGACAGGAAGCAGGTCCACTCCATCAGCTCCACTGAGCAACCAGCAATTTATTATTATTATTATTATTATTATTATTGCTCCTCTGCTCTTTAAACCATTTCCAGTCCAGCTGGTCATGATAAGAACCTTGTAACACTGAGATTTGATGCCTGAGTTTTTCTCGCTTTCCTTTCCCCTCCCCACCCTCTTCTGTGCTTTATTTTTTAGACTGTAAGCCTGAGAGCAGGGATTCCCTTGTTAGTATTGATTTGTAAGCCACTCTGGGAGTCTTTCTAAAGAGCTGGGTATAGATGCTTTAAATACATACATAAGTTGAGTGGGGCAGGGATTTGTGATTTCTTGCACAATACAAAGCTTTACAGGAAAGGAAGGAGTGGAGTTCGCAGATTTTGTACGTTGGACATCCTGCAGCAGTTCCAGAAGCAAAGGCTCAAACACAAAGGAGATGCCCAGGCTGCTCCTCTTCCCTAGCTGAATTGCGTAAACAGTAGCTGCTTCCATTCCTCCACAAAGTGGTGATGATCTGAATCATGGGTGTAATGTCTTTCCAGTTCCTGCAAGGAGACGAACAAGGTGTGAAAATGTATACACATTTCAAATTGAACTTCCACGTCTTAGGACAGTTTCAGCTTTTCCCACATCTCCCGAGCAGCAAGATCCTACAGGGCAGCTGTTTATACATGGCAGCCTTGCAAATGCATCAGTGAAAGTTAAGAGCCCACAAAAAGTTGTATTAACCTGCTTGCCCATTTATGCCAGCATTGAAAAAAACAAAACAGTTCTCATCCAACTTATGACATCTTCCCTGACCTACTTGCTTGAAACAAATTCTTGCTATTTACCAGAAACAAGTAAATGTAGGAGATAGAGGGGTGGTCCTTTATTTACTATCCACAATAATGCATTCAGTGCAGGTTAAACAGATAACTGCTCTAATTCAATTAATGCATCATCAACTTCTGGATGCTGCCAGGTACATCAGCCAAGTCAATTGTGCAGCCTCTTAATAGGTTGCCAAATTAGGGACAGCTGGCATGCCCATTGGAACAGTAGTATGCTACATATATGCCTCTATTCTGGAGGGTTTATCTTCTCATATAAAATTATCCATGATCTTCCATCTCTTCATATCCCTATAATCCAATTGCAATGGTAATGCCAAATATATATTTTTTGTGGGGTGGGGGCAGTGCTATCATTTTAATGACAGCAATTTGAACCATCCATTAATTTCTTCCAATTTCTAATTTCTTGCTGAGTTTTATGGACCAGAGGACTATAATTGTGCTAACCTATCAATGTCAGATGACAACTTAAACCACAAGTATCTGACTGAATGATTAGCTGCTTTGAAACCATACTTAGATACTATAAGGGACTCTTATTGATTTGATTAGTTTAAAGAAATAAACTCACACTTTGATGAATAAATTTTGTAGCCTGCCCTGAGCTAAAACTATATTTACCAATAATCTTGAACAACTTTGGTAGAGAAACTGCTAACTGAGTTAGTGATATGATATTGTCTGTGTACAATGTAATTTTAATTTTGAGTCATGTTGAGTTGTGTTTGCCATGAAGACCAAATAGCAATGGCTAGTGGTTCAATGGGGAGAGAGGGTAGCCTTGTCTCATACCTTGCTAGTCGCTTAAGAGTTAATACCTCCATCAATTGCCTATTAACAGAGATTCTAGCAAGTGTTAATGAATATATGGCTTTGATCCAGGTAATACTTTTCTATTATCTGGAACTAGTATGTCCATTCAACCCTGTCAAATGCTTTAGCAGCATCTAAAAACAAAACCATATTTGGTATCCAACTAGTTTTAGCATTATTCATAATATTTATTGCTTTCCTTATATGGAATTGCCTACCCTTAATAAATTCAGTTTGATTTGCATGTATATAATTAGATATTACCTCACTTAATCTGGGGGCTAATATGCCAGTCATAATTTCGTAGTCTGAAATTAATAACGAGATCGACCTAGATGGCACCCGGATTAGATGGCCTGGGAGCTGAGTTCTACCAGAATTTTATTCATTTGCTAATGCCAGTATTGAAAGATCCTTTTAATGACTGCCTAAGGGAAGGTGCTATACCAGGGAGCTGGAACCAAACCAAAATTGTCCTATATTCCAAAAGAACGGAACAATGTGACTAATGTGCAATCTTATAGTCACACTGGATGTTGGATGGGATACTCTGCACTGTGTGACTGGTGAGGAGAGCTGGAGCTCGGGGAAGAGGACTGTTTTACTGCCTTGAACAACTGCTTTGCAACTCCTGCACCCCTGACCTCCCAGTAATTCTCCCCTGTAATCCTGATATCAATTGCGGAGTGGGAAAACATTACTAAGACTTGGGTGGGTGAGCTGGGTGGGGCTGACCTGACTCAGCTCTACCCACCTGGGTACTCGGTTCAGCACCAACATAGGCTGGAGGGCAGGGTGGTGGTGGAGTTGCTGTGGTTTACAGAACTTCCATCTCTCTCACCAGGAAACTACTCCATCTTGGAATGGAGCTCGAGGGGTTGCACCTGGTGTTGGGTCATAGAGACAGATTGGGGATGCTGCTGGTGTGCTGCCCATCCTGCTGCTCAGACAGTGGCCTCCCTGACCAAGCTGACAGAGGTGGTCTTGAGTGTAGTGTTGGAGGAGCCCAGGACTGTGGTTCTGGGCGACTTTAATTTCAATGCTGAGGCTGCCTCTGGAGCTCTGGCTCGGAACTTCATGGCCTCCATGACAACCATGGGGTGCTGTCAGTTTGTCATCAGCCCAACACATGAAATGGCATACCCTTGATTTGGTTTTTGCTGCAAGCTGTGAGATGAGTAGTCTGAAAATTGGTCAGACCATTTCCTGGTGAGATTTGAACTCACGGTGTTACTTCCCTCCTGCAGCGGTGGAGGGCCCATTCAGATGGTCTGCCCCAGGAGACTGATGGAATCCAATGGATTGCTGAATACTCGTGGGGATTTTCTAGTGGACAGAGCTGGTGATCCAGCCAAGGCCGTAGTCTCACTGTGGAATGGTGAGATGCGAAGGGCTATTGACTCGATTGCACCTGAGTGCCTCCTCCGGTGCTGCAGAGGCTGCTCTGCTCCTTGGTATACTGAGGAGCTGTGGTCAATGAAACAGGCTGGACATTGGCTAGAGTGCCAATGGTGTAAGACTAATGTGAAGATGACCGAGCACACTCTAGAGCACATAATCATGCCTATTGTGCTGTGGTGCAGGCAGCAAAGATGGCCTCCTTTGCTGCCTCCATTGTGTCCTCGAGTAGTGATCCAGTGGAGCTCTTTTGTGTAGTCTGGGGGCTGTTAACACTTCCCAGCAAATGGTCCCTGGTCCCCTCAAGGACCTGCTGTGACCTTTTTTGCACTTTGAGGACAAAATTGCTTGTTTCCGCAGAAAACTTGACACTATTGTTAGTGCAGCTCCAGTCGAGGTGTCTGACACCACCATCTGCCTGATTTTGTGAGATCAGTTTCAGTTGCTGTGGCCTGATGACATGGACAAGGTGCTTGCAGCAATGCAACTGACCATGTGTCCCTCTCAATTCTTGCCCATCCTGGCTAATAAAAGCTAGCCAAGGGGTATGACTTGCTGGGTTCAGGGAGTGGTAAATGCATCTCTGTGTGAAGAGGAGGTTCCTACTGTCCTTAAGGAGGCAGTAGTGCAACCACTCCTGAAGAAACCCACTCTGGACCCAACGATATTGGAGAACTTCCACACAGTTGTGAATTCCCCTTTCTTAAGGAAGGTACTTGACAGGGTAGTGGTAGAGCAACTGCAGGCACTCTCAGACGATATTGATTATCTAGACCCATTCCAGTCTAGGTTTTTACCTGGTTGTGGGACTGAATCAGCCTTGGTTGCCCTTATGGATGACCTTTATCAGGAGAGGGTCAGGGGGAGTGTAACCCTGCTAATTCTTGATTTCTCATCAGCTTTTGATACCATCTACCATGGTATTCTCCTGGATCGACTCCGTGGGCTGGGCACTGTAGGCACTGTGTTACAGTGGTTCCAGTCTTACCTGCTATTTCAGAGAGTAACATTGGGTGACTATTCCTTGGCCCCTTGGCAATTGAGCTCTGGGATTCCACAGGGTACCATCTTGTCCCCAACCAATGTTGTTTAACATTTATATGAAGCCTCTGGGAGTGGTCATTAGAGGATTCAGGAAGATAGATAGGTAGATATCAAGATCTCTTTGTCCATGAAAGGATTATATAATATTTCATTATCCTGAAGACTAAATTCTGGTATCTGATAGGAGTTGAAAAATAGACTAAAAGAATCCTGCTTAGGATCTTGACTCATAATATTTTCTAATTGTTTGACTTCATTTAGATTTTGAGTTAGCTGCCCTGATTGCTTTTTTACTGGAGGTAAATATTACTTTATTGTCTTTTAACTAATTGTTGAGCAAGTAATTTATATTGCTTGACACCTTTTTCAAAATACCATTGTTTCATATAGACCAATGCTCTCTGTGCGTAATGAGTTTCAAGCAGGTCAACTCTTTAATATGCCACTAATAATTGTTCCAAAGTTTCTAAAGAATGAATGGTCTATTTTATGTTGAGCCTCTAATCTAATAACCTCTTGACTCATCATTGGCCTCCTATTATCTTCCTTAATTCTTCCTGCAGAGGGGGACTTACCCGTACTTCTGTATAGATAATATGCATAAGATTGTGCTGTAAAACCACAGTGGGCCATGAACAAAGAGGAGACATAATGGAGAAGGTGCCTGCAGCACTTAGTCACAAAAGATGACTCAAGCAAGCCAGGCCATACTCAAACATTGATGGGAGATGGGATAGAAAGGAGATTTGGACTTCTATTTGTTTAACTGTTTCATAGAAGTAGGAAGTTTAACTAATGCAGCTCCCCCCCCCACACACACACACACTGTATGTCAAGCTGCACCTGATAAAAGTTCCTCCTAAGATATACAGGTTCAGGCCTTATACGCCATCTCATCCTTGGCCTATCTGTCTAGACCAGGACTGTCTGCTCTGATCAGCTCTGCAGGGCTTCTGGCAGACAGCTTTCTCCACCTTGCTACCAGAGAATTTTATAACCAGAGAAGTCAGGAATTCAACACAGGACTTTTATGCAGTGTGTGTGTGTGTGTGTAAAATATATATTTGGCAATCAAAGTGGCTACAAAGCACATGCTATACCAACAATATTGAGGCTCTCTAGCTAAGTTCCAGATGTGAGACAGTCTTACACCAACCTTCAGGGTCGACACTTGCCCTGCAGTGGCTCCATGTCTCACTGGAAGGTGGGCCATTCCCTATGAGCTGCTGACTCTGAGTACAGTGGTTTATTCGGTAGACAAACAAGGTGTCCTGGGCATTATGCTGAAGTTGTCCTAAGGCAGCCTTCCCCAACCTGGTGCCCTCCAGTTGTTTTGGACTACAACTCCCATCATCTCCCACCAGCATGGTCAATGGTCAGGGTTGATGGGAACTGCATCAGGTTGGGGAAGGCTATCCGAGGGTCACAGGTAAAGTGCAGACATTTACATTCCCTTGCTTTTAGCTTGTTTCTTCTTCTTGCTTCCTTTCCCCAGTTCCCTTGCCTCTCTCTGTGTTTGGTACTTTCCCTGGAGTAGAATAGAATAGAATCGTAGAGTGGGAAGGGGCCTATAAGGCCATAGAGTCCAACCCCCTGCAGGAGAACAGATGTGGGGAGGCCAGGCAGTCACCCACCCATCCAAGCACTGACCCGGCTCATACCTGCTTAGCTTCAGCATGTGGCCTGCCTTATGTGCTCTCGACGCCACCTGCAGGTCTTTTAGCCACTGTCCAAGGAGAAGCCTCATTTTCAGGCTCTCCATTCTAAATTCTGTTTTTGTAATAAATCTGTTTTGGCCCCAGGGCTCCTAATTATGGTTAAACCAGCCATTTGGATGTTTATAGTAAACATGGAGTATCCCATTATCTATAGTCTGAGTGGGGGTTTACCCTTTTTTGAATTTGTGACCAAAAGTCTATAGGCCAGAAGGTAGATCAGAAGTTATACTATGTGCCCTCTGTGAGTTTCCAATAATCCCATGACCAACCAGGATGGGAGGACCGTGTATTCCCCTTACTCTGGAACAAGGTAAAATACTTTGGCTATATTTCCTTTTCTTTCTCCCGAAATTTCTCTGAATTCATTAATTCTGCCCATCACAAGGCTCACCCTGTGCCATTGACACTGAGGCTCCCTGCCTCTCTCAAGTTCTACCTCTCCATTTCCTGCTCCTCATTTGGCAAACACTATTTCCCTGCCTCCATCTTTCTCTATATCTGTCATTGTTCTTAAGAATAGACAGTGCTAATGGTGGCGGATATACTAAGCCTTCTTTTGCTCTGCAAAATGTCTGTGGTAAAATAAAACTTGCATTGTTCACTCTTAATAGTTCTCAAGATAATTTTACCCATTTGAAGTAGCTAAATTTCCCCGCTTTGTTGAAGTACATAATATTATTTGCTTTGTGTGTGCTACACTACATACCTGTAAAAGATCCCTTAGGTCCAGACTTATTCCCAAAGGCCTGCTGGAGAACAAAAAAGTTTTTGCCTGCCTCTGGAAGGATTCCAAGGAGGGTGTCATTCTAGCCTCCCTGGGAAGGGAATTCCAGAGTGTCGGGGCAACCACCGAGAAGGCCCTCTGCTGAGTTCCTGCCAGGCGTGCCTGAGATGGTGGCAGATTCAAGAGAATCTCAGGGTACGGGCAGGCTCGTAAGGGAGAATATGCTAGTCTTTCAGATACCCTGGACCTGAGCCGTAGAAGGCTTTATAGGTCAGAGCATGGTAAGAGCAGATAAGAATGGACTTCTGTGCACTATTTCAGATGGGAAGGAGAGTACTGATGGAAATATGCCATTTGCGAAGTGAAACTGTTAGGAAGAAAATATCATTGCTCTTGAAGGTTGTTGGAGTTGGGTTTTTAGATCCAAATGTGACTAACAATAAGACTCTGAGGAAAGAGATCCTGGGAAGCAACTTTTTGTGTTTTCTTGCAGCCATATGCCAGCTACATGCGCACAGCACACATGTACATGTACTCAAAGTAAACACATCCTAAATGCCACAGCCTGTTCATTCACTGCCCATTTCCCCGTTTACTGCCCATTTCAATCCTAAATTGCTTCATTCCAAAGCTAAAATTCTGCCATCGAAATAAATATATTACACATGAAGGATCCAAATGAGGCCTTGCAGTTGTTCAGGAGAGATTATAGGCTGTTACTGCAGGGGGGGGGGGAGAAAGGTCTGTGCTATTTTAAAGGCAGGTGTCTCAAAGGTAATCATCATCATCTTCTCCCCTGGATTATTCCAGAAATCATCAGGATGATTGCATGCTCTGATTCGCCCAGACAGCTGGTCCTATTGATGCCAAGATGACATACAAAAATGTTGTTAGAATGGATGCATTTCATGTGGCTGACAAAAAATGCCTCCCACTGACACAGGTATTTTGATCCAGGAGTTGTCTTGAAAGGGTCCATATAGGATGTAATGATCACATATTATTAAACTTGAATAGCAAAATGAATACCTGACCCATTACATTTTGATTTGCATTTACTAGATACTACTGCTTCATATCATGCGGTCTCTCAAAGAAAACTCAGCTCTATTGGATTGGATAGACTTTTTTTTTCTTACCCACATTTCCTCATCTTTAGACAGAGCTAAAATGGTTAGCATAATTAACCTCTCTCTCTCTCTCTCTCTCTCTCTCTAAGATATGAATACAGGAAATAACTAGTGATATCCTGCTCCACTCTGCCATTATGAAAATTCATTCTTGCCCACTGAAGGGATTGCAAAATAATAATAATAATAATAATAATAATAATAATAATAATAGCTTTAAATGTACGTATATTGGTTAACTGAACTTCTTAAGTATTCTTCTGCCAGTATCTGGTGCCAGAAATATTTCTAAAGTCAAGTGAGGCTCAGGCTGGGTATGTTGTGCCCCCTTTCTGATATACCATGTTCTCATTTTTCCCTTTCTCTCATGCCAGGAAATGAGAGAGAAATCCAAAATTGCTACTGATCCTTTTAATTGTTTAATCAACTATATCCCCTGTAGAAAGTACCTGTGTGCATCTTGATCTTTAGACAAATCCCTGTCCCAGCTAATATAAAGCACATGTCCAGTTTTTAGTATTCTTAAGCTGTGATGGCATGAGTGTGGCAGTGCTGGTGTTGACATCGGAACCTGTGCCATGGATCAGCTGTGAAGCTTGGGTCAGAGGGCAGAAGATCTTGCTCAGGGATCAAGCTCAGTTCTGGTTGTCTTCTTGAGATGGTTGTGCTTCATCAGGCAGCCATATCAGTTCATACAGTATCAAACTTTCTAGTCTCAAACTGTTTTAAGCAGGGGTCTGAGCTTGAGGACTTAGCAGTAGACCCAAGCCATGGTGGTTTGACAACCTATCCCTGGAGTCTCCAACATGGTGCTCATGGGTGCCAATGTCCCTGTAGACACCTCTCTTGGTGCCTGCCAGGCTCCCTGCCCCTACTGATTTTTATTTTATTTCTTAAGATGTTTTTAATTAACAACAACAACAACAACAAAAGATTTTAACTGGGACTGGAGCCTGGTTTGCTGAAAAGCAAAGTGATACCTTCGATTGCCAGGATTTTGGAGCTCAGATCCCAGTTCTATCTTGTACTTAGGTTCTTGGGTAAGTTACTTTTCTTTTACTCTCAAAAGTTTGGCTTCTAGGAAATGAGTGTTCTGTGGCTGGCTGACCATGCTCACCATGGCAGGCACTTTATGAAGTGGAAAGGCATCCCTATGGCAGCCATTTTGCGAGAGTGCCGCCTGTGCTGATGACACTCTCTTAAAATTCCAAATGTGTCCACCGACCCAAAAAGTTTGGGGGCCCCTCTTCCAGTCTCTATCCTGCTTTGTTTGGTTCCTGCCTGGACTGCCCGGTGCTACCTTACTTCTCAGTAACTTGGGTGCTTCTTTTGTGCCGTGGCTTGCTGTGTTTGTGGCTGCTGCCATATCATGCAAATGTTACTTCTACTGATGAATATATTTTTTTGGACTCTTGTCACTTTTGGTTCCTCGTAAGAGGCAATCCTACTTGGTCTATTCCATTCTTTCTTTTTGGGTACGGTATATATTTTGAAAATGTTGGGTTCTCCCATCAACTATTTCAGGATATATTTGCCAAACCAGTGTTCAGCTATCCTATTTCTAGGTCTCATATCTGTGTTTCAATGCTTATGTAGTGTAGGGCTGGGTGTATGACATTTGCCAGCTGTAAGTGTTTCCTTAGAATGAATGTGACAAATTACTACAGACTAGATGGGAGACAGTTTCCCCATAGCAACCATCTCTGTGCATCAGCTGCTACAGAGGTATGTTTTGCTAGCTCTTTGCATTTGGGAGCACAGTGATTCTGACCAAGTGCTTCTATTGAAAGTTAGCTGTGGGTCTGTGTGTAATTATTTGTACTTACAGAGGCTTTGAAATGCATGTTGGCTCAGCTTGCTTGACAGGCCTATAGTGAATGCAAACTACTACTGTTGGTTCTACTGCCAAGCCTGCTAGCCATTTTAAAATTGTTGCAAAATTATATATAATTTTAGATGGTAAGCTTAGCCACTAGAAAGATCAGGTGATTTCCATTTACACAACTGCTAGCTCTCAACTGGGACATGCTGACATGTGTCTTTTGTATACCTGGGAGTCTCTCACGCAGCACTTTGCCAGATGTGCCTGGAAGGTGGCTCTGAGATGAATCTTTAATTCCCTGTTTTGCATGCAGCTTTGGGGATTCCTGTTAGAGATTTATTTACATTTGCCCAGAAGCTATTTAGGATGGTGTCTAGGAAAGCTAAGGATCTCTACTCCCCAAATTGTCATGCAGTGCTGGCTTCAGGTTTTTGAGGGCCCTTGGGCAAGATGCCCTCCTTCATTGAGTCTACCCTCTCACCGCCATTGTCACCAGCTGCTATTGCTCCTCATCTTCTTTCTCATTATTGCTACCACTTGCTTGCTTGACAGACAGAGAGCCAGTGAACAAGTAGGCAGCGGTGTCTACTGCTCTTCCTTCTCACCAGCCCCATTGATTGGGCCAGAGCGAGAGGAAGGTGAAAAAGGTTTCAATATTAAACAGGAAAGCAACTCCAGGTGGCTGTTGTCAATGGGCCCTCATGGGGTATGGGCCCTCAGCAGGTGACTCACTATACCTACCCTCATGGACAAGCTGATGGCCTGTGGGAAGAAAATGGAGGACATGAAGTGGATCATTCCAAGACAGAGTATGTAGGCTCAGGGCCATCCAATATTCCTATGTGTTTGAGATAACTCACACTGTCTTTTATGATTCTCACTACACTAAAGTGACATGAAGTGGGAATGTAGACATAGATTTCAAGGGGTATAGCATAAGAAGAAAACCAACAGAGTATGTTGGCATTGGGTCATCCAACATTCCTTTTGGAATGAACGTTAAAAAGCCACGGGAGTGTGGTAAAATCTAGCTACTATCTACTATATAAATGTGAACGTTTGTACATTTGTTTGTTTGTGTGTTCCTCATAGACTCCTACACAGTTGGATGGATCCCCCCCCCAACTTGGCACACATACTCTTCATCACCCAAGGAAGAATACTGGCGGGGTTAGAACACCCCCCCCAAAAAAACCATCACTGGGCATGTCTGACCCACTCTTATGTAGCTTATGGGCAAACTGACATAGGAGCGCCCCTATGTCATTTAGAATGTTCATGTGAACTGCTGCAGAGGCCTATCAGAAGTGGCTATGCAAATCGCCCCAACATCATTCAGAATGTTCAAATGAATTGCTGCAGGGGCCTACACGGGGGAACTGGGATTTCATTGTGTAGTCCCGGGGGAAGAATAAGCAGAAAATATGTTGGACAGTAGAAAAAAGTGAAGTCTCTTTGTAATTATAATGTAAGAATAATTACTTATATTTGCTGTGGAGAAGTTCAGAAGTCCATTTTAGTTTAGTCTAGTTTGTGGATTATTGTATGCTTTCTAATGTTTGTTAGTGTTTTAATTTTTAAAAAATAAAATTTAAAATTGCACAGAAAAAAGGGGGGCAACCCCCCCAAAAGCCCAATGAGGATCCCCCCAAAACCCCAAAGTTTAGAAAGAAGGCGTCCAACAATTTCCAGCATGCCACAGCCAGCATTGCTGGCTGGAGGGATGCTGCGAGTTATAGGACTTTTTTCTGTCTAAACATGTATACAATTGTGCCTTAAAAACTCTTTTAAAAATCAGTGTGAAAGTAGACAATATCAGCTGCAGAACTGGGCCAGTGATAAACACGTTCATTAAAACCTTGTGAAAGCAAATAGGCTTGGCATATTTTGTTTTGTGAAAATTCACCAAGGAAGAACACTGCCAGACTTCTTCTGGAGGATATTATAAATCCAGATAGCCTCAACTTAAAAGGCCCTGCTTCTTCCAATAACTGTTTCAGCTTTCCTAGAAGGGCTTAATAATGGAAAATTGTAATCATCATCATCATCATCATCATCATCATCATCATCATCAACAGAGCCAAACATATAAATATATAGAACACACACACACACACACACACACACACATATATATAATGAAACAGTACATAAGAGTGCCTTTCTCCCTAAAGGCGAACAATACTTTGTAGTCTGGTTTGCATATCATGCTAAGCCATGGTGGATTAATTAACCTCTGGGGCTTAGCAGCGTGGGTGGCCGGCCATTTTGCATATTCAAACCGCAACCGCGGCTTGTCGTGTCATGCAAACCTGGCAAGGGTGGGTTGTTCGCATAGTTAACAACCCACCCACTACCCATGGGCTATTTTAGGGTTGAATATGCGAAAGTTGCCCAGCCTGTGCCACAAACCACTGTGGCTTAAATATAAGCCAAGATGGCCTGTGGTGATTGTGCAAACTGGATTGTTATCTCAACTAGACAATCTTAATAGGCAGGGATGCTCATAGATAATTTTATTAACGCTTTTTGATTGCAATCCTATACACAGTTACATGGGAGTGAGCCTAACATTTGTGTATACAACATGGCTAGGATTGCACTGCTGCTACTTCCTTTTCTGCAACTCTGTTCCTGCAGTAACCTCTGAACAGGTTGTTTCTTTCCTGGCTTCTAAAATGTTTGACGGCGACTAGGAATTTGAAATATTGCTCCAGCCTTGATACATCATTATTTCATATGCCTGTACAGATAGCACACCTGGTATTTTTTTTCCATTTTTAAATCTGGAGCTGTGTTTGCATAAATGGTGTTGAAATTGTCACTGGAGAGAGAGAGAGAGAGAGAAAAAAAACCAACCGGCATGATAAAAATGACCTCCCTTCATTAGTTCAGCTTTTAAGAGCACTACATTTATTCTGTGTCAGACATCATAGCATAAACATCAAGCAAAGGAAGCAAAATGTTTTGCAATGAGGCACAAGTCCTTAACAAGTCTGCCAGCAAAATCCTATGCCTACTTACCTGGGAGTAGGCATGTTTAGGATTGTGCTGTTAATCTGATACTCTCCAAGCCACTGGTCCCTCTCTGCAAAGACCTCATTCATGCAAAGAAAGGGTTCATCTAAAGTGCAATAATAAATAATATATGACGAACATATTTCTGAAAGGTTACTCTGTGTCACCAAGTTAATTTTGGCATAAGATGACTCAAACCATCTGCAGTTTGAGGAAGAAGGATTTAACGTTTTGACAAGCCTGAAAACTTATACTTTGATTTTAGGTTGTTGGTTTTTTTTTAAATCTTGTTTAATTCCAGTTTCTTTTCAGAACATGCTTTGCCATCAACTTTCCATTAACTCCTAGCAATGACAACCCCCCACTGGCTCATGCACTCTTGACCTCTTAAACAGGGGTTGGAAAGGTAAAGCTGGTTTTGTGAACTTTATCAGACAAACCAGTTTCTTCACACTTACTGTGAAGGTGCATGTTAAATCCTTTAAAAATGTTGCCTTGCTGAGAGCAGACTCATAGTCATCTTACAAGGCTGTCTAGGAGAAATTGTGGAAGCATCATTTCGGTGGAGTCGAAAAACAACTCTGTTCCTCCCGACTGTGCCAGGATGTCTGTGGTTGGGGGTGTCTTTGCAGCAGGGGTGGGGGAGTAGATGGAGCAGGTCTGCCTTGCTATGCCCAAGGCTGAGATTATGCAAGTTCCAGAGCAGCCATTATGGACTAAGACACGTGACAGTTGTGGAAAGATTCGGCCCTGTGCAAGCCACTTAGAAATTTTGCAGAACCTTAGTGACAGTCAAAGTGTGACCGTGGCAACTGGCCTAATGACAGGACCGGTGCAGGGCAGTTTGGCGCCCTAGGCAAAATTATATTTAGTGCCCCCCCTCTCGTGCTGTGGGGGGGGCTCCGGAGCAAAGCAGCCCTGCTCTGCAACCCCCCTGCAGCCGCCGGACCTCCGCCACCCCCCCGCCACCTACCTTCCCCCCGCCCTGGCCGCCTCCTCCGAGGAGGAGGAAGTGACGCGACGGGACCCCCGCGCTCTGTTTTCGGCCGGGGAAACCAGGGCAACAGGGCTGTTTAAGGCCTGTTGCCCTGGTTCCTCCTGCCAAAACAGTGCGAGCGGGGCTCCGGAAGCGGCGCGGAGAAGGTAGGTGTTGGGGGTGGCGGCAGCGGCGGCGGGGGTGGCGGCCCAGCGGTGGTGGCGGGGGGGTGGCCTGGCGGCGGCAGCAACAGCAAAGAGGAGTGCAGCGTTTCTGCGCCCTCTTCAGCCATGCGCCCTAGGCAACCGCCTAGTTTGCCTAGCGGTAGCGCTGGCCCTGCCTAATGATAAGGAAAAAGAACACTTTGCATCTACTAAGATGTCAAAGGAGAAGATGAAATACTTGGGCTACTTTGGAAGATGATGATGATGATGATGATGATGATGATGATGATGATGATGATGATGATGATGATGAACATTGTGGCTATGAAGCAATGGAAAGACAATGAAAGGAGTACTGGTGACTTCTTCCCTAGAAAGGCTATGGGCTATGCAAGGTGGAATAGCATGCCCACCCATGTGCTTCATTATAAAATTGACATAAAACTTGAGATATGATATGATGGCTTTGATTGCTTTGTTAATGGCACTTCAATACCATTTTTATGCTGTTCTTAAATCATCTATACTGTTTGATTGGTTTGTTGATAGCTTTGTTATGACCTTCTCTGAGCATGTATAGTATTTTCTAAATACTAATGTTACTGTGTTTGTCTTCAAGTTAACCTTATTTTCTATATGAAGATAATATTTTTAAGCATTGAATATCAATAAACCCATTGATTTGTTTTGGTTAAAATCTTGAGTCTGTGGTCTTCTATTATTTATTTGCTTACTGACTATATTTCTATACTGCCCAATAGCCAAAGCTCTCTGAGCAGTTCACAGACATTAAAACCCAAAAATACAACATGATAAAACAAAATATAAAACCTTTAAAAGTTTAGAACAGAATAAAACCAAAGGAAAACCCAGAATAAAAGCCACCAGCAGTGTAAAGATCTAAAAAACACATTTAAAAACAAAACAGAAGGACTAAAAAGCTCTCTTGTCCACTGGGTTTAGGCCACCTAATTAACAAGAGGGAGCCCTTAAAGCAGAGCAATAGTGAGAGAGAAGAGCCATGGAGATATGAGTTGAGCAGAAGAGATGAGAATGAGGGAGGTGGGATGGAACAAGGAAGAGAATGAGGGTGGCGTAGTGGTTAGAGCGTTGGACTGGGACTTGGGAGATTCGGGTTCTAGTCCCCACTCAGCCATGAAACTCACTGGGTGACTTTGGGCCAGTCACTGACTCTCAGCCTAACCTACCTCACAGGGTTGTTGTGAGGATAAAATGGAGAGGAGGAGGAGGATTATGTAAGCCGCCTTGGGTTCCTTGCAGGAAAAAAGGCAGGGTATAAATATAATAAATAAATAAATAAATATGGATGGGGAAGAGTGAGAGGAAAAGAGAGAGGGAGATATGGGAAGAGAAAAGAGATCCAAAGGATGGGAGGTGGGGATCAGAGAAAAACACTAGGTAGATGCAGCAGAGGGGGGAAGGACCAGAGTGAAAAGGAAATGAATAGGGCAAGGTCCTGAAGCCTTCCTTTTGTTCCAGTTTACTCCTTCCTGGAATTTCACAGGCCTTTCACTAGTAATAAAATAAAGACATGCCACTTACTATTTATTTATTTATTATATTTATAGCCCACCTTTTTTCCTACAAGGAACCCAAGGCGGCTTACATAATCCTGCTCCTGCTCCTGCTCCTCATTTTATCCTCATGCACAGGATAATTTTGCATTTTTGTTTTAAATATGTTTCAAACATGTGATCCCTTACCTGTAATCTGAATGCTACAGTCCAGGGGATATGCTGGAGGCCATTTTGCGTCAACCACAGCCTTTTATATTCCTCTTACATTCTCACAGTATGCACTCAATGTGCTAAAGAATGGGGAAGCTCTGATGCAACTTTTGCACTGGAATCAATTCCTTTGATAAGGCAGGAAAACGGATGATGTACCTGAAGATATTTGAGGGCATGTCACAAATTCTAGAGTGAAACCCAGGAAAATTAATTTCATTTCATTTATTACATATGCAAACATATATAGTTGAATATTGTATACACAGTCCACAATAGTAGAAACTTGGATGAAATGTAATGTATGTACAAATCTATTAACCAGCATGAAAGCCATTAACAAGCAAAGCCTTTAATATTTGGGAATGTTGACAGATTTCTTTTTAGTAAACACATTATATAGTCTGGTTTGCATTTCATCATTTCCTAAGTGGCAAAATAAGTATTTGAAGATAATGAGAATTAGTTTTGAAATGGCTGGGAGAAATCAACACACACAATTAGTGTCACACATTACTAAATAACTGGTACCTCATTCACATCACTGCTTTGAGGATACTGAACTGCACAAAGATTCAGAAGAATGATTGAATTTGATTATGCAGCTTGACAAACACAGGGCACCATCCAGTGAAATGTATGGATTTATAAGCCCCATTGATTTCAATGAGACGCGTTAAGCACATTACATCCTTAACTCTTCCATTGCCGTCAACGGGATTTAAGCACTACTGACTCCAACTAATTCATGCCCATGTTGTTTTACAACAATTTAGACCCGATAATTAAAAATGACAGAAAAACATGTTTAGTCATTATGTCAAAAGGTGTGCAACTTCAGTCTGCTAGTAAACTATGCATCAAAGTTCAGAATAAGGGAAGCAGAAGGTTCATATATTCTGGGTTGCAATTTTTTTTAAAGCAAAAATTAGGAGTCAGGTTGGAGGTAGAGAGAGATACCAGAATGTGCCAGTGGGGGGAGAGATCCCACCCCACCCCCACCCCCAGTCATCATTACAGCTAATCGTGAACATAGGTGGTTGAGTGTTGACTGAATCTGAGCCAAAATAGGGCTAGTGAGAAACAAAAGGAAGGTATAAGTATGCTTCAGTGAACCTCAGGGTAGGGGGGGGGAGTAGAAAAAGTTAAATCCTGAAAAGGGGCAACCCTTCTCTCTAGTTTGGGGTGAAAAAGAGAGAGAGAGAATCCCTTTTTATAATGGTAAAATAAGAGAAATTATTGTTAAAATAGGCCATATAGGTTAAGGGTCCATGTTTGAAAGACTAAAAATAGATGGGGTTTTTAAAGATTTTGAACAAGGTGGGTTTGAACTGGAGGGTAATTTACTGAGTTACAGAAAATTGGTTGGATCCTTCCCCGTCCACAAACTTTCAAACATCAACAGAGAGTAAGATAGTTTCATTTCATAGATAGAGTTGGAAGGGGCCTACAAGGCCATCGAGTCCAACCCCCTGCTCAATGCAGGAAACTAGAGGAGGGGGTCTCCCATCAAAGTAATAACCAGGCCTGACCCTGCTTAGCTTTCCACACTCAGACAAGCTGAGCCTGCGTGAGTCACAGGCCTGTGATTGGGCTGTATTAACTTGAGACAAAACAGGGTTGAGTTTGGCCTCCAATGCTCCATTTTGACCATATTTACCAGTACTGGTCAATTTAGAGTCTTTTTTTTGGTCATATATGAAAATACTATTGCATTGCAGTAAATTATTATTGGTACATAAACTTTTTCCCTGAACCCCCCCCCCCCAAGGAATATCTATCTATTTATTCCTGGGCACTTATGATTTAGAGTTAAGCGATAATTACATATAAGCACAGAACCATCCAACCCTAACAAAGAATACCTTGATGATTTAATTACTTTTCTCATCTGAGTGGTTATTGTAATTCTGATGTGGGAGGTTGAGGATGAACATGGTTACAACTAATAAATGCAAAGTATGTTCATAAGACATGATGAGCATCATCAAACCCATATGGTGGAATTCCATTTCTGAGCATTGTTTTATGAAATGAAACTTCTGAATTATTAAGGTGGCCTGTTCCCCAATTAGTATGCACAGTGTCCTTTTGTTCTGTTAACCAGATGGTGAGAAATGTCTTAGGAGTTTCTCAAAAGAGTAAATAAAAATGGGTGTTCTGTAAAATGGTAAGGCAGGTCAAAGACAGGATTTTCAAATAAAGCAGTAAGTTGTAATCCAGCGTGTTACAGATTCCCCAGGCACATTTTTTATCTGGCCACAGCAATACCATACCAAGTGCCATACCATACCTTTTTGATAGACAAAGTATAACACTAAATTTGTTTGTTTGAAGCACCTTGAGAAAGAATGGGTGGTTCTCATTTTCACAGGATTCACCAGTCATCATCATCAGGCGATCACTCGTGACCGAGTAAGATTGTCTTCCGGAATAAAAGGAGGAAATTCTAAAGAAGATTGTGTAGACTCTAGCGATGGGTCCGTAAGTGACTGTGGAGGCCAATTCTAGATCCACACAGCTTCCCACAGTGAGGACACAGGTTACCAGATAGAAGATGGTCCTGTAAAGGATTCATTTGACGTGCTTTTCGCTTAGCACGTTTCTCCCTTTCACCTTGCACTCGGGCTTCTTCAAAGTCCATGGAACCTTTGTGAAAGGCCAACCTCCATTTAGATCGTTCATGGGCCAGAGCTTCCCAGTTTTCGATGTTTATATTGCATTTTTTTAGATTAGCCTTATGAACATCTTTAAACCTCTTATATTGACCACCGATATTCCGCTTTCCATCCTTGAGTTGGGAGTAAAGTAACTGCTTTGGGAGACGGCAGTCAGGCATTCGAACAACATGACCGGTCCACTGAAGTTGGCGTTGAAGGATCATTTTTTCAATGCTAGTAGTCTTTGCTTCTTCCAGTACACTGACATTTGTTCGCCTATCTTCCCAAGTAATTTGCAGGATTTTCCGGAGGCAACGTTGATGAAACCTTTCAAGGAGGTGGAAGTGACGTTTATAGATAGTCCATGTTTCGCAGGCATACAATAAAGTTGGTAATACAATGGCTTCATAAACCAGTGTTTTGGTCTTCTTACAAATATCCCGATCCTCAAACACTCTATGTTTCATTCGAGAAAATGCGGCACTTGCGGAGCTCAGACGATGCTGGATTTCACTGTCGATGTTAGCTGTAACAGAAAGATAGCTGCCAAGATAGAGAAAATGATCGACATTTTCCAGTATTGTCCCGCCAAGCTGGATAGATGGCATCACCAAAGGATTGGCTTGCACTTGCTGATGAAGCACTTTGGTTTTTTTGATGTTAAGTGAGAGACCAAGTTTTTCGTATGCTTCTGCAAAAGCATTTAGGATAGTTTGGAGATCATCCTCTGAATGTGCAGAGACCACATTATCATCAGCATACTGAAGTTCCACAACGGAGGTTGTAATTACCTTACTTTTTGCTTTCAGCCTGCTGAGATTAAAAAGCTTTCCATCTGTTCGATATATAATTCCCACACCGGTGGGAAGTTTCCCCTTGACAAGATGTAAAACTATGGCGATGAAAATGGCAAATAATGTTGGGGCGATAACACATCCCTGTTTAACACCTGATCCCACTTTAAATGGAGCACCATGAGAGCCGTTGTTGTCCAAAACTGTTGCCGTCATGTTGTCATGGAGAAGTCGCAAGATATTCACAAATTTATTGGGGCATCCAATTTTCATAAGGATAGTCCAGAGAGCTGTACGATCTACAGTATCAAAGGCCTTAGCCAAATCAATAAATGCCATATAAAGGGGTTGATTTTGCTCCCGGCATTTTTCTTGGAGCTGACGTGCAGTAAAAATCATGTCTACTGTCCCTCTAGAGGGGCGGAAACCATATTGAGTTTCAGGGAGGATCTCTTCTGAAATAGATAGAAGACGGTTTGCGAGAATCCTAGCAAATATTTTACCTGCGGTTGCTAAGAGAGAAATGCCCCGATAGTTTCCACAGTCTGTTCTATCACCCTTCTTAAAGAGGGTGATAATTATGGCATCCCTGAAGTCTTCTGGGATCTCTTCTCTTATCCAGATTTTTTCGATGAGTTTATGAAGATGTTGTACAAGTTCGGGGCCCCCTTCTTTAAAGATTTCAGCAGGAATCCCATCTGGTCCACTAGCTTTGTTGTTCTTCATTTGATTAATGGCTTTTTTTACTTCATCCAAAGTGGGGAGTATTGCAAGTTCCTCTTTAATTTGTTTTTGCGGGATTTGCGAAAAAATCTCATTATCCACCTTAGATTTACGATTTAAAAGGTCATAATAATGCTCTTTCCAACGCAGTGCAATAGACTCTTTGTCTTTTAAGAGTTTGGTGCCATCTTTTGATTGTAAAGGGTTTGTACCATAGGTTTTTGGTCCATAAATGGCCCTTGTGGCCTTAAAAAAGCCCCGTGCATCATGAGATTCTGCAAGTTGTTGAATTTCTTCAGCTTTCTTTTTCCACCAAGCGTTCTTAAGTTCTCTTGTTCTTCTTTGGACCTCAGCCTTTGCGCTAGCGTAGGTTTTTTTCTTGGCAGCGCAGTTAATATCATTTTGCCATATTTGGAAGGCTTTCCTTTTTTGGTCAATTATATATTTAATCTCATTGTCATTTTCATCAAACCAATCCTGATGTTTCTTAGTTTCATATCCAATAGTTTGTTCACAAGCTGCAGTAATGGAGGTTTTCAGCTTAGACCAATGGTCCTCAATGTTGTCAGGAGGTTCCGTAGGTAGATGTTCCTTAAGAAGTGATTGAAGACGAGTTTGCTTAATAGGATCTTGAAGGACTTGGATGTTCATTTTACGCCTTGGTTTCCTTCCTTGAAGCCTACGTTGGGGAGCAATGTTGATAACCATTGTGGAACGGATTAGTCGGTGGTCTGTCCAGCAGTCGTCGGCACTCACCATGGCCCTAGTAAGAAGTACATCGCGGCGATCTCTAACACGGACAATTACATAATCCAGAAGATGCCAGTGCTTTGACCGTGGGTGCTGCCATGATGTTTTAAACTTATTCTTTTGTCGAAAGAGCGTGTTTGTGATAGTGAGATTATGCTCTGCACATATAGACAAAAGTAAGAGTCACCAGTAGGCAGAGGCTGGTGACTCCAGTGTCAGTGGGGCTGTGAATCCACTCCGGATTTTACTCCAAACTTAGAAGGAGCTATCCATGGTGCTGAACCTAAAAAATTTTTATGGGGTAGGGTTCAGCACCACAGATAGCTCCTTTAAAACTCAGACTAAAATCTGGAGTGGATACACAGCCCCCCTGGCACTGGATCCACCAGCCTCCACTGCCAGTAGGCAAGGATCACAAACTCCATCTGGGATACGTTTGAACCCCAGGGCCAGCCCTCTCTTGAGGCCGAGTGAGGCCTCTGATTCAAGCGGCACATTGGGAGGAGCAGCAGACTGAGGCCAGCCATCTCCCCTCCCACCCCCTGCTTTTCTGTCCCAGCTGTCACAGCATTTGGAGAATTGTTTGCTGCGATGCTTGGCTAGGGGTGGACAAATCTATGAATTTCAGTTTCTCTCAGTGTCTCATTATTCCAATCTTAATTCAGTTCATCTTGAACTTCGAGAATTTCTCCAGTCTTCAGTCTTCATCCCAAACTTTTAGATTTTCTTTTTAAAATTCACATGAAAATGCATACACATTTTTTTCTGTACATTTCTCCTAATGCACGCATTTTGAATGCATTTTTGCCTAATATACACATTTTTTTGCAAGTCATTTTCCTAGTATAATGCATTGCATTTTGGAAATTGTTTTCTGTAAAATACACATTCTTGTACATTTTTTTAAATTGGAGAGCTTCCTTGCAAAGTTTGGAGAAAAGCGAATTTCAAAGGATAACCAAGATTCGCTTTGCATAGACTGAGGAGCACTTTTAAATCCTCAGCACTGGAGATCCCATCAGCGACAGCGACACACCTGGCCAGGCCATCGACGAAAAGAAATAAACCAGAGAGGAGCCAGAGAGCAAGGAACTTGTGTCGTTTGGCTCATTCGCTCCCTCCCTTCCCTTCCCAATTCTGTTTGGTGCTTCCCACCACCACCACCAATAGGCTGTGCCTGCTCTCTCACCCACCAAAACAATCAAGGAATTTACTGGGCTTTTTGGCTGCTCTTTGTTAAAGTCTATGAATAACCCGCCCTCCTACCATATTGGTGAGCTGTTGAAGTTGTTGCTTCAATGGGAGGGTGGTCTATTTGTGCTTAGAAATGTTGGGGCTGGGTTGAAAGAGTGATGGGTTGCAAGAGTTTGGAGAGTGTTGAAACTTTCGTAGGGATGTACAAGAATTTTGTTTCAGTTCACAAATCATCTGAAATTGCCCCTTTCACAACCCGGAACACCACAAACATGAATGGGAGTGCATTTTTTTTAAAAAAAACAACAGGCTCACACATTTCTGAACTTGAGATCACATTTGAATCTCAAATATATATATATATTATATATATATATATATATATAGAGAGAGAGAGAGAGAGAGAGGGAGGGAGGGAGAGAGGGAGAGCGCATATTGAAATGTGCATTTTTCAAAAAATGCACATTTTCATGCTTTAATCAACGGGCAGAAAGTGCACACTTTTGAGAAATGTACACAAAGTTATGCACTTTCCCCATTCGAATGAACCGAAAAACATTCCACAAACAAAAATGGGAGTGACCCGAACCGAGCTTTAAAGCAAAGTTTGGAGAATTTCAGCAAGTTCTCCCATCCCTGCTTCAGAGTGGTGATCTGTTGTTGGAAGTGCGCTCTCTCTCTCTCACACACACATTTGCTCACTGCTGCCACTAATGCAAATACAAACGACCAGCAATTGCTTGGCACAGGTGCCACACTGGAGGAGGAGAAAGGGGAGAGGGAGACGTCACAGCAGGGCCTTTCTGTATCCAGGGAAAAGCGGGGAGGCTTCAGGCTTTCAAGATTGGAGATCACTTGGCACGGCAGGAACACTGAAACAATTCCTCTAGAGTCCTGCTTATTTTAGGGTGTTTTCTCCGCTTTTGCTCAAGCACATTGTTTCTATGGCAATGATAGTGTGTGGGGAATAAGGTCGGGGAGTTTTTTTGTACCTTAAAAAAAGAAGTTCAATCCTATGTGTGTCTACCCAGAAGTGAGTCCCACTTCTGTGGGACTTTCTCTAAGGTAAATGTGCATAAGATTGCAAACTGAGAAAGAAGGGCAGGGGGCTGGATAGATGGATGCTGTATGCTGTGGGATGTTTAAAGACTATAGTACCGTATTTTTCGCTCCATAAGATGCACCGGACCATAAGACACACTTACCATATGGTACCAAAAAAAAATTTTTTTTTTTAAATCAGCTGTCCCATGGGGAATCAGCTGAGAGGCGCCCTGCCCAGGAGGCCTCCGCTCTTCTGGACCAGCAGAGGAAAGTAAAATAAAAATAAAATAATAATAAAAAATTTATTATTATTATTAATAATAATAATATTTTTTTAAAAAAAATAAATCAGCTGTTCCGTGGGGAATCAGCTGAGAGGCGGGGGCTTCCCTGACCAGGAGTCCTCTGCTCTTCCGGACCAGAAGAGGAAAGTAAAACAATAAAAATAAAATAAAATAATAATAATAATAATTTTATTTTTTTTAAAATCAGCTGTTCCACGGGGAATCAGCTGAGAGGCGGGGGCTTCCCCCGCCATGCCCAGGAGTCCTCCGCTCTTCCGGACCACCAGAGGAAAGTAAAATAAAATAAAATATTTTAAATATATTATTTTATAGGGGACTATAAAGACCAGGCCCCAGCTGACCCGGGCATCTCCTCACCACAACTGCTGGGGAGAAGAGCAAGCCAGGCAGGTGGGTCCAGCTCTGCTGCTGCTGCCGCCGCCTGTGCGAGGCCAGCCCACCCCACCGCACCTGTGGGACTGCTGCCTGCCCCCTGCAGGCCCGGGCTCAGCCGGGAGCCGCCTTGCCCCACCTGCAGCTGCTTGGAAGGGGACTATAAAGACCAGCCCCAGCGGGGGCGGGTCCGCCGCCGGCGGGGTCGCCACCGAAGGGGCGACACCAAAGGGGGCCGCCCCTTTGGGGGAGCCACTTCGGGGGTGGCACGAGGGCGAGGGCCTGTCCCCCTGCTGTTGGGGATATAGGTGGGGCTGGGAGTTTTTAAGAGGCCCTTCCTTTTTGAAGGGTTGGGGCTTTTTAGGGGTTGATTTTAGGGGTGGGTCTCCCGCCTGACTGGCGGAAGCGAGGGGGCATGTGTCTCTCCCAGGGAGATAGTGGGGGGAGTTCTGGGGGGCAAACGGTACCAACGTTGAGCGGCAGGCGCTGGCAGAGCGCTAGGGGCAGGCCACGCCGAGTAAGGGGAACAAGGGATCGATGCTTAATATCCATCCCTTGTTCCGGGCCTGCCCAGAGCCAAGGGATAACTGGGGGATGTGTTGCTCCTCCCCCCACCCTGCGTTTGCTGTTGTGCAATGCCAGGTCCGTTACCCAAAAAACATCTCTCATCCATGACTTGATCATGGATGAGGGTGTGGACCTGGCATGTGTTACGGAAACCTGGCTGGACGAGGCCGCTGCTCCAACTCTGGCGGCCTTGTGTCCGGCCGGTTTCTCGTATGCCCAGCAGCCAAGGGTTGGGGGACGGGGAGGGGGAGTGGCTGTTATCTACCGGGAGTCCTTGGTCCTCACCAGACTCCCTCTCCGGGAGACCAAGTTTATTGAGTGCATGTACTGGAAGTTGGGTCCAAAGGGCAGCCTGGGGATTCTGCTCGTGTACCGTCCACCCCGCTACACGACAGACTCCCTGGCCGAGGTGCTGGAGGTGGTCTCCGATGTGCGTGTGTTGTCCCCCAGGCTAGTGGTGCTGGGGGACTTCAACGTGCATTCGGGGGCTTCCCTCACTGGGGCACCTCGGGACTTTATGGAGACCATGGCTTCCTGGGAGCTGCACCCTGTATTAACTGGACCTACCCATGTAGCCGGTCATGCACTGGACTTGGTTTTTGTTTCCAGAGAGGGGGGAAATGATCTGGAGATCGGGGGTATATCCACCACCCCCTTGTCATGGTCAGACCACTATCTGGTGGGGTTGGATTTCTCGGTGCCACAACCCCTCTGCAGGGGTGAGGGACCTATTAGAATGGTCCGCCCCAGGCGTCTTATGGATCCGGATGGATTCCTGAACGCGCTTGGGGAATTGGAGCACACAAACGGTAGCTCGGTCGAGACCCTGGTGAATGACTGGAATGCTGCAATCACCAGGGCATTAGACCGAGTTGCCCCGAAGCGCCCTCTTCGCCTAAACAGAGCTTGCGCGGCGCCATGGTTCACTCCGTCGCTGCGAGCTCTGAAACAAGAGGTGAGAAGGCTAGAGCGCCGATGGCGAAATTCCCGCTCCGAAGACGATCGAACACGGGTTAGAGCTGCATCTTCAGCCTACCGGGTGGCGGTGAAGGCAGCAAAAAAGAATTTCTATGCTGCCTCCATTGCGTCTGCAGAGTGCTGCCCCAGGAGGCTGTTCCAAGTGGTCCGGAGTCTGGTCGGTCCAGTCGCTCCGGACCCACTGGAACAGTCAAAAGCCTCCTGTGAGGCTTTAGCGAAGCACTTCGCAGATAAAATCGATCGGATTAGGAGTGGGATATCGTACGTCGTGGACACAGGGAGTGAGCGGGAGGAGGCCAATGGCAGACCAGTTTTGTGGGATCGGTTTCGGCTTCTTCCTTCTGATGAAGTGGACAAGGTGCTTTCATCTGTGAGGCCGACCACCTGCTTGCTTGACCCTTGCCCATCCTGGCTCATCATGAGCTGCAGGGAGAGACTGGGTGAGGGGATCAAGGCGGTGGTGAATGCCTCCCTCGAGGAGGCAGTGATGCCATCAGCCCTCAAGGAGGCAGTAATAAGACCGCTTCTAAAGAAGCCCTCCTTGGATCCCCAGGATTTAAACAACTTTCGCCCAGTCTCCAATTTACTATTTCTGGGCAAGGTGATCGAGCGGGTGGTGGGTGCTCAGTTGAAGGCACACTTGGATGAAGCCGATTATTTGGATCCGTGCCAGTCGGGCTTCAGGTCTGGACATGGGACGGAGACGGCCTTGGTCGCCTTGGTGGATGATATGAGGAGGGCTTTGGATAGGGGCGAATGCTCCTTTCTAGTCCTCCTCGATCTCTCAGCGGCTTTTGATACCGTTGACCACGGTATCCTCCTGGACCGTCTGGAGGGGTTGGGCTTGGGAGGCACTGTATTGCAGTGGTTCCGGTCCTTCCTCTCTGGAAGGTATCAGAGAGTAGTTCTCGGGGAGGAGGCTTCAGACCCTCGGCTGCTCACTTGTGGAGTGCCGCAGGGTTCCATCCTCTCCCCGATGTTATTCAACATCTACCTCAAGCCGCTGGGAGCTATCATCAGGAGGTTTGGGGTGCAGTGTCATCAGTATGCGGATGACACGCAGCTCTACCTCTGTTTTAAGTCCTCACCGAGGTTGGCCGTTGAGACCCTGTCCAAGTGCCTGGAGTCAGTGGCTGGCTGGATGGGAAGGAACATGCTGAAACTGAACCCCGACAAGACCGAGGTACTTCTGGTGGGGGACAAGGGAAGGTTAGGGGATGTTGACCTGGTGCTGAATGGGGTACATCTACCCCTGAAGGACCATGTCCGCAGCTTGGGGGTCATTCTAGACTCCCAGCTGTCCATGGAGGCTCAGGTGGCAGCTGTGAGCCGGGCGGCGCTGTATCAACTCCATCTGATACGGCAGCTGCGCCCCTACCTTCCTAATCACCTGCTCCCATCAGTGGTTCATGCCTTGGTCTCCTCTCGCCTAGACTACTGTAATGCGCTCTACGTGGGGTTACCCTTGAAGACGGTCCGGAAGCTTCAGCTGGTACAGAACGCGGCGGCTCGCCTGATTAAGGGCAGCCACCGGCGTGATCACATCACGGCAGTGCTTAATGAGTTGCACTGGCTACCAGTTGCTTGCCGAGCCGAATTCAATGTGTTGGTTTTGACCTTTAAAACCCTGTACGGCTCCGGTCCAGTATATCTCAAGGAGCGCCTCCAGCAACATCAAGTAGGCCGCTCAACAAGGTCTGCCACGGACGGCCTTCTCCTTATCCCATCAGCCAGAGCAGCCAGGCTGGTGGGGACTAGGAAGAGGGCCTTCTCTGTGGCGGCCCCCACATTATGGAACTCCCTCCCTAGTGACCTTCGCCATGCCCCCTCCGTGATGAGCTTCCGCCGTGCAGTAAAAACATGGCTGTTCAGGCGGGAATATGGGGTGGGTTAGGTTTTTAATGAGAATTTTTATATTGTTTTAATTATTATATTTTATTGTGTTTTACTGTATTTTAATTGTACATTGCCCAGGGTGGCCGGGCGACCGGCCAGATGGGCGATTGATAAATAAATAAATAAATAAATAAATAATAATAATAATAATAATAATTTTATTTTTTTTTAAATCAGCTGTTCCACGGGGAATCAGCTGAGAGGCAGGGGCTTCCCCCGCACTGCCCAGAGTCCTCCGCTCTTCCGGACCAGCAGAGGAAAGTTAAAAAAAAAAAAAATTTTTTTTTTTTAAATCAGCTGTTTGGCGGGAATCAGCTGTTCCACGGGAATCAGCTGTTTGGTGGGGGCTTACCCCGCCCTGCCCAGGAGTCCTCCACTCTGGACCAGCAGAGGAAAGTTAAAAAAAAAAATTCTTTTTTTTTTTTTTACTGTATTCACTCCATAGGACGCACAGACATTTCCACCTAGTTTTTTTTGGGGGGAAAGTGCGTCTTATGGAGCGAAAAATACGGATATGTAAAATAATAAGAATTGTTCCACTAAGCATATACAAAGCGTCTTTCCTTCAGTCGTACATAACTGCAGTTCAAATAATACCATCATCACCACACTGAATCAGCCAAACTTTCTATGGGGAAACCTCTGTACTTGATTCTAAAGTAGCGGTGCTGCTGCTGTAAAATTCAATAGTCCAAAATTGCCTAACAAAAGAGCCAGTGTGGAGTAGTGGTTAGAGTGTTGGACTGGGACTCGGGAGATCCGGGTTCAAATCCCCGCTCAGCCATGAAACCCACTGGGTGACTTTGGGCCAGTCACTGGACTCTCAGCCTAACCTACCTCACAGGGTTGTTGTGAGGATAAAATGGAGAGGAGGAGGAGGATTATGTACCCGCCTTGGGTACCCCTTGCAGGGGCATAAATATAATAAATAAATAAAAATAAAAATAAATAAATAAATAACACCACCACCACCATTGTTACCCGGCTTTCTTGGAGCATGTCTAACTCTGCAAAGAGCTGCCCGGCCAGTTGCTACTGGGCAGCTGTGCTGCTGCCCTGGGCCATTGTAGGCACTGAGGCCCCTGGCAGGTGGAAGAGCAGGCACATTGTTTGCTGACATGCCAGATGGAGTGGCACAGGCCTTCCTTGCTTGTTGCTTCCTCTAAGCTGGCCCAGGCCCCTTACCTTGGGGAAAATAGATGTGGTTTTGCTTGTACAGTAATGTATGTGGGGGGGGGGCTTGGCCTGGCCTGGCCTGCTTGCTTGAGTGTGTCTGGACTGGAGCTCCTTGGCTCTGCCGTCATCTTTCTGGAGTGCACCTACTTTTTGCATGATCCATGTGGCCAGACCCTGGTGGGTACCTGGTCTTTCTTAGCAACAGAAGTTTGTGCTAGGTTAGAGAAAAGTGAAAGTCTTGTGGCAGCTTAACAACTCACACATTTATTGTGGCATAATAAACTTCCATGGACTGTATAAAAGGTTATTTTTAAAGGGGTTGCTTATCAGGTAGGTGGAAAAAATGGCACCTTTTGAAATAATGGTATAGGAGTCATGATGCTATCTGTTGCATCTGGTGCCCCTAGACTACCTAGCTTTTTGCCCACATATGCTTCTACTTCTGCTGCCTCCCTTAAATCTTTTTTCTTGAGGTTTTATTTTTATTTTTTTGCCCCCGAAACCAAATGCCTTCCTCTTCCCTCTCCAAACATCCCTTTTTTTTACAAATGGAAGGGAGATCCTTTAACGACATATGTGCACACAGACACATTTTAGAGTCAGAGATAGCAAATTATTCATTATTTAATGTATTACTGTTGTATTTTCACTGCCAGGAAAGGGGAGAGACAGTTGTGAGATCTTTTGCCTCAGTGGTGAAAATAACTTGACTGGCTTTTGGGTCTTATTCACTTATTCACCTTGGGTAGGGTGTGGGGGACGGTGCCATTTGCTGTTCTGTCTCAGGCAGCAGCAAAATGTCTTGGGCTGGCCCTGTTGAGCCCTAAGATACATCACAATTGCATTGCTTAAACCTTTGTTAGAAGCTGATGTAGTTGAGACCTGGTCTACACAAGCAGCAGAATGGGGTGGGTGGAAAAGTCCCAAGTAGGGTGGCCACTTATACATCGGCAGAAGAGAGGACAGAGTTTTGCATAACATTTGCTTATGCTTTTTTATATGTATAGGTGCACGCTTAGAAATACAGGCAGTCCCCAGGTTACAAATGAGTTAAAGAATGTCTTTAAGTCAAATTTGTATGTAAGTCGGAACAGCATAGCATTCTATACGTTAAAATCGGCATTTACGCAAATTGCGTAAATTACTCAAATTGCGTAGTATACTATGCTATGCTATGTGCTCTATGTAAATGATGTAGCGCTGAGGAACCCTGAAGTCCGTTCTTAAGTATGGGTTGTCTGTAAGTCAGATATTCTTAACTCGGGGACTGCCTGTAGTTACGAGAATTTAAATAGCAAGATTGTGACCTGTGTGCCTGCACACTCGGATACTGATGAGCAACTCCCAGGCCATTGCTCTCCCTTGTCCCTTCTGATGGCTTTTTATCTTTAAATCAAAGTTGGACTAAACAGCCCTTCAAACAGAGGACATCTTCAAAAAGAATATGGATCTCAGACAACCCTTAAAAGAAGAGGACTGTAATCTGTAAAGTGGGACACATGGCCACCCTAGTCCCAAGGTAGTTGAATGAACTCTATCATTTAAGACTGCTGATGGAGAGAAGTCACCTTTGCGAATGCTTCCCTACATTAAAAATGCTCTACACTCAGAAAACTAGTACTGCGGGGAGTGGATTCAGTAGGACTTCTCAACCTGATGTGCTAGTTTTTGCTTACCTTCAGGAACAATTAAAAAAAGGCCCCCTGGAATCAGAAGTGGTACAGTTCACTCTACCATCTCAGGATTCTACCACATCATTCCACTGTAAGTGTAGGCCACGCCAGGCCTGATATTTACCATCTGGAGTCAAAGAGGAGGAGTGTAGGGGAGATAACTAGGTCTCTTGTGGCTACCAAGCTGGCCTAGGTCTAGAACATTTTGATGCTGAGCCTAGCACCATGGTCTTTGTAGTCCAGTGGTTTGGAAATGGACCTCATCACTTTGTTATCGCTTCCAAAGTTGTGATTTCAAAATGGGCTTTGGTATTTTCAAGTGTTCGTTTTCAATTCTATCTTTGTAAAGGTGTTACCTCTGTCAAGGTTACACAATAAATAAATACCTCCTGTGACTCAACAAGGGCTTGCTAGTTCAACAGCATCGAGGACCCTTCTATAAATTAGGGCTTGTTTTTCTGGAGCTGAAACTTATTTCACATGACCCCAGGCACCTTACACCACTCTCTCTCTCTCTTCCTCCAACACTGAAATGATTTGTAGCCTTCTTCCATTTCAAGGACATAATTAAGAATGCTAATTTAAGGTGATATCATTCTTGATGATGAAGAGCAGCAGTAGGAGTACTCAATGTGTTTTTAAATAACTTTTGCCTCATCTATAAATAAAAGTAATTTACAATTTTGGCAACTACTTAAGGCTGAAGTCTCTCCCTTAGCAGGATGTGTAATTATATGTGGATAATCCTTCAGGTTGAATGAGAAAATATAGCTTAAAAACACTTTTCTCTGCAAAAGACAATAACATATGCTTTTGACAAGGAATGGAATGGGATGCTGTGCCAGGACCATTCGTTTTTTCCCAATTACACATTAATATCCTCTAAAAGTAAGTCATTGTCCTCATTAATGCCTCTTATGAATTATTAGGGCTTTCATCCTTTGGTTTGGTTGCAAGGTTCTTAATTAATGGCGGGCCTGCATTTAAACAGATATCATATTTTATTTTGATTGCCAGCTGATAATGTAATACAAATGCCAATCCATAATTTTGTTTTAATGAATGTGCAACCTCTGGTGCTGTATGGATTCAGTAACTGAAAGTTAATTAGTATATGTAAGGCAAATTAAAGCTTCCAAGCACCTCTTGCAGGTGTTCAGTGCACCATAACTGAAGAGGCTGAATTTTAAAAATTCAATTTTGATATTTCAAAATCATATATGTCAGAATCTCAGCTTCAGACCAGGCACAGCCTACCTCTGTTCACAGATAGGAATACCCTTCTATAAATTAGGGCTTATTTTTCTGGAGGTGAACCTTATTTCACATGACCCCAGGTACCTTCCACCTCCCTCCCCCACCTCTTCCCAATATCGAAATTATTTGTAGACTTCTTCCATTTCAAGGACTTCATGTATGTCATATTCTCAGGGTATTCATGGATAGGAATACCACAGGACACATTGACAGACCTACATTAATCTGGCAGCCACCAATCATGCACCTTGCAAAGGGCTTCTGGGGATGAAGAGATTATGACTGAGTAGGAATTTGTGCTGTTCTGTCCTTTGTCCAAGTCTAGCCATGTATCCACAGCACCACACTGACTCTTGGATCAAGGGTTCATAGGCACATGGAAGCTGGCTTACACCGAGGCAGATCATTGGTCCATCTAGCTCAATATTGTCTATACAGACTGGCAGTGGCTTCCCATGGTTTCCAAGAGGGGCATTCTCCAGCCATACCTGGAGCTGCTGGGGATTGAACTTGGGACCTTCTTCATGCAAAGCATTAAGCTGTGGCCCTTATATATTATTGTATTATTATATATAATATCTGATCTATTTATTATATTATCATATTCCCTACATTATAGAATGGGTGGTCTGACCACCCTCTCTGTCCATAAAATCTTGAAAGTTGCTAGTGAAGACTGGTTAGCCTAGAAGAGCCTTTGCCAATGCGGCACCCTACAGATGTTTTGGACTACAGCCCACATTTTAGGGTTGGGTTGGGTTTTGAGAGTCCAAATGTTGTTGGACTAGATCTCCCATCATATCTGACTAAATAATAGCCATGCCAGTGTAAGATCGACTGGGGTTCAAAGCTTACCCAGCAAGTGACTCCCAGTACCACAAACGGAAAGAGGAGAGAGTAGCAGTTTTAAAGATTAAGGAGTTTATTTGTAGGACCCAAAACATGGGATTAAGGCAATCAATGCAGGCATCTCTTATGCAGAAGAGATTATTCTGTCTCACTACATCATTGCAGAGACAAAGTTGTCCAGTGAAGAAAAAACAAGTGAAGATCCCAACTCCAAGACCCAAGCAGGTCTCAAATTCCAAGTAAAAGTGAGAAGTGAGTCTGTACCTTTATAGGAAGAACCCTATACCTATAAATAGGATATTACTCATCAATTGTGCAACACTTATATAACCTGTTGTACATAACCTGTTGTCTTCAATCTGTCCCATGACTCTGACTCATAGACCCCTTGGGACTGTCAGGAGACTTTTTGCACTCCATCCGCTTCTGCACCCCACACTAAACCTAACAGCCAGTTGGATTCCAATGACATCGGGCACTGATGGGAATTGGGTTCCAATGACATCGGGCAAGCACAGGTTTCCCACCCCTAAATTAGGAGCTCAGAGGCATGTCAATCAGCTGCCAGTTAACCACCTCTTGTCAGTTTTTAGATGCGCCACAAGGTTAGTTCCAGATGTCAGCAAGCATGCCGTGTAAATCTGGACGTGCTCTAGATTCTGATACAACTCAAACTGGAATCTTCCTGCTGCAGAAGATCCCTTCTGATACCTGAATTTAAGGCATCAATAGCCACAATTCAAATGGATTTGCAGGAATGTTGTGGTGAGCAGGATGTAATGGTTTATAAGATAAATGAGCAAGGTCTTCTGGTTGATAATTAAGATAAGGTGGCACATTCATTATAGGAAACAGCAGTGCAACAAATTTGCAGTGATGAATAACTTGCTACTGAGGAAAATAAATGTCCCAGTTGTTGGGGTTTATCATTTTTATTTTGACGATTTATTAAATTGAACACAGCGCCTTTGTTGTGTGAAAAGAACTGCTGTGTTCAGGTGTCACCAACTATTTTATCACACCAATAAAAGACAAAAATTTTCAGCTATTTTGCTACCCCTATTAAATAAATGAATCTCTTTATAAATGTTGATACATCTTAAAATCTAGCTTAGTTGCAGTTCTTTGGCTTGTTGTTATATGGTCGAATTCCTGGTCTGTTAGGCGTCACAATTTCACCCCAGTGCTTGGTTGCAATTTTTATTCAATACCTTATCTCTCACTTAAAAAAAAAAGAAGTATTGCTGCTGGTCAGATTGAAAAACCATCTCCAATTGTAACTGAAATCAACCAGGAAATGGCTTTATTTTACTTTAAACTGCAAGTGAAACCAAGCAGGACTGCATCATTTTATAAGAAAATGGCACTTCTCTGTGGGCTTGTTTGCCACACCAATACCGTGTCTCGCTGACTTTCATCTGTATTTGCCTCAAGAATATCACTTTGAGGAATAGGATATCATTCCATAGTGGTTTGAAGCATTCCTTCAAGCAGAAAAGAAGCTGATGACCATAAAAGGATTTTGAGAGTCCTGATTTTATATGTAGGGAAAGTAATGGTCACTGGGGGACCCTTTAAATAGATCTGGATCTTGCTGACCAATTCATGTTCTGTTTCTACTTGTTCTTTCTTGAGAGTTCTATGATCTGGTATCGTATTTTCAAAAATAAAATGTGATCAATGGCCAGTGGTACAGTTAGGTAACTTTAGACTCTGGACTCAATAATCATATCGCCCCCCCCCACTCCACCATACATGGTAATGTGTGTGTTACTTTACTTACTTCAACATGTGGTAAGCCAGCCCTGCTGCTGTGTTTGGGGGCCCTCCTGCTCATTCTGCTGAGTGGGGTCCTGGATGTCTGCCCCAAAGACCTGACCTGATGGCACTACCGTCAATGGCTAGTAGGGAATGCCACTTTCTGTTTTACAGTTCACCTTAGTTATCTATGGGGAAAGAATCCCAGAGCTAGATAGGCTCATAACTCTGTGTATATGATTCAATGGGTGGGGGGAGTTAAGTTAACAGTGGAGATTTGCCTTATTGTTTCTTATGAATTAAAAGGACACAACATTCAGCCAGCTGAAAGGATAGAATTCCCTGTCTTGCCAAAGAGGACAGTGCAGACAACCTACCCACTGTGACCGTTTTGCAGGCAGTAGCTCTTTCAGGTAAACTTATGTGTGCATACATGTACACACACGCACACACACGCACACACACACACACACACGCACACGCACACGCACACACGCACACACACACACACACACACAGCCTCTTGCAGGGCAGGGTTCAAAGGTGTCAACTTTACATGACTGACTTTTAATTGCTTGTTTATTTACTTATTTATTTTGAAGAGTTATACCCTGCCTTTCAATCAAATGATTCTCAAGGCAGATTACATTGGGCTGTAATAATTCAAACAAAAAACCCCAAACACTTTGACTCCTGCACTGAACAAGGGGTTGGATTCAGTGGCCTAAATGGCCCCTTTCAACTCTTGTGATTCAATGAAAACTCACACAGAAGCATGCAACCCAGCAGCCCTCAATCCTCCGGCCAATGGATGAGGCCAGTGCATGCTTCCCTTCAGTTCTGCATTCCCGGACAACTGATAATTGGAACAGAGTGGGTGTTGGTCTGTTTTTTTTCTGGCAGGGAGGGGAGAAGCAAGTTCCCTGCAGCTGCTCCTTCTTTATCCAATGGATGGGGCTAATGACATGTTTGAATAGTATAGTTTACATAAATATACTGTATAAGAAATGAAATAAAGGAAATGAAATGGGTTCAAGCTACAGGAACCCAGATTCCACCTGAACATCAGGAAAAATTTCCTGACTGTTAGAGCAATAAGACAATGGAACCAATTGCCTAGGGAGGTGGTGGACTCTCCCACTCTGGAGGCATTCAAGGTGAAGCTGGACGGCCATCTGTCAGGGATGCTTTGACCTGGATTCTTGCATTGAGCAGGGGGTTGGACTCGGTAGCCTTGTAGGACCCTTCCAACTCTACTTTTCTATGATTCTATGAAATGCAGGTCCCAGTATCTTATTGTAACTGGTGGATTTTTTTTTTATAATAGCTGTTTTAAATTGTCTTTACATTTTGTATGTTAGAGCTTTTTACATTACATTTTTGTTTTGTCATTTTTGTGAGCTGCCCAGAGACCTTTGGCTATTGGGTGGTATAGAAATGGAAATAAATGGCATGGTGATGAGAAGAGAAACTCACTGAGGGAGGGGGCCCATTGAGGGTGTCGTGCCCAAGGGCCCTCCAAAACCTGGAGCCAGCACTGGTTTCCTCCCTCCTTTTCCAACTTTATTATGAGCTTGAAGGGATCAGCTTCTAAGGTATAGTATGCTTCTGAGCCCTGGACTGTGTTGAATGGAGAATAGACATACCACAGAATACAGGAGCTAAGCATCTATACCCTGTGCTATTACCAAGAATCGAAGACACATTACTTTTTCATCCCCTTCTCAGGCCAACATTTGATAATTGACCAGCTAGAATTGTGTGTGCCGCTGATATTCCATTTGGGAAAATTCTTAGAGCATGATCCAACCAACCAACCAACCAACCAACATCAAGCTCTTTTAAGTTGTAATGATGGCAATGGAGACTTAAGCACATGTTTAAATCCTTCCCATTGAAGGCAAGATGACTTAGCTTACAATCCTATGCATGTTTAGACAGAAAAAGTCCTACAATTTCCAGCATTCCTGGCTGGGGAATGCTGGGAGTTGTAGGACTTTTTTCTGTCTAAACGTGCATAGGATTGTACCCTTAAAAGTGGATTGTATCCTTAGGCTGTGTTTATGTGTGTGTGTTTAAAGGGATTGATAACTATGTTACCAGAATATGGATTCTTACTTTTCTTCTCCATGAAATATATCTCTATACTTCATTTTGTACAACCTTTCTAATATTGCGGTCTTTAATTTTGGCTTTTATGCTATTTGAAGTCCCCCCTTATAAAAGTTCCCTCCTGAAATGTACAGAGCTTTTATTTAATGCATTAATTCATGTGCCTTCCCATTCTAAAAATAATGAAAATAACATATGTTGGTTTGTTTCCTGCAGCTACAGCATGGCCCATGGGATCCTGAGCTGCATTATGCTGAGGAAAACAAATGTGAATAAAAGCTCAGACAATAAAGCTAGGAGCTGAGCTTCGTCCAAGGTCACAAATTATTTATGAACTTAACATTTCATATTAGAACAGAGAAGTTGTTTTCCCGTCAGCTGGTGCCCGAGGATGCTACTATGTCTGTTCCTGCTAGATGGCACTGTGGTATATAAAATTCTCCAAGGCTCTCCCCAGAAGCAACTCGCTTTGCTATGTGTTCCATCCACCCTGTGCTTATTTCCTGTTTGGAAAGAAACCTTTTATACTTAGATGAAGATGTTGATGCCCGTGTTTTTGTTGCTTAAGCCATGGTCTTACTTATTTCATACCAGACATTGGTTTCACATTTGTAAAAGCTCCAGCAACCAGATTTCATTCCGTCTCTTCATCTGTGAATAAAATAGCACAAAGGAGAAGGGGCAAGATGGTCAGCGGCAAACATAGCAGAGAGTTGCTCGTGACATAAACTCTTCTATTTATGTGTGTAGGAGGGGGAGCAATAGAAACATGTTTTCCAGTGCATGCATTATGGAAGATAAAAATTGGTTGTGTGATGTGGAAACCCACCAGGTTCAAGCTCCAACTGGAAATGGTCATTCTGCTGGGGCAGACGATTATTCTGACTCTTCCTTGTGCCAGATTTCTATCTGATTTAATTTTTGTTGAGAAATAAAAGGCAGCTGGATATGTACACTCTCTAAATTAAGTGGTGCAGAGGAAACAGGATGAATGTGCATCAGAATGAAGCTGCTTATTTATTTATTTATTATTTTTAAAAATTAACATTCTATATACTGCTCCTTCTTGACAAAAGGTGACCCCAGGCTGGTAGATGTGAAAATTAGAGACATAAAAACCATAAAACCAGCAAACAAAGAACTATCAATCTAAAATCAGTTTATATTGTAAATTTAATTCAATTTTAAAATGTCAAATTTCTCTCAAATTACCCAGATAAACAGGAATGTTTTAATTTGGTGCCAAAAATGATAGAGTCAGTGCCCAATGTATCTCTCTCGGGAGGGTATTGCAAATATTTATTTATTTATTATGTTTATATATCTCATCTGTCTTCAATGGCAGCCAGGGCAGTCAACAACAAATAAGATAAAGGACAAAATAAAGCAATCCTTTAAAATAGGATTCCATGATGGATGGACGGACGGACGGACGGACAGACAGACAGACAAAAGACAGTGGGCTAGTTCGCACCATCACTGTAGCCCAGCGTGGCACAGTGGGTTGCGGTATGTGCCGGTGGCCATTTTGAATATCCAAACCCTGGCAGGGGGTTGCCATGATTTGCCGTGTCATCTGAACCCAGGCAGCATGGCTTGTTGGAGGGGGAAGCAACCCTCCAATAGCCCTACAACAGGCTATAGGTTATTGGAGCCTTCCCCCCCTCCAACAAGCCAAGCCACCTGGGTTGTTTGGACAACATGGCACCCGCAGCCTGGGTTTGAGTAGGCACTCTGGCACCTGCAGGCACTGCAGCTCATTGTTGCTTAAATAAGCCATAGTGGGCTGTGGTGATCGTGCAAACCAGGTAGGTATACAAAAGGAATGTCATGAATGCATTACTTATAATGGGATGCTCATTCCATCAAGCATCCCCATCCAAAATTGTCCCAGCTGGTCACATGTAACTATAAGGTGCAAGAGCTGTATCAGAGTGTACACTGTTAAAAGAAAAAGAAAAGAAAAAAAGAATGTGAGCCCGGTAGCTGACGCATTCCGGAACTATTTGTGCACATGTGCTATCAGGGGAGGCTGGTGACTCCTATGTCACTGTGTGACTCCTTATCCATTGCAGCTTTTATTTTGAACTTTGTAGGAGCTATCCATGGTGCTCCATGGTGGGAATCCTATTTCAGCACCATGGATAGCTCCTATAAAGCTCAAAATAAAATCTGCAATGAATAAGGAGCCCCACCAAAATAGGAGTCACCAGCCTTCCCTGGCTAGCAGATACAATGTTGCTGTTCTGCTCTTCTCTAGGTGTGCATGTGTTCCCACATCCAGGCAAGGTGGCAAAATGGAATGGGAACTGTACAAGATTACCCACTTTGCACCTTTCAGAACCAAACACAGACCCGAACACAATTTGTGGTTGGTAATCCGGACAGCTCCAAGTTTGCGATGAGTTTTGCAAAACAACAAAATGCATTCGAACACATGTGCATGTTTGAAAAATGCACATGAAAAATTGGTACATTTCAAAAAATGTGCAGAGGTATGCTTTAGTTGATGGGTACATGTGTACAAAAATGTGTACATTTGACAAATGCCCATAAAAATGTGCACAGTTTGAAAAATGAACCTCAATGTAAAGGAGCATGTTTCTTATATGCCTAAATGTGATTCAGCCAAAGTTAAGCACTTTAAAATTTCATTGGTTTCGAGGGAAGTGGAGGTAGGGGGGTTCTCCAGGCTGACCAGGGCAGAAGTGGGGTGGTGGCTCTCCAGGCTTTTTAGCCCAGTGGATCCTTGATTTTAAAATCCACACATTGACAGCAATGGAGAAGAAGTAGTTATGCCTGCTTCAGGGCCTGTGTAGCTGATGGGTCCATATTGGACCTGCCTGGGAGAATGGAGCCGCTTTGGACCCAGGGAATCCAAAGCTGGCTTCTCCCTCCCCTCCCCATGAAATGCTCTATTTTAGGAGGTTCTGCTGCAGTGGAGACCCCCTCCCCCCACGCACACACTCCTGCCAGTGGCACTCCTCCCTGCCACTGGAAAGGTACCAATGTGCCATCCTAGCTCCCTCTAGCCATCAATATGGGGGGTAGGATTGCAGTCTTAGATGTTTATTGTCATTTGACCTTGCTGTCACTGAAGTTGTCCATCTTTTGTCATATTCTCGTTCTGGATGATCATCAGAACGATTGTCCAAGGGTTGTTAGTCACTTCTATAGAGAGAATGATTGCATATATAATGATCTGGACAGTTCTGACAGTTCTGAGGGCATTTTGTCTCTGACTGCCGAGCATAGCAGTTCTTTCCCACTGCATCTCCCTGCGTAGCGTCTGTCTTTGCCTTTCACCTCTGAGAAAACAGCATATACGCACAATGAGATCATCTTTTTAAAATATTTATTACGGTCATTGATCAGAACCAACAATAACATTAAAACAAGGAAACAATCAATGAAACATGCATTACTACTATACCACCAGCAGCATACATCTCAGGTTCACAACAAAATTTTATGTCAAAATTATAACAGACAAGCAAGGCCAGAGTCAGAGGTTAAAAAGGTACGGCATGTTATGGCAGTTGCACAAAATTTAGCCACTCTATTAGTAATATGAGGAACCATATCAGCGAGTAGCAGGGAAATATAGAATTTTTCAGTTCTACCTGGGCAATTATATAAGATAGGAAGAATAAGCTCTTCACAAAGATCCCAGTAGAAGGGGCAATATAAAAGTACTACATGCCCCACAGATTTAACCTCCCCATTATTACATGGTCAAAGATGATCCTTAAATGGTATTCCCTGATATCTTCCCTCCAAAACCATAGAAGGCAGAGCATCAAATCTGGCTAGAGTAAAAGCTTTTCTATACTTGGGAAAAGTCAAATCAGCCAGATAAGCATGAGGCCCAAAGATCTTATTTCTTCGGAGGGCTAAATTTACACAGTGAACTTACATGTTCTTGTAATACAATGTCCCTGATTCTCTGGTTAATAGCCACCTTGGCATTAGAGTAACCAATGAGATCATATAATATTGGCCCTGGAATATCAAGCAAGGTGGTTATATGACAATTTCAGGATTATATTGAGTAATACCATTTAATGTACGTATGACCTGGCAAATAATTAATATGCTTCTTACTGATACTTTTGTCTTGTTTGATTTATTTTGGGGATTTATAATATTCTGCTTCTGAGCTACACTCTCAGCAGAGGCTTCTGTTGATAATGCAGAGTGTTGGATTGTACAACCACTTTTGGAGATGGATGGTTTTCTGACAATTGTCCCAGCCTGTAGGGAATACAATGTTGTGACGATGGAATGTCTTGGACGATCCAGCAGTTACTATTTCATCTTTGTGTTCTGTAGTTCTCAGAAACAATATGTACCTGACAACACAAGGTAGATAAAAGTAATGAAGCTCTTTAGCTCCTCTACTAATACATAAAATTATTTCTGCCGCCACTGGAGTGAAAAATGCTTTGTTAATTAAAGTCAGCTCAAGTCCCTATTCTCACAGGTGCATAATACCTTGGCATGGGGGAGTCCTTGTAATACATACCACAAGATTCCCTGAAGGAAACTGTTATCAAAATATATGGCACAACCTATTCATGAACCAGTTTAAGTGCAATCAGCCTGGTTTTTCAGTTTGGTGGGTTCCAAGAAAAGAAGGAAGGAAGAAAGAAAGGAAGGAAGAATTGTAGTTCTGTAAAGAGAGACTGTTCTACCATACCAAACTATAGTTCCCTGGATTCTATGGAGGAAGCAATGATTGTTAAAGTACTATGAAACTGATATAATTCTGCAGTGTAGATTGGACCTTCAAAATTTGACACAGTATTAAACCAGTATCACTTCTGAAAGATTTCAATGCTTGTTAACATTAAGGCCACAATTCTATACCCACTGCCCTGGAAGTAAGCTCCTTTGAACTCAATGGAACTTATGTCTGAGTAGACATGTATAGGATTGTACTGTCAAGGACCAGGTATCAAACAAATCAATTTTGCTGTTTAAACTCCTGAAATTATTATGACACAGAGAAAGAGGACATGTTCTTTCCTTAACTATTGTAATCATTATCATTAATTTGTCTACTTGAGGATTGACATTCCATTCTATTTAAGTAATAATGCAAGCACAGTGACTGATACAGAAAAAATAGAGTTTTGAACATATAATTGGTTTTCATTGTCAATAAGACTTAAAATTCCATTAGCCACACACACACAAATCTGTATTGTTTTTCTGAAGGCATCTTCTATTTGATGGGCTGTCCTGTCCAAGTCTGGTTTGAAGATAAAGAACCACCAGAAGAAGGAACTGGGCCTTGAAGTTGCCCATCAACAGCATCTGGACAGCAGACTGAGTAAGACACCCAGGCCACCTGGTCATAGTCTCCCACACTATAGTGAGATATACTGTATTTCTATTTAAATTATACGAATTGTTTCTAAATTTCCATCTATGCATATAAATTAGCATATGCAAACTTTATGTGAATTGGTGTCCTCTTCTGTTCTCTTTTTTTGCTGACTCATAATTAGCCACTTTACAAGTACCTTGAATTGCGCCTGGAAGCTAAATGACAACTTTTAAGACTCTTTTAATAGGGGCATGTGATCCACTTCCAGCAGCTAGTCCTGATCAGCAGCTGGAAGGGTAAAGTACCTGTTTTGGGCAGCAGATTTGGGGGCAGTCAACAATTTAGTTTATTGTTTTCCTTTACTACCATTGGGTGAGGGGAAGAGGCACTTGTGTTAGAGTATATTATAGATCTATTTTTATATGTGATTTTTAATATTTCTGAATGTAAATTGCTTTTGTATGTAAACTGCTTAGATACTTATAAGTATCAGTAAATAATAATAATAATAACAACAACTACTACTACTACTACTATACTACTACAACTATTTGAATGTTCTGCCTCAAGCACCAACATTCCTTGGGTTGTGTGTCTGCCTGGAATGCACTGGAAATGGATGAGACCAAGCGTAGCAATGTGACTAAGCTGGCAAGTCTGTCTCATAGTTATTTTTATTACGTGCCTGGGCAAGAAGTTAAATGAAACCTAATGGGACTTGTTTCGTTATCATTCAGAATCTTGGAACTCTTTGAAGAATACCTGTTTTGGGGTGGAAAGATCTGATTTTGCATGCATGATTTGCTTGATGAGGGGCATTGTTAGTGTTTCTCCATCTAAATCCAGCCTTTCCTCAATTTTCTCTTACACCAAACCACAAGTCCCAAAGGCTTCACACAAGCCTTTGAAGCTATGAGAAAATGCCATTCAGTTATTATAAACTGAGGCACCAATTGCACACTATGACTTCCAAAAGGCAACAAGTCATCATTACTAATTCTAGTTATTGCAGCAGTGCCAAGGGAGCAACTAAATGCACACTCATTTTTTCTACAGACTATAAAACACCCCCCCATGTTTAATTTATAAATTAAGCAGTTAATTATTATTTTTTTGACAGGACTTAGACAAGAAGCACACATGGATACCCACTCAAATGCAGTAGTCCCCAAATTTCCATTTTTATTTTTCTGGATGAAAATTAGACCACAAAGAAATAGGATAGATATCTAGGATTTGTGCAATGCTGCTTCACTTGCATGTTGTATCAAAGTTAGAAGAATTTAGATTACTCCATTATGGGTGACCCATCATGTGTAAGTTCCCGTAAGTACCCGGTATGCTAATTTCTATAAAGTTATGTCTGAGGAGAGGGGTTGAATTTTCAAGTGGAAGCCACAGTTGGAGTTGGCAGAACAGTTTTTTCCTGCAAACCGCCCCCAAGCCTGTTGACACCCCCCCTCTTTTGTGTGGATGATAAAATGTCATTGGTGGTACCTGTAAAAACTTATTTTTGCCATTTATTTGGATTTATTTATTTCCTATTCATTCTGCATTTATTTGGATATTTTATTCAGATTAATTTTTCTTGCTGACTTAGGGAACTGCCGATCCTGGAAACTGGGTATATATTGTGTTATGATCGTGTTAATTATGTTGGGGCTTTATTCCAATTAATTCTAATAACTTCCTCATTTGTTTTATATTTAACTGGACTTAATTACATTCTCTAAGATTGTTCTGGTGTAAGTACACCTTAGACAAAAGTGCATCTTTTTGTCTGCGCGGAAGTGCATGAATAAAACACCAAGCACTTTAGGATCGGGGCTTTGAGCTGCATCTTAATCCCCATTTTCAGCCTCTCCTACTATGCTGCTTCTTATCTAACAACATCTGGGTTATACCTGTTGTGGTAGTGCCAGCAGCAGAGGAATCCTTTTCTCTTCTTCTACCCTGTCTGCAAAGTGATGTCTATTGGGACTGTTCCAGATGGCGAACAGCTGGGTGAACTCTTGCTCTCTGTGCCTGGAGGTGGAATCTTCATGTGGGATTGCTCCTTGGTTCTTCTTCATACCTTTCTTCCATTGATGCGTCAAGCCATTTCTTCCCCCTTTTAAAACTCTCATTCAGTTACTTCTTCACAAACATTTCAGAACCATCCCTAGACTCATGTTGCCTGATCTGCTGTTATCCGCTTTATATATGATCACACAGACTATGGGCTTCTCCACATGAGGCTTTTAACCCACCACTTTACCGAGGCTTCTGATTCCGGATCCTTTACTGGATTAAGATTGGCTCCTTTACAGGTGTTTTTTTCTGGGGGTTTTCTTTCTCTTCCTTTCCATATGTTCCATTACACAACCACAAGGTGGCACTGCAGTACAGCGTAATTGCATAATTACACGAGATTTTCATAGTGCCATTTCTAACTAGAGATGTTAACGTACCTGGGGAGGCTCTCCTCTCCGCGCTGGCCCCCCCTCTGCTCGATTCTCAGTGGCGCGGGGCGATTCTCTATGCTGCTCGAGCCGCCCGCGCCCGCCGCAACGGTCCTATCGCGTTACTTCCAGCTGGCTGGAAGTGACGAGACGGGACCCCGTGCTGCGTCTTTTCCGTAGAAACCATATATTTTCTGTTCATGTGTGTCACTTTTCTAGCTTTAGTTAGCTTTAGTTAGCTCCTGTCTTTTGCTTGTTGACAAATCTGAAAAACATTGAATAAACTTTAAATAAAAACATTATTATTTTTATTTAAAAGTGTCGCGTCACTTCTGGCCGTTTTAAGCCCTGTTGCCCTGGTTTCTACGGAAAAGACGCAGCGCGGGGTCACGTCGCGGCAGCACAGGGTCCCGTCACGGCCAGAAGTGATGCAACGGGACTGTCGCGGCGGGCACGGGTGGCTCGTTGCAGAGAGGCAAGCAGGGCCGGGACCTGGTAAGGCCCGTGAGTTTCGGGCAGGCATGAGTGGGGCCGATTTCAGCCTGCTACGCCCCCCCCCCGAGGCGAGCGGTTACATCCCTAAATACCATACTTTCCTCAATCTAAAAAAAGCTGTGGAAATGGTTGCAAAGCATGGAAGAGGCCCTGGAGGATGACAGCATCATGTAAAGCACCCACAAACTACTGTGAGGAATTACAGGTGCACAATACACCAGTGTGGCATAGTGGTGTTGGACTGGGACTCAGGAGATCTGGGTTCTAGTCCCCGCTCGGCCATGAAACTCACTGGGTGACTTTGGGCCAGTCACGGACTCTCAGCCTAACCTACCTCACAGGTTGTTGTGAGGATAAAATGGAGAGGAGGAGGAGGAGGATTATGTAAGCCGCCTTGGGTTCCTTTCAGGAAAAAAGGCGGGGTATAAATATAATAAATAAAATAAATAAAAATAAATACCTCATGTAGAAAAGCTCTATATCAGGGATGCGCAGAAAGTAGATCTGGATCTACTAACAGATCTACGCATGGTGTGCAGTAGATTGACAAGGATTTTGGGCTCCTAATTATGTTACAATAGCAGGACAAACTGACTCTCCCTCCGAGCCCCAAATTATACTGCTGAAATGAAGAAAGCTTAGGGTAACCGGGGCTGGATTTTGTGTGTGGAGGGACTGTGAGCTCCATACTGATTTGGTACTCTACTCAAAACAAATTCCTGGGATCAGATTTCTTTAATTCTATGTGTATGGCTTTTGCACCAGGCTTCCATCAGTGGTTCCAGTAGAAAAGAAAGGGTTGTATTCAATGGCGTCTTTTCACCAGTGGAATGGACACCACTGGGAGATCAGTTCCCTTCCTCCTTCTGTAGGCCCCTGTGCTTCAAGGTTTGTGGACTGCACCCCACAGATTCATACAGACTCTGCTTCCAAACAAACTTACAAGTTTTTATTTAAATAAAGACTCCTATTAAATAATAGTCTTTATTTAAATAAAGACTCCTGAGAGCTCTCTCAGGCTGTGGCTACTCTCTCCTGAGGCCAGAAGCAGTGGGTCTTGCCCTTAACTACTTCCTGGTTCCTCCCAGGAAGTACAACCCATTCAGGCTGAATTCAGCAGTTCTTTCATATTGTTACACTCCTGCAATCTGCTCCTCGAGGGTTGGGGATGGGGTGGTGGTGCAGAAAGGAAGAGTGGAAAGGAAAGTCACATTGCGTGCGTGGAAGTCTGCTTGTCTAATGTTGAATTTAGCCCAGTGTAGATCTCACAACCCTGATTAGTCTTCTCACCCTGGACTATATCACTCATGTCCCTGCCATAGGAGTTGTTATATGTCTCTGCTTCTGTGATTTCTTGGATGTGTATTTAGGGAGTTACTTGCTGGGGGACTGGCCATATGATGATAATTATGATGAAGAACCTGGCCATATGATGATAATTACTCCCTCTAATATTGGATTCAGTTGGTGTGTGCCTAGTTTTGTAGCCAAAAGGGCCCCACCCACAAACAAGGGAATGAAGCATCTGTATACTTGTGTGTGTGTGTGTGTGGACACCCTGAAGTATGCAGAAATACAAAAAAAATCCATGAATGAGTTAACCCCTCTCAAACTGGACATATGTGGAATATGCATGCATACATTCACATGGAGGGTATTTCATTTTATTTAGTTAGAATATTGTGGATGATCCCTCTGCTTAATGTGCACTCGAGGCTGTGTACAATGACAACAATACAAAGAATAAAAGACATAAAAATACAAAAAACAAAAACATTTTTAAAACTGGAGATTAATAATAAAAACAGAGCAGCATTCATTCTTAAAAGCTTGGCGGAACAATAGCATCTTGCCAGCCATTGATTCTAATGGAGATGTGGAAGTGGGGGTGGAATTTTGGGATGAAAATGGGTGGGGCTTACATCCTCCTCTCCCAGAGCACCATGGTCCCCATTTGAAGCAGAGCCACGTGTGCTTACATTGAAGTAAATAAGCCAATTTGAAGAACTGGCCCTGAAGGACACTGAGGCTTTGAGAGATAGGGGAATGAATAAACATGCACACAGCCAGCATGAGATTTAACGGACTCACAGATGCTCCCTTACCTCAGGTGTGCCAAAGTCACCCACAGGTGGTATGTGCCTGTCCTGTGGAGCTCAAAAGGTGCCTCTGAAGCTAGAGGGACTGTTAGGTGCAGGACCTCTTCCTGCCAGCATGCTTGTGTAAACCCTGGTACGTGCAGAAGCACACAACATTTTTAAAATTCCTTAACAGGGGGCAGCCCCCTTTTCCACAAGAAAACAAAGAAAAACAGGAAATGGCGGGCGGGCGGGCGGGCGGGAGAAGAGAATGAATTGGCTGCTTGAGACCTTCAGCAATTATCGTATCTGGAGAAAAGCATAGTGGTGGCTGGCAGGACCTGAGAGCATATGAAGAACAGGGTGGTGGTGGTGGGGAACCAGAAAAAAATTGCTCCCCTTTCCCAGTTTCCCCCAGGGATTTTTGGGAAAAAAAAATTGGGGGGTGGGGAATTTCCAGGTTTTCCTGGGGGTTTACCCCTGGTCCCCCCCAGACTGCCTTCAACATATTATTCAGATGATAACTTGTTTTAGGATGAGAAAAACGGAGGGCTTACGTCAGGAAACATGGAAGCCACATACCATTTATATTATATTATTTATTTATTTCATTTCTTTTCATTTCTATACCGCCCAGTAGCCAAACTCACCCATTACATCTTGAATGCTTGAGACTTTTATATTTTTTTAAAATGAAAAGTGGTATACAATTTTTTGAACTAAAGAAATATTAGGGGATGGGGATATACTGCTGCATTTTGTTGCAGGCCAGGCTCCAGTTGTTGATTTTTACACCATCTTTACTGTAAAAGATAGGCCTGTGGCTTACGCTGGCTCAGCTTGTCTGAGCATGGAAAGCTAAGCAGGGTCAGGCCTGGTTATTACTTGGATGAGAGACCCCTCCTCTAGTTTCCTGCATTGAGCAGGGGGTTGGACTCGATAGCCTTGTAGTCCCCTTCCAACTCTATGATCTATGACAGGATTTGCTCAGTGTTTATTATCATTTAATCCTAACCAAATCTATTGGTTAGTTTAGCATCCTATATAGCTGTGCTCAGTGTGGCTTACTCCCAAATACACTCGCATAGGACTGCAGCCTTAGTATAGTTAAGAATGATGCAATACTATAAATGCTATAATGACATACCATGCATATGTATGGTGGAGAGTCTTTGCTTCATAAGATGAGGCACTGTATATTTTCTGTTCATGTGTGTCACTTTTCTAGCTTTAGTTAGCTGAGCTCCTGTCTTTTGCTTGTTGACAAATCTGAAAAACATTTAATAAACTGTACTGTACTTTCCCCAGGGACCTCAAGCAACTTCAGCAAATAGTCCGGTTTTATTACTGGGATGGATGTCTTTTTCAATGTGACTTTGCATGTGTGAGTGCTCCTAAAAGAGATTTGCAAAGCAATGGAGGCTCTTCCACAATGCCATTTTGAGCAATTGCTTTGTAATGGTCTTGCGCATAGCTTGGTGTCTTATAGAAACTGTCACAATAACCTTACTGTACTGATCGCTGTGTTGGCTTTCCTGAAATTTGTGATAAGCTTCCTCAGTGCATTAGCGTTTTGTCAACCGGTTCCCTTGATATCTTTGTAATTAGATGTGTGTGTGTGTGTGTGGGGGGGCTTTCATGTAAATTTCTCGATAGTTTCATTCCAGATGAGTAGCCATGTTAGTCTCTGACAGCAAATGCAGGAAAGAGTCTTGTGGCACCTTAAAGACTAACTAATTTATTGGGACACAAGCTTTCATAGGTAAGAGCTCCACTTTGTCAGACCTGTCTGTCAGAGTGGGCTCTAGACTACAAAAGCTTATTTCATAATAAATCTGTTACGTCTCTAAGGTGCCACCAGTCTCTTCTTTGTCTTTGATACTTTAAGGCATCTCTCTCTCTCTCTCTCCCCCCCCTCCTTCCTTCCTTCCTTCCTTCCCCCCTCTCAATCTTGCTCTCTCTTTGCCCGCACAATATCTATCCATATGTTCCTTCTTACTTGTCTCACAAGCGGCTGTTTTTATTTGGACTCAAGCCCTCTTCAGGCATTCACCGAAAGGGGCTTTACTGTACCTGCGGAGGGAGCTGGGGAGGTGCACTCTGCCCCTGCCCCCTCCACTCGCAACCGCCCCACATTGACAGAGTGCTGCAACTGCGTTCGAGTGAATGTGGTTACAGAGCCTCACACAATCAGGAACCCTGATAAGTCAGGGTTGCCGGTTGCATGGAGCAGTGGAAGTGCTTTCAGCCAAACATGCTTACTGCGACGACACGGTCCCTTACACTTTAGGACCAGGCGCATAAACCCTTCTCAGGCTAAGCATCAACACTTAAAAACCTGAGGGGAGGGTCAAATGAAACCTTTCCCCTACTAATGAGGGAAAAGATTAATACTGGTTATGAAGGATCTAGCTGTAATTTATGATACTGTGGGTACAAAGGTGTGTGTGTAGATTTAAAAGTAATGCAGGTTAATAACGCCAAGCTGACATGTAGGATTTGGGTAGCAAACAAAATAAAAGTAAGTTTATTTTAATTCTCAATATCTTAGTTCCAGAAAATAAATTTAAACCCCAAACACTTTGTAATTAACCTAAGTCCCTATAATTCTAAATACTTTCACTCCTCATACAAGCACTGATTTCTCTCAAAACTCCTAACAAGACACGAATAACCCAACTAACCCAACTCCCAAACTCTCTAATACTCCCAACACACTCTAACCACTCACTAACTCTCAACTCACATAAAACTAAACTCTGACATCACTCAAACACTCTTTATATACTCCTTCCCCCCTCTCCAAGACATCACAAACCACACCCACTCAGTTCAACATTCTATACTCACTAAATATACTAAAGCAGACATACACCAGGGAACTGAATTGTGGGGTTACACCACACTTACACTGTCCTTGCAGGCCCTCCCTGTCAACACAGGGAGGTCAGGACAGGAGTGGAGAGGCTCCCTCCACGGTTACAGTAAAGCCCTCTTTGGCAAATGCCTGAAGAGGACTTCCGTAGTGCAATGTTTTATGTTTCTGAAACTTTTGATACCAGAGCACAGTATTTTCCATTCAGAGTGAGGGCAATGCTCACATGGATGGTCCTAGCTAATTAGAGATCCACAGAATGACATCACAACAGTGCAACACATAGCCAATCAGGTTTGGCTATATACTGACATTTCACTAAGGGTAAATGAAGCCCATTCAGAGTGAAGGCAGTGCTTCCTAAATAGGCAATGTATTTTGCCACCCTGCTGAACAATTGCTGAAGGACCCCTTTTCACTGCTGACAAAAATGTTTATGAAAATCGGATCTGCTCGGGTGAGTTGGAGGAGAAAAGTTGTCCCAAGCAGTTTTATCAAGAAGCATTTAATTTCCCTTATAAAAAGTTTGTTCAAAATGTGTTGGGAACCAATTCTATTTGAGCAGCTGTCTTTTTGCTGTTCTTGTTCTTTCTGAAAATTGCTCCCCTTTTCAGCTCAGCCCTATTGCTGAATCACTTTAATTTAAAATCTAAAATGTAAGGATGAGTTTTGAACTCTATTAACTTAATAAGAGTTCTGTCATTTACTTGAATGCTCCCAGAACTTCACCACAGGCATCCACAATCATAGCTTCAAGAGTTTATCTCCCCCCCCCCCGCATCATTATCTGGAATAATCATTATTATATAACAGAGGTGATGTGAATTAGCAAAACAAATTTTCTATAATCAAAGGACAAAAGAATATGCTATTGCAAAGAGTATCTAAGGTGACAATCCTATACAGGCATACCTCGGAGGTATTGCGGGCTCAGTTCCAGACCACTGCAATAAAGCGAGTCACACGAATGTTTCGGTTTCCCAGTGCATATAAAAGTTATGTTTACACTATACTGTAGTCTATTAAATGTGCAATAGCATTATGTCTAAAAAACCAATGTACTGTACATACCTTAATTAAAAATACATTATTGCTTAAAAATGCTAACCATCATCTGGGCCTTCAGCGAGTCATAATCTTTTTGCTGGTGGAGGGTCTTGCCTCGATGTTGATGGCTGCTGACCTCAATTTGTAAAAAACGCAATATCTGCTAAGCACAATAACGTGAACCACAATAAAACGAGGTATGCTTGTACACAGTTACCTTGGAATTAGTTCCAATGAACTCAGTGGGGCTTACTGCTGAGTAAACTTTTATAGGATTGCACTGTTAATCTTGTAAATTGAAAGGTAAGGGGAACATAGTGCCAAGAGAGATCATGGAGTGTTGTTGTTGTTGTTGTTGTTGTTGTTGTAATTTAAATAAATATGTGTTGTGCATGACATAAAATCAGATAAAGGAGGGACTTATAGGTGTTATGTCCTATGGTTCCAAACCAGTGATTGTCTATGTCAGATTGAAAAACATTTAAGTGGCTGTAATACTAGGAATAAATAACTCATGGGATTGTGTAATGGGTTTCATTCCTCCCCCCCCCCGGTAAATCAAGATATTTGTCATTAATTTGCATCTTGCTGACACCGTAGCTCAATAACTTCAGGAATAATGCAGATGACAATTCCTTTTCTGTTTTGTTGGAAAAGGCTTAAAATCTCTCCCAGTTTTCTGTGGAAAGTCCTTGTGATAATGTCTGAAAATGAAAGTGGCATTTTCAGTCTTTCAGTGGCTGTTATATCTTCCTTAACATATTTCCGAACTGAACAATCTGTTGTGTCACCGTAGGGATGTTGGAGAAATCCGCAACGGACTCATGTGAGTTGGAATTTCTCAGAATCTGACCTGGAGTTTCTGCAGCAGGCCGGCTTCTGAGTTGCACAGATTCTGCGGACTTGCAGACCATTTTTAAACATTATTTTATGTAAATTTTATGCAAATTTAGTTGTAGAAAAATAGGTTAAAAAAACTAAAAAAAAAAAACAAAAACAAAAAACCAAAAATGCCAATTTCCCTATAGGCTAAAATGTGAAAATACCCATTTTTCAGGGATTTGTGTATTGTTGGGGGATTTGTGCATTTTTGGGAGTGCAGATTTGCACAAATGCATATGAATCTACTTGTGCAAAATCCAATTCTGCCAATGAGTGGACGATGGAACAAAATGCACCTGACAATCTGTGGAACATAGACCAGCCAGATTTTACAATGTCCATGCATCCCTAGTTGTGTGCTGCTGGCTTCTTGGGCCTCAGCATGGTAGTGTCTTTTGTTATGGCTGCCTTTCATGGCTGATCCAATATTCCCCTCTCAAGTCCCTGTGTTACAGCTTGCTGGAATGGCTGCTGATAGTGATCACTGAGGGAGGAGACGTCTTTACAGAGGTGGTCTTTCAGCAGGGCTGGTGGACTGGCCCTGCTTCCCCATATCCCCCTCTGTTACAGCCATTATTGGACTGAAGTTTTTTTGCTTTGCTCCCTTATTTTGTTTTAATTTAAGCTTCCTTTTTTTAGTGCTTTGGCAAAGTTTGGGGTTCCCCAGAACATGTTGATGCCTCACTCTTGTTCCTAAGTAGCCCAATTTTGGCTCCATTTCTGTCAGCAGTCATTACCTGAGTTTGCTATTAGAGGAAGTGATTTTGGGTTACATTTTGGGTTATCTATCTATCCATCCATATTGTCTGCAACAGCCATCTCTTAAGTATGTAAAATAGTTTGTATGTGCCTATTCTATCCTGATCTGTCATGTTGGAAACATATATAATGTTCTTTTGCTTGCAATCATAATCCCACTTAACTAGAGAACAAGTTCTATTGAACTTCGTGGAACTTACTTCAGAAGAAACATTCATAGGATTTCACAGAACCTCTCTTTCTCAGATGAATGAAACCAGACAAACTGGAAGAAAGATTGCGGTAAGTAGCTAGGAAATTTTGGGGCTAATGGAATAGCTGTATCTTTGATGACAGTGTGACAGGGATCCAGAAATGTGGGCAATGAGGTGTTTTATTATGATTTTGGACAGCTGTGGTTATGGCTGTACTGTTTCATAGATGGCCGACAGATTTAGAAATATGACTCCCATCTTGAGTTTCTGGTGAAAGTTCCTGTATGACTGATTACCATGATGATAAAATCTCAAATCCTCTGTCCTTGTTTGAACCCAGCCCTTTGTTCTCCACAACACAGAATTTACGTCTGGTGATACCACTTCAGAGAATAAGGCATGCTATGGCTTTCAGAAAGACAGATTGCAGTAAATTAATCTCTCGGTATTGCTGCTTTATATGGCTTTCTCCTTGTATTGGCAAAGTAATAACTTAGGACAGAAACCAACAGATTAAGAGCCTGTCTTTTTCTTATAAGCCAACTTTGAAACTGCTCTAGTCAGGAGCAGGCACAAGAACCAAACTACTTCAAGAACTTTAAATCTGAACAATGTCTATTTTATTGACTGTATTCTCAGGACACTGCTATATTCTATAAACCAGAGGTGCAGAACCTCAAGGCTGGGGGCCAAATCCAGCACTTCAGGGGTCCCCAGAAGTCCACACCCCATCCCCTGGCTTCACCCCCTTTCCACCAACCATCGATCATTTGGTGGTTTCCTGACTTTTGTGCTGTTTTTATAAAAGATTGAAATGCCTCTCCTGAGGCTTTGTTACTGTCAGTATTAAGCTAAAATAGGCTGGTATTTTTTGCTCCACCCCTTTGGCCTTTGTCCCCCCACCTACCACTGGAAGGCATCTCCCGAGAGCTTTCCTGACCTGTCCCATGGACTGAAAGAGTTTCTGCACCCTTGCTATAAACTAAAGGAGTAGGGTAGGGGGAAATCTATGAATGAGCAGAAAATATTTTTTTGAAATTATTTTTTATTGTGAAATTTTAACAATGCAAAACAAAACACAACAAAAAAGAAGAAAAAATGTAGCTACATTGATTTGAATATATCCCAGGTGGTGTCTATACACCATCCGTTCCAATGTTGAAAGCATCATACAGTCTTCAGTCCATTGCATTATAGGAGGTGAGCATTTATCCTTCCAATGTTGTAATCATTCTTTTAGCTGTCAAAAGGGCACAGAGAATCCATTTGCACTGACTATGCATTAACTACCCCAAAACAGGTAGATAATTAAAAAGAACATTAGCATATATTATAAAGTGTTCCAATACAAAGTTTATCTGTATAATAAACTCCCCCCCAAAAGAGGCAAATATTGGGCATTGCCAAAACGTATGGTTAAAAGAAACTTTAGCTGTGTCACCCCTCCAGCAATTAGCTGACTTAGACAAACCCTTATTAAAGTGACATTGTGGCATCCAATAGACATGATGGAACAAGAGTTTTTGCTGAATAAGGTGTAACCTGAGATCCATAGACACTTCAGATACAGATGCTAAAGTGGCGATCCATTGATTATGCAAAATGGGACAATCCAGTTTCCTATTCCTTTCCTGCTTAAGACCATGTATATCATATTTATTCACCGATAATAAGTATTTATAAACATGGATCGTGGTTTGATATAACTGATCAGCCTCAATAAGTGTTTCCAATAGCGAAGGAGACTCTGAAGCTGTAAAAGTGGCAGGACCAAACCTAGATTCTAACAAATGTTGTAATTGCAAGTATTACCATTCTGCCATAGCAGGCAAATCGTATGTGGCACACAAAGCCAGGGAATGATAAAAACTCATCATCAACAACACCTACTAGTTGATTCAAGGTAAAAATCAACTTATCTGTCCAAGTCCACCACAAAAACATTTTCTTACCAATTTTTAAATCTGAGTTTCGCCATAAAATCAGAAGATTCCAAAACTAAAGATAAGGTTCATTAAGCCAAAAATTGGGCATAAAATTCTGTCCACTTCATTTGACTTTCAAATATTGGCTATCATTACTCTGCTGACTTTCATGTTGGTCAAATTAGGCCAGTATATCAGTTAGAAGAGCAAAGCCCAAACAAATAGCACAAAGTTTTTTCTCCTGTCATTAGCATATATACATATTCTACCACATGGCACAATGCTAAAGTGAAATTTCTACCCCCCCGGGCATAGGACAAATTCCATAGTCCATTTCTGTTTGATGTTCTAGAGAGCCTGATGTCTCTAGGTAAGGCTGTCAGAAACCCTGGAAAGCCACTGCCAGTGTGGACAATACTGAACTAGATGGACCAGTCATCTGACTCATTCTGAAGTAGCTTCCTATGATCCAGATTTTAGATTCAGTTCTTGTTAAGTAGTGGAAGGTAACTCTGTAAGAGCATAGGGGATTTTTCTGAATCAACATAACTAGAAGCCACTCCAGATTTCCTTATACTAGAACAGGAGTGGGCAACTTGTGGTCCTCCAGAGGTTTTGATCTACTACTCTCATCATCCCTTGCTATTGGCAATGCTGGCTATGGCTGATGGGTGTTGTAGGCTGAAGCATTCAGAGGGCCACAAGTTGCTCACCTCTGTACTTTCTCTTTGCTTTCTCTTTTTTTGGTAGTGTTTTATCAATGCAAGCATGCACATTAGTAACGTGTGTTCAGGGACAGGTCATGGCATAATCGAAAGCTACATCAAACTTGGCATGTACAATGCACTCTGCAAAATTTGAATATAAAAAGGGATTAATGGAAATCAAGAAGACTAGGTAATTCAGAACTCCAAAATCTATGGAGAAATTCAAATGATGAGAATTTGAGAAATATCACCAACCAGGGAAGTATGTTCTATTACTTTTGCATGTCAGCATTCTCAGACCCTATTCATAAGTGAGCCAGTGTGGCGTAGTGGTGAGAGTGCTGGACTGGGACTCGGGAGATCCGGGTTCTAGTCCCCGCTCGGCCATGAAACTCACTGGGTGACTTTGGGCCAGTCACTGACTCTCAGCCTAACCTACCTCACAGGGTTGTTGTGAGGATGAAATGGAGAGGAGGAGAATGATTATGTAAGCCACCTTGGATTCCTTTCAGGAAAAAAGGCGGGGTATAAATATAATAAATAAATAAATAAGTTACATTAGCAACCTGCCTGCTGCTTGAAGCTCTCAAACCACATGGGTCCCTGTCTATGTAGTTAACCCCTGTCTGTGCTTGTGTCAGGCGCAAGACATCTTGCTGCCTAAGGCAAAGAACAAGATGGTGCCCCCTCCCATTTCATGACTGGACTGGCAGTTGAACCTTTCTTCAAGACTGGTGTTGAGATAGCATTGTCCCCCATACCTGAAGGCATCAGGCTAACTTAGAAGGCACAGTGCAAGCACCTTGGCACACAGGTCTTTCCTTCAACACCTTGCTGCCACCTCCCGGCATCTGCTGCCTGGGGCAACTGCCGTACTCTGCCTAATGGTAGGGCCAGCCCTGGCGCATGTGCATTATCGTCCACATGGTGTGAGGCAATTCTGACCCCAGGAACCCCATCTTCCCAAAGTGAATTTGTTCCCTGATGTGTAGGGAGTTGCCCAAACCATAGGTGCAGGTACCATCTCACAGAGGCTGCTGACTACATAGAGAGGCATCCATATGGTCCTGGTTTCTGGCAGTAACAAGACTAATCAGGTAACAGATGAACTCGGCCTTAACTGTTGCTTAATGAAGACATAGCAGAACACACAGAGACACATCACCTACTTGATGCCATCAATGAACTACACCATACTTTATTTACCTGTCATGATGACGATGTAAGGTTTTCCCTAAGTACATATCTTAATCAGAAATATAGTGCATCCTCTTAGATGTGCCAATGGCTCAGTGTACCATTTTCTCCTTTCTTACACACATGCATCTTGTAAAGCTAAATTCAAGCTGGAAGTGCATTTTCTATCTAATGCAACAATGTCATTTTTCTCCTTTCTCTCCTGTTCTGTCCCTTCCTTCCTTTCCCCCCCAAACAGTAAATTACGGGTGGTGGTGATGGTGAATAACCAGAAACTCACTTTTATCTTGCTCACTTTCCACTCCCCCTGCGACCAGTGGATCTATAACATACTTTTGTGTTTGTGTTGTTTTAAATGGCCATTTGTAAGGGCCTTTTGGATTGACACTGCACAGACCTGTTTCTTTTTGTGGCTGCTGGAAATGATGAGCATGCTTTGAAAAAGGAATAGGCTTCGACTAACACTGAGGCTTGGGACACCAGGGATTATCTTGAAAAGGAGGGTCAGGCTGGGTGGGTGGGTAAAAAAAATAAATAAGATAACAGATATAAAGGAGACAGATTAAAAAGAAAGGATAAGATTGAGGGGCGAGTTGCCATTGCAAATCAGTATACAGCCGAAAGTGAGGCTGTAGCATACTCCTTGCAGAAAAGTGAAAATTCCTTTTATTCAGAAATGATCGAAGGTAATAAGCAGTGCCTTCAAGACCTTCAGCTTCCTCCCCCCCCTTCGACTCCATCTTTCTAGTACATTTCACATTATAGTTGACAGGACACTCTTTTGACTTTTTCCCAAGCTGAAATAACAATTAGAGAGAGAGAGAAAGAGAGAGAGAGAAACTCCCGCCATTGTGCCCTCCTGCCACAGATCATGTACTCCTGTGTCATGTCAAATGAAAGTGCCTAGACATAAAAGGATTGCATCCTTTGGTCTTCAATTTCTTATGCAAGTGCTGCAAAATAGAATGCACTACTTAAAGCACAGGATGGAATTATTTCCTCATTGACAGTCAATAAGAGGCTTGTATCAATTTCTAAGGAGTATTTTTTATCATGTACCCCAAACTCTACTTTCTTATTCCCAGCTTTCTTATTTTTGTTGTCACATCCTGCCTTTCCTCTTCATTATTAGCATCTCTCTCTCTCTCTCTCTCTCTCTCTCTCTCTCTCTGCATCCGTTTCATGAAGCAAACAGCTGTTCATTTGTTTTGTCAGTAATGGGAAAAAGACTCGAACAGCTGATGACAGGTAATTTGGGCTGATGTCGAAATTCTTATAATAGAAACACCGTTGAAAGCTATTACTTCATCTTATGCTGACTGTATATGTGTGATGAGACTTTCCAAATAGGAAACAACAACAGCAGGCCTGCACTTTGCAAGGTTATAAATAATAAAAATGGGAAACCTAGAAAGTAGGAAACTTAAAACTTGGTGGAGTTGCTTTTTCTTGGGCACATTGGCTCTTTAAATAGTAGCGTGAGTATAAACACACAGAAGAGTTTGGTCTAGTTGCTAGCAAGCTTTCCACATGTGCTGGCTTTCTTCTATCCATCGTAAAATACCAGAAGTGCAATCCATTATAAAGTCTGGAGGCTCAGCAGGTGTGTCATAATTTAATATGCCTATGATATACGTGGTATAGACAGCAGTAGCAGGTGACATGCTGCATGGGCGTTGTGGACCTGGCTATGGCATATAGTCTTGTTTATACTCCAGCTTGCCTCTGTAAACCAGAAGCAATGCCTCCCTGTGACATGAGGACTGTGGGTTGGATCCAATGGTGCCATTCAGCCAGCACAAAACTTCTACTACGTACTTGCAGAAACCCTGTTTGGATCTTTGCACAAGTGTTAAGTCCAAGACTTTGATTCTGCTTGTGCAAGCTGTTGCACAAGCCATTGTGTAAATTGTTCCACAAATCATTTCTCAAGATATTGCACAAGCTGTTCTGCAGATTGTTTCACAAGGCATTTCACAACTCATTAGGACTTCATCAGACTAGGTGCTACTTGTGCTACTTGCGCTAGTTCTGGGTAACATCCAACATTATGCTAGCAGAAAAATTACAAGAATTGGCATTGTTCTGCTAGCAGTTGCACAACCACTATCAGTACTAATATAACTAGTGCAAGTAACACCTAGTCTGATGAAGTTGTAATGAGTTGTGCAACACATTTTGCAACACCTTTTGCAATGATTTGCAGAAGAGCCTGTGTAACTAGCACAACGAGTGGAAGCAAGCCTATTCTAATGGAGTCATAATGAGGTGTGCAGTGATTTGCAGAACAGCTTGTGCAACTAACACAAGCAAAACCCAAGTCTAATGAGTCGTGCAATGCCTTGTGCAACAATTTGCAGAACAGCTTGTGTGATGCCTTGTCCCTTGTGCAATGATTTGTGGAACTGCTTGTGCAATGCCTTGTCCAACAGTTTACACAATGGCTTGAAAGACTGTGAGCTGTATAATTTGTCTCTATTTTTCATCTGTTAAGCAGAATCAAATTATTGGATTTGACACTTGCACAAGGATAAAAACAGAGTTTCCACAAGTGGTAGAGACTTTGCACTAGTGGAATGACACCATTGGATATATTGTAGTGTGCACTAGAATGTTATCTCATCCTTTCTACTGGACTTGTGTCATATATCCCCAAAAGGAGGACCACCAATTATCTATGATAATACTACAAGGATCAGCACACACTCCTTATCTTTTCCTAAATGTTTGTGTTGACAGTTTTTGTATACTTCTGCACAGTTATAATGTCCATTAACATTCTGTAATGCCTCAAGAGCTAAGCCAATGGCTAGGGAGAGCACATTTGAAATGACCGAAACCAGAGCTCTCACAGCCAATTGTTACAGAGATTTGAAAGACTGTGAGCTGTATTTACCTCTGACATTTTTCATCTATCAAGCTCATATGATTCTCGGAGTCAATTTGCACATTCACCCATTTTTTTTCTATAATTCTCTCCATGTCCAGTGCTTTCATAGTAAGCTTTCTACAAGATTATCCAAAGCTGCCTTTGACTTTGCAAATAGATCTGATCAGTCAACTGTGCAAGGATTACTTGTCTAAGTACCATTCATATTAATGAGGGTCATTTAGGTAGATTATTCTCATCCAATAAGTTTTTAAAAAAATGGACCCCTTGTTCACAAGCCAGGTATAAACATATACAATTAAAATGGCTGAACACACACACAGTTCCTGAAAGGGTTAAGACTCGAGGCAAGGACAGAGTTCAGCACAGTGAAGCAGAAGCAAGGTCATTTGTTGAGCATTACAGAATAGCCTAAGTTTTTCAGATATTGGCTGGACAGATGGAAGTGAAAAGCTGTGCAGTTTAGAGAAGGATCAAAAGAGTGTGCAGCTACTTCCTTGATGCAAGAAGAAAAGCAACTACGAAGCATGCAATTCAGTATGTGCTGGCATAGTTAGGTCAGTCAGTAGAGCTTAGAGAAGGAATCGAGCAGAATAAAATAAAATGGGGTTGACAGGTGTAAAAAGCATGGATGTGTTGGGAAATTACCAACCAGCTGGTTAAAATGTGCCCCTATATTTCACAAAATACATTAAGCAGGACTTATTAGTTATCAGACTCTGCCATACTGGGCTGAGGAGGAGTCTCTTCCAGTCTGTGCTGGCACCTCAGAGCATGGAAGTATCGAGTCCCATATGTTGCAAAGAGGGCAAGCCAGCCAAAGTAGGAAAAGTGTTCTTTCGTCTGCATCTGTAAATTGGTTAGTACAACAGGAGATGATGGGTGTCAATGGTCATGTCTAAACCTGGTCCATCAGCCAAGCTATTGGAGATGAGATGGCCATCTTGATGCAGCTGCAGTTTAGGAGTGGGACTGAAGTTCACATGGGTTAAAAGTAGTGACTTAATGGAACACTCATGGGTCACTGATTAGCTTTTCATCTGCTGAGACATCTTGTCTGACCAAAATTGTAGATCTCTCTTCGATGGGAGGGTAGCCTTGCTCCTTCCCTGATGGTTTTTGTACACCTGGCAAAGGCAATATTGTTTTGGAGAGCTCTTTGTATTGTTCTTCAGTTGTTTTCTTTGTTCTGCTCAGTTGTCTTTAGTAACTCAGCTGATCTTAGTTTTATGTTTTTTGACTGCTCTTATGTTGTTTGTTGTTGCTGTTGTCAACATTTTTAATGTTCTATTGTTCTTTGTTATATTGTTATCAGGTCACCTTGGGGATTCTGTCATGCCTTGGATTATAAATATTTTAATATATTAAAGATAAAGAAGATAAATAAAGAAATAATCTTGTTAGCATTGAATCGCTAATAACAGCAGCAGTAGATGACAGAATGAGTAGGCACCCTCTTTCCCCCCTTTTTTCTTTAACTTTGCGTGGCCTATATAGTCACTCCCAAACTCTAAGGCATTCGAATGGCTTGATATTATTTTATTCTTATTTTATTCATTTGCTTGCTATTCTTCCATTACTGATCAGAGATAACAGCAGGGATTCCCAAGCTGGGATTCAGCAGGTGCTTGGAGGAGACACTCCTCCAAGTTCCGACCAAGTTCTTTTCTCCTCTCTGCCTCTCTCTGCATGGAGAACAGCGAAACAGTTGTGCAGTGGGGCCGGATGACATCAAAGATGGGGCAGGGGCAGGGCTTCAAGGGCAGAGCTTCGGAGCAGTTCCCCACCCCAGATGTCAGATTGGTCCAGGGTGGGGTGGGGGGCAAACTGACCCCAGACCAAAAAAGCTTCCACACGCCTGCTGTATGACATTGTACATGCTCACTGTTGGATCCGGGGCCTCAGTCCCTGACAAGGCATTTACTGGAGAATTTCCCTGCCACCATCTCTTACCTTGGTTAATTGTATCTAGTTGGGGTAGTGGGGGGCACTCTATGTCCCCTATTTTTTGGCAATGTATGAACCAGACTTAAGTCACAAAGACTGAAGAACAGAGAAGGGGAAGGACATGAATTTTGGAGAAATAGTGACCTTCTGCTTCCTTGCTAAAATCATTCCTAGAAACATACTAGATATTACTTCATTTTAACTCCTCCATTTCTTCCTCTCCTCCAAGGTGTCAGTCATTTAGCTTTTATATGCTACTTCTCCCACAACCTTTCATTTGCCATGTCATGTATTTACTGCCTCTTGTATTTATTTCTTGGGACTCCCTGGAGTTTGACTTGCATCTTTATATATATATATATTATATATATATATATATGAAGCCCAAATTATATACTCATTGATAGCTGTGCATTTTACTGTACAAAACCTTGCTCTTTCTTTGCCAGTGCCTTCTTTCAAGTGACTCACAGGTTCTCCCGGTAAAATAATAATTATCTCCAAATAATTAAAATAAAAAAGAGGACACATTGGCTCTTGCTGCTGTACAAGAGTGTTGGATAACAGGTTAAGTGCAAATGAGCATTTTTAGCCTCCTTCTGTCCTTTCAATTTAGAGCTAAAATTACATTTCTGTGGATTTCTGCTTCTCCGGTTTAGATAATCTTGACATTTGTGTCTGCCTTCTGTGCTACCACCCGCCCTTCTCTCCTGTGCCTAACCATGTAAAGCCTTCACGCCTAAATGAATATAATTAAATATAAATGAGCAGAAATATAGAGGAAGGTGCTTGCAGTTCCTTGAACTCTGCATGCAATATAGGGATACGGTGCGGGTGGTAAAGACATCTATTTGGAGGTAAGTCTGTCTGTGCACAGGTGATGGCGTAGCTTCACACAAAGAAGAATGCCATTTGGACGTTACATTCTGAATGTGTTGAAGGAAGAGGATAAAATAAGATCAAGACATTCAAATGCCTCAGAGTTTGGGATTGTTTGTATGGGATTGTTTGTATATGCCAAGCAAGGTGGTGGTAGTTATTTTAAAAAGCTGTCTTCTCATTCCTGTCATCTGCTGCTGCTAGTATTAGTGATTCAATACTAGCAAGATTATTTATTGATTCATCTTCTTCATGTTAATCAATTAAACATTTGTATCCCAAAGCCTCACAGAATCCTCCAGCGGACCTGATAACAATATAATAAAGAACTGAATATTAAAAACATGAATAGTAAAAGCAACGGCCAGAATAATACTAGTCCAAACCCCATAGAACTACCAGAAATAAACCAGCTGTTTTACTGAGCAGAACCAAGAAACAAACAAATGAAGAACAACACAAACTGATATTGCCAAACCAATATTGCCTTTGCCAAGTGTTTAAAAAAACCACAAGGGAAGAAGGCAAAACTCCCCTGGAAGGGGGCTCCACAGTTTTGGTCAGAAAAGCTCAGAACTCACACCATTCCTTTGCCCCTGAGGTTCTAGAGCTTCCTAGGCTTTGCCCATAGTTATCCAGAGCCTTTAAAATCCCCCTTTGGGGGCACTGGCTTACGTTGAGCCTTATGTCTCCAATGTGGCGCCTGTGGAAGGTATGTACACCTAGTTCTGGTGTCTCCAACATGGAGTCCATGGAGTCTTCTGGTGCTTGCCAGGCTCCCTGCCCCTCCTAATTTTTATTTTGTTTCTTAAGACTTATATATTTAACGGGGAGGCTGTGTTCTAGAGCTTAGACCCCACCTTTGCCTTGTAATTAGGTTAGTGGGCAGGTTACTCTTCATCAATTTGCCTTCTGCGAAAAAATGACTGTTTTGTGACTGGCCATGCCTATGGTAGCTATTTTGTAAGAGTGGTCACCGTACTCCAAAAATTCCAAATGTGTCCACTAATCCAAAAAGATTTGACCCTGCTTTAGCAATAATTGGTGTTCAAGCCTAATCGCACCCAAACTCGGTAGCTTCCAGTGATTATGACATTGCTAATCTTACAGTGAAATTGTGTGCATATTTACTCCGAAGTAAATACGACTGTGTTCACGTGGGCTTACTCCCAGGTACATATGAACTTCAGAGTAAGTCCCACTGAACACAGTGGGATTTACTTCTGAGTAGACAAGAACAGAATTGTACTGTCATTGATTCATCAGAAGCACAGCCACAGATTGCCAATGCTGGGCTGTATGACTATTTTTTCTGCCCCTGAAAAAAATATCGCTATCATTCATTTGATAGTGTTAGGTTAGAAGTACTGACCTATCCCACTGCAATCAGTATTAAGTGTGTATTTAAAAGTGAAAAGAGGCTAAATGGGAGCAGCCAAAAATTATTTATTTATATATTTTATTTAAAGCATTTTTGCCCTGCTCTTGAGCCAGGAAGGCTTCCAGAGTGGCTTACAGATCGATTAAAAAAAGAGAGAGCAAGTCCCTGCCTCTCAGGCTTACCATCTAAAAGACACAAAAGAAAAGGGGGATGATAAGGGAAGAGGAAGAGGAAAACAAAAAATTCAGGCACAATACTTAGGGCTTCCCTGCACAAGGCATTTATTGTGCGCTCGTGATCCCTCGCTCATGGAAGTTTGTGGGTCCTTTTCATAACATTGTCATCCTCTGGGCCTCTCCTGTGTTTTCAAGCCATTTTCGTGGCTTTTTTTAGAGCAAGGAAAGTCAGCTATTAAATTTTAAACTGGAACAAAAACCTCTGTGAAGTTGAAGATCCGGTATACTGCAGCTATACCGCAGCACCACCTTGTGCTTGGTTAATAGAATATATAGAAAGGCAGAGAAAGAAACGCCCCCCCCCCCGGAAAAAAGCCACATGTAACTGAGACAGTCTTACTCCCACAAAGAAAATGGGACAGGAAGCCTCGGAAAAGCGGCAGGTAAGTGCCTCATGCAGAGAAGCCCTTAATGTTACAAAGTTCTTCTAAGGACCAGCTGGGATGGAACACAGTTTAAAAACAGGCCTCAACAGCCTCCAACAAATAGCCTGGCAACCTGTCTACCTTCCTGAAAGTGGCAGAAATGCGGCCCAAAATGGTTGGCCTTACAAGGTGAGTTCTCATCTTTCTGGGGTCTTCCTGGAATCTGCCAGCACCTCATTTGTGAATATCTTGCGAGTTCTCCATGACAACATGACGGCTACGGTCTTGGACAACAACGGCTCTCATGGTGCTCCATTTAAAGTGGGATCAGGTGTTAAACAGGGATGTGTTATCGCCCCAACATTATTTGCTATTTTCATTGCCATGATTTTACATCTTGTCGAGGGGAAACTTCCCACTGGTGTGGGAATTATATATCGAACAGATGGAAAGCTTTTTAATCTCAGCAGGCTGAAAGCAAAAAGTAAGGTAATTACAACCTCCGTTGTGGAACTTCAGTATGCTGATGATAATGTGGTCTCCGCACATTCAGAGGATGAACTCCAAACTATCCTAAATGCTTTTGCAGAAGCATATGGAAAACTTGGTCTCTCACTTAACATCAAAAAAACCAAAGTGCTTCATCAGCAAGTGCAAGCTAACCCTTTGGTGATGCCATCTATCCAGCTTGGCAGGACAATACTGGAAAATGTCGATCATTTTCTCTATCTTGGCAGCTATCTTTCTGTTACAGCTAACATCGACAGTGAAATCCAGCATCGTCTGAGCTCCGCAATTGCCGTGTTTTCTCGAATGAAACACAGTGTTCGAGGATTGGGATATTTGTAAGAAGACCAAAACACTGGTTTATGAAGCCATTGTATTACCAACTTTATTGTATGCCTGCGAAACATGGACTATCTATAAACGTCACCTCCAACTCCTTGAAAGATTTCATCAACGTTGCCTTCGGAAAATCCTGCGAATTACTTGGGAAGATAGGCGAACAAATGTCAGTGTACTGGAAGAAGCAAAGACTACTAGCATTGAAAAAATGATCCTTCAACGCCAACTTCAGTGGACCGGTCATGTTGTTCGAATGCCTGACTGCCATCTCCCAAAGCAGTTACTTTATTCCCAACTCAAGGATGGAAAGCGGAATATCGGTGGCCAATATAAACGGTTTAAAGATGTTCTTAAGGCTAATCTAAAAAAATGCAATATAAACATCAAAAACTGGGAAGCTCTGGCCCATGAACGATCTAACTGGAAGTTGGCCTTTCACAAAGGTTCTATGGACTTTGAAGAAGCCCGAGTGCAAGGTGAAAGGGAGAAACGTGCTAAGTGAAAAGCACGTCAAATGAATCCTTACAGGACCATCTTCCATCTGGTAACCTGTGTCCTCACTGTGGGAAGCTGTGTGGATCTAGAATTGGCCTCCACAGTCACTTACGGACCCATCGCTAGAGTCTACACAATTTTCTTTAGAATTTTCCTCCTTTTAAAATCTCCTTTTTGTAAAAAAAAAAAATATATCCTGGAAGACAATCTTACTCGGTCACGAGAGATTGCCTGACTGACTCCCAGGGATGGGGACTCGGACTCGGGGACTCGACTCGTGAGTCCGACTGAGTCCCCCCTCTGACTCGAGTCCCACTCGAGTCCCAATAATTGTATGTGGGAACTCGAGACTACGACGCGGGACTCGACGCCCAAGGACTTCATCAGCCTCCCCGCTCTCACCGCCGCCGGCTGCCGCCCTGCCACCGCGGGCTTCCGCGTCCGCCGCTGCCACCTCACCTCCTCCGTCTCCCCGCCTGCTTCCGTCTACCTCGTCGCCATCGTCCGTCACTATCGCACGCCCAGCGTCACGCCGCCATCGGCCGTCGCTCTGTTTTGATGCCACAGCACCCCGCCAAAAACAGAGCGACGGCGCTGACGGCTGTGAACGCAGCGTGCTGTGTGCACGGCGATGGCGACGAGGGTCGGCGGCGGCAGCGGAGGTGGAGGAGGAGAAGGATGAGGAGGTGAGGGCGGCGGCGATGGGCGGCGAAGGGCGGCGGCGGCAGGGCGGCGGAGGTGAGGTGGCGAGGTGAGGGAGGGCGGCGAGGCGAGGGCGGCAGGCGAGGGCAGCGGCTGGCAGAGGCGAGGGTGGCGGCGAGGTGAGGGCGGCGGAGGTGGCGAGGTGAGGGCGGCGGCAGCGGTGAGGTGAGGGCGGCGGAGGTGGAGGTGAGGGGCAGTGCAGCGGCCCATGGAGGGAGCAGGAGGGTCTCCGCGGGAGGAAGGGCAGCTCTTCTTCCTCTCGCGGATACCCTCCTGCTCCCTCCATGGGCCGCCGCTTTGGGAGGGACTCGGGACTCGGGACTCGACTCGAGTCACTATTTTGGACCTCGGACTCTAGACTCGACTCTAGACTCGGGTCCAAAGTACTCGGGACTCGACTTGGGACTCAGGACCAAGGACTCTTCAACATCCCTGCTGACTCCCACTGTGGCAGGTAAGCCCCAGGCAGGGTGGGGTGGGCGGGGCAGGGACAGATGATATCATCATCACATCCAGAGATGCTCCTGATTCTCTTCCTTACAGGGCAGTTGGTTTTGAAAGCCTCTGTGAGGGGGTGGAGGAGCCCAGCCCAGCCGGTGAGAGCACCAGAAGTAAGTTGGAGATGGCAAAGATGTGACGTACTCATGTAGGCACTCCATGTGGCCAGTGTCATACTTAAAAAATGTTCATACCTCATACACCAACTGATGTGAGCAAAGGGATGGGAATCTGTTCGTTTCGCTTCTTGGCACAGTCAAATTTTTAAAGTCTCACGTTCTTTCTCTCCTGAAGATGAACTGTGCAAATTTTGGTAAATTCTGATAAAAAAATGCACTGAAATGAAAATCTCACCCATCAGCACCAGCCAAATTAATTGGGTACAGTTGTTCCCAGCATTGAAAGGCCCATGATGTACCTTGCCTGCCATGTGGCTGTTAAAGATGAGGCGCCTGTCAGAAAGAGACAGGTGGCAACCCTAAATCAGCGCTCGGTGGCAACCCTAAACTAGCACTGGTTGAAAACACAGGGATTCAAACCCAGCTTTTAAAGAGCAAAACACTTCAAAACCTTGGGCCAGGAAGGACAAATCTATCTATCTGTTTCCATTTCTCCCACATCTAAGAGCCAGTGTGGCATAGTGGTTTGAGTGTTGGACTGGACTCGGGAGATCCGGGTTCTAGTCCCTACTCGGCCATGAAGCTCACTGGGGGACTTTGGGCCAGTCTAACTTACCTCAGCCTAATCTACCTCACAGGGTTGTTGTGAGGATCAAATGGAGAGGAGGAAGAGGATTATATAAGCTGCCTTGGGTTCCTTGAGGGAAAAAGGCAGGAGAGAGAGAGAGAGAGAGAGAGAGAGAGAGAGAGAGAGAAAATAATCTCACGTTCTTTTTGTCCTGAATTTGGAGACCTTTGGTATCAAACCTGTGTTAAAACAAAATTTGCACCCATATACTCATGGCTCCTATAGAGAGAGATTGTGAATTTTGTTTGAATGCCAACATTGGTATTGTTGTCCCTGGTGAGGACTTTGCTTGTATACAGGCACTTCAGCATATGGACTGGTGCGTGGACGAAGAGCCGCTTGAATGTTATACCGGTTGTATGGAGAATCTACAGGAGTAAGTGATTTCCAGTGGCCTTCTCGTGGCCAGTGTCGCATTCCTGAGTTGTGCAGAATGAGGCAATTTCAACAGATGCAGGGATTCTGTGACATCTCAATACACCTTGACAAACAGCACAATCAGGTCGCCAAACAAAACGGTGAGCAGCCAGAAACCGTTTTCTAAATACTGGCTTCTTATTTAAATTTAAATCATTGCAATCATGTGCTGTGTGCCGCCACTGAACGCCATGCGCCATGCAACCTTTGAAACATGACAGTGGGATAGTTCAGAAATACCCCTCCTCCTTTCTTCCCCTTCTTTCCTTGAGTGACTTTGGATGTTTGAAATCAATTATGAAATTGTTGGCTTTGAGGGAGAAAAGCTGTTTTGGTGATGGGCTGGATTTAGACATGACATTTGAGACAACCTTTCATCTCCTGATGTACTAAACATTGTCGCAAGTGACACATTAGCGGGAGGGCATCCAATTGCTTAATAGGCAAATGACTAAGTAATAGCCAGATGGTTTCTTTGAATTTTTAATTGTCCCTGGAGGATCAGAAGAGGGATTTATTTATTGCGCTTAGAAGTTATTTGCATTAAATGTTGCTGTCATTCGGTAATGGTTTGGTGTGTACGTGTGCGTTTACTTCTGGCTGTCAGCCGGATTCATAGATTTCATAGATCATAGAGTTGGAAGGCGCCTACAAGGCCATCGAGTCCAACCCCCTGCTCAATGCAGGAAACTAGAGGAGGGGTCTCCCATCCAAGTAATAACCAGGCCTGACCCTGCTTAGCTTTCCACGCTCAGACAAGCTGAGCCAGCGTAAGCCACAGGCAGGCCTGTACCTTAGGGGTCCCTGTGCAGAAGTGCTGCTGCTGAACCAGCCATTGCACTGAGGAAAGTAAGTTTGCACTTTGAGCCTAGCCGGCATCCTTTGGACTGTTTAGTTCTTTAACTTTGGTACTCATGTTCCGTGGATGCAAGTTTTCAGCAATGCAAGGGGAAAGGCATAATAGGGTTGGGACTGTTGCCACCTCTCCCCTCCCGAGCTTTTCCATGACCATCCCCTGGGCATGAAAGGGAGGGGGAAGGGGAGGGGCTGTAGCTCAGTGGTAGAGCACATGCTTTGCATGCAGAAAGTTCCAGCATCAGTCCCTGGCATCTCCAGGTAGGGATGTGCTGATGCTGGGAAGTCTGGCTCCTTTGAGCTCGATGGACATCCTGCCCACTTCCAGTCCAATGATCGGAAGTAGGCTGAGATCTAAGGTTTTTCCATGGACTTTTGTCTCTAAGACAGGCTGTGGTGTGCACATTTGTTTAAAAATAAAAGCTAAGGAAATTTGCGCAAATCGTGCTATTTGTGCACTTTGTGTAAATTCATGCAATTTGTGCAAATTTATGCAAATTGTACAAATCGCGGCATTTTGTGCAAATTGGCACCCGAAAAGCACATGGATCTAGTGCGCTTTGTGTAAAATCGGCCGATTTGCACAAATCACGGGAGGACCATGTGTTTTTTTGGGTGCCAATTTGCACAAAATGGCTGATTTTGCAAAAAGTGTAGTAGTAGCTCCATGTGCTTTTTGGGTGCTGATCTGCAGAAATTGCATGGATTTGTGCAAATTTCCTTAGCAGTTTTTTTTAATGCGCAAATTGCAGCCCATCTTGGAGACGGAAGTCTGCGAGCTGGCTTGACTCACACCACAGTGGGGCGGCGCCAGCACAGGACTGGCGAACCAGAATCCGCCATCCGGGGGGCTGAATTGTGAAAATCCAGTGGATTTTCACCCTGCTATCGGATCCCTGTCTCTAACACATCCCTATGTCCAGGTACGGTTGGGCAAGACATCTCCACCTGACACCTTAGAGAACTACTGCCAGTTAATATAACCAGAGAATTTGGAGCACCGTGTCCAGGCAGGTTCACAGAACCTGAATAGTCCAGTTTCTCAGCACACTTTTGCTTACCTCAACAGTGGTAGGGCTGTAGTTGAATAATCATTCATTAATTATAACTTTTTAAAATGAATTGTTTTCATTAAAAACTCTCTAAGCGATGTACAAAACAGTGCAATGTAAGATCCTAATTAAATACTGTAATTATTACTGTATACAGAAGACGAGATTACCTTCCTGGCAATGTTTTTTTTGGGAAAAATATGTTTTCAGTAGGCACCAAAAACCCAGAAGGGTTGGCGCTTCTCTAATTTGTAGTGGTGGGGAGTTCATGCAGTTCCTTGCACCAGCCAGATATATGTGGAAGAGAACATACGAAGCTGTCTTATGCTGAGTCAGGCCATTAATGCATTTCACTCAGTTTTACCTACATCAGGAGTGGGGAATGTGTGGGCCTTCAGTTTTTGCAGTTCTCATCAATCCTAGACAGCCTAGCCAATGGTGAAGTATGCTTGAAGAATTCGTTCAATTTGTATTCTGGTATAATCCGACCTGATCCCCACCTCCTGGATTAATGCGCAAATCAGAACATCATTCTCCTTTGCACTTCTCCAAAATGTGTGCGGCGCTCTTTATCAGCTTACAGTTACAAGGTGGCCCAAGGATTGCCGTTTAATTCCCCCCTCGCTCTTTTGTGAAGGTAAGAACTGCTCCAAGCAGCTAGAAAGCCTGGCTGCCACCACCACCACCCCATACGTTCAAAATGGGGCTGCAAAATGGGGCGTATGTTCAAAATGGGAGTGACAGGATGTGAAGATGTGCCATTTCGCCTGGGGAGATTGTATGGGGCAATAAGGTTGCATGGAAAAGAAGGCCCACGTGGGCAGCCATCTTTTTCTCGTACAATTTCCCTGGAAAGGACAGCTCATCATCAGAGCACAGGGGTATTTTAAACATGTGTGGCAATACACGGCTTGGGACCACAATTCTTGATGGAATGCCTCTCCCAACCACAATCTACCCAGACACTACACTCAACATCTGGGGCCTTCCTCCGACTGCCACCTCTGAGGGGGGCTCAGAGGGCAGCAACAAGGGGGAGGGCCTTTCCTGTGACAGCACTCCAATTCTGGAACAAGCTCCACACTGAGGCCCGCCCGGCACCAGCTCTACTATCTTTTCGGCGCCAGGTTAAGACTGCCCTCTATGCTGAAGCATTTAACAACTCTAAATAGTACATGGTGGGGTTATTTTAACTTTTCTATAGGTCACGTTGTATTAATTTGTTTAGTGATTTGAGTCATTTAAAAAAATAATACTATTTTTATTGTGTATATTTTATATCATCTTTTATTGTATTTTTTATTGATTGTTAACCGCCCAGAGAGCTTCAGCTATTGGGCACTATAGAAATAAAGTTGTTTTTGTTGTTGATGATGATGATGATAATAATAGCCATGGGTTGTATCCAGTGTTAGTCTAACATTATCCTATTCATTTCAATGGGTCTACTTTAAGTAGGACTAACATTGGATACAACACCGTGACAGTAGCCAGGCTTTTCTAGCTGCATAGAATGGCTTTTACCTTCAAAAAAAAAATAAAAATCTGAAGTCTTGGACCACCTCCTAATACTGTAAGTACATCTTTAAATATGCACTTTAAAAACGTACACACACACACACACACACACACTTAGAAATAACCATGTGCAAACTGACACAGACTGCAAATAGACTGACCCATCCCTAACACAATTTATTACTGATTTAAGAAATTCATACCCCATTTTCCCCCTCCCAAAAGGGGCTCCCACAAAGTGGCTTACAAGATATGAAAACAATAATTAAAACACATTTACAATAGCTAAACAGAGAAGCTAAGGCAAAACACAAAGAACTGCAGTAACACATTATACCAGTGCTCTCATGTCTGTGCTGGCTCCCTACAGTCTTCCAGGGCAGGCACATAGTTAGCTATTGGCCCTAACTAGCTTTGACCCAAATAGACGTCACCTCCTGTCTTTTGTTGCACTATGAATTCCAAGATGGATGATGGAGCATACTCCCACTGCAAACTCCTCCTGAAAAGAGCAGATTTCAGAACAGCATTAAAGTACCTCCCTGTTTGGGCTGGCATTTGGAGGATGAGGATGATGAAATCACAAAAATATGTGGAAATTTCATTGAATCAGATGAAGTGTTATTCTACTCTCTGTGTGTGTGTGTGTGTGTGTGTGTGTACCTGCTTCAGAACTTAGGGATGGGTTAAGCTTCATAGTCACCAAGAACACCTTTCCACATGTTTTTTTTAAAAATCCGTTCCAACTTACAAAATATAGAATAATTAAAACAGATCTACAACAGCTAAAAGCAGCAGCAGAGACAAAAACACAAAGAGTAGCACTCAATGCATAAAATTAAGCAATGACAGTCGACAGAGTCAAATTTGGTGCATGGATGGTACAATCACATGGTACAAGATCTCACTGGATCTTTTTTGTTGTTGTTGTTGATGATGATGATGATGATAAAAACCTAAAAAAGGATATTGTAGAGATGGAAAAAGGGCAGAAAAGGGCAGCTAAAACGATCAAGAGGCTGTGGAGCAACTCCCCTATGAGGAAAGGTTACAACATCTGGGAATGTTTAGCTTAGAAAAAAGACGAGAAAGGGGAGACATGATAGAGGTGTACAAAATCATGCATGGTGTAGAGAAAGTGGACAGGCAGACATTTTTCTCCTTCTCTCATAATACTAGAACCCAGGGTTATCCCATGAAGCTGATTGGTGGGAGATTCAGGACAGATAAAAGGAAGTACTTCTTCACACAGCTCATAGTTAAACTATGGAATTCACTACTACCATAGAATGTAGTGATGGCCACGAATCTGGATGGCTTTAAAAGGGTACCGGACAAATTCATGGAGGAGAAGGCTATCAATGGCTACTAGTCTTGATAGCTATATGCTACCTCCAGTATCAGAGTCTGTATGCCTATGTACACCAGTTGCTAAGGACCATTGGTGGGAGGGTCCTGTTGTACTCATGTCCTGCTTGTGGGTTTCCCACAGACAACTTGTTGGCCAATGTGTGAACAGAAGGCTGGACTACATGGACCCTTAGTCTTATGGATGTGCGTGGAGCTCGATTGGGGTGGGTGGAAGTCTGGTGAACTCGCTGGGCTCAACCCCCCGAGCTCCACTCACCCTACTTTTCCCCTGGCTTGACTCGCATTCTCGTGAGCTGAGTGGAGGAAGCGACTTCCAGGTGCCGGTGCTACGTTGTTTACATAGAAAATGGCATAAAATACGTTAAAAATGGCCATGATTTGTGTAACTTGCGCAAATCATGGCAGTTTTTAACATATCTTGAGCCATTTTCTATGTAGCACCGGGGACCCAGAAGTCCAGCTAGCACCTCAGCTGGCGCTCGCACTCGGCTTGGCTCACACGGCGGCAGCGCTCAGCTTGCACACCACAAGTCGAGTGCTGGGCAGATCGCCCACCCCTACTTGGTCTGATCCAGCATGGCTCTTCTTACGTTCTTGTTTATTTATTTATTATATTTATACCCACCTTTTTTCCTGCAAGGAACTCAAGGCGGCTTCCATAATCCTCATCTTCCTCTCCATTTTATCATCACAACAACCCTGTGAGGTAGGTTAGGCTGAGAGTCAGTGACTGGCCCAAAGTCACTCAGTGAGTTTCATGGCCGAGCAGGGACTAGAACCTGGATCTCCTGAATCCCAGTCCAACACTCTGATGTTTCATGGTCTGATGCTGATGCTGATGCTGATGTCTACTATTGTCTACTATTATATTTTTCTTGTCGAACTAATACCCCAAATTATCCTCTCCCACAGTTGCATGTTCACTTACCCCAACCCTTCTTTTCTTTCACCATAAATAATAAGAAACGCCACATTGTCCTCTCCCTTAGAACTCAACCGGTTGCTATGAAAAGCTCTCAGTAGAACTTACTGGTTTCAGTTGAACAAAGGAGAGAAGTCCGTTTTGGAAGTACATAGGGCCCAATCCATTACAGGTCACAACCCAGGATATTGAATTGTGCCTAGACAGTAATGGGAAACCAGTACTGACACTGCAGCCTAATGTATTTCCTACCACATACCCCTGCTCTTATCTCACAAAAGCTAGCTTTGGAGATTAGTTACTCTTTGCAAATGGCCTTGAAATTATCTGAGATTACTCAGACTGATGTGTTTGAAGAGATCAATCAGAAACTCATAGAAGGGCTCTTTGTGGCTCTTTGAAATATAGTCAAACAGTTCAGTTCAGTCAGTTAAAAAAAGTCAAATTAAAAAGACTATGCTTCTCACCAGGTACACTGAGTACTGATAAAACTTTGTGGGTTGTATATAGGGAGCTTAGAGGATAAACAGCTTTAAGAAGTTCCAAGCTATTTCTCCCCCTTTCTAGTAAGATTTTATTTTCTCAAACACAAACCTAAAACCAGTATCCAGAGATGTAAACAACTGTTTTAGAAAATCCTATTACTAATAATTATTATAATGACGATGGTGATGATAATAATAATGATCCCACGAATCAGTGATGATGTTTGTCCAAGGATCACCTGCTGTGAATAGAAACTAAGTTCCCTTTAAAAAATAAAATCCAAGTATGCTATTTTGGGAATGTGACCCTTTTTCATGAATAAATGACACAGTGACATTTACAGATAAAACAAGATTTAACTGCTATGAAAGATGGTGACAAATGTCAGGGTGTCAATAATGAACTGTGAATAGAATGGTTTCTCGCCAGAACTCTGAACAGATACCTAATGTAACTGTTGCTTGCTGATGCTGCTTGTGCACATGGAAAAACAAAACAAAACTGTACAGAGAGTGAGAAAGATAATGAATGCTCCAGAATTCCTTACTCAAGTATGTATACAAATAGGATGGTTTTTTCCAACTTTGATTTAAAAACACACATGAAGGTTACAGCCAATAAATCATAGATTTTATATATAATCTTGGCTTTGGTACATGGCTATTCTATCTTCTTACAGTAAATTTAATATAATGTCTGCTCAAAATAGTGAGCAGACATTATATTAGATTTGATTCCTGTAACAGTTTTTTTTTTAAAAAAATTCTGGTTGAAATCAGAGTCACGTCTCACTTGACGCTACAAAAGATATGTGCCTCTTTGCCAATCAGCTATCTCAATTATGGGCAGACATCCTCCTTGCGATGATGGGATACCCCAGTTAATATTGCATCCTGATCTCTCTTTCCCCGTGTCATAGCTTAGGGAAGCTACTGTGCTGTGTAGGCAAGAGATGCTTCTGAGATTCCCCAGTACTGGTCACCTGTAGCATAAAGATGCATTGGGAAAACCCAGTACATCCCTGCTCCCTCCTTTGGCATGATGTCACAGTCCATGTATTAGCAGAACAGGAAGGAGAATGCATGCCACACACCCTGCCAGTTCCAAGGAAAATGGCTTAGTGGCTGCCTCCAACATGATGGCTGAATGTTTCATGGTGCTTTTGAGGCACAGTTTGGCAATCACTGCTTTACTCAAAGCCCTTCCATTTTGCAACTGGATAGAGCTCCCTAATCTAGATCCCACTCCTCCCAACAACCTTTTAAATTTTAAACCAGAATTTTTTTGTAAACCAGATGCATTTCCCTCCCCCCACACACTCTTTCCATGTCTTTCTCTTTCTCATACAACAGACATGGGGAAGCTCCAGCACAAGGTCCAGATTTGGTCCACCAGGCCAGCCCAAAGCCCCTTCCCAAGCCCCACCCCTGAAGGCTTGCATATTCAATAGGTTTGCAATATGCAAATCTATTTTAATAGACTACTACAGAGTGCTAAATTTGGGGCATGTGCATCTAAAAGCATTTTTATTCTCCTGCAGTCCTTGTCCTTTTAAGGCTTGTTCAGTTAATCTTGACATGACTACCATATCCCGTACATTATGGATATAATGTGAAATCATTGGGGCATGTGCAGATTTCCAGATTTGTGTCACATATAATTTAGCTGCAGCTGCTAACAAGCTTATGATTAGGGTTTTGTTTTTTTTTTTGAAGGATAATAAAGGGACTTTTTCCAGCCTCCTCCATTTAGTAACATTAATTGGCTCTCAATAACGATGATGATGATGATGATGATGATGATGATGATGATGATGATGATGTGAAAATGCTTTTCTGCTTTATGTAAAAGCAGAAAAAACATAGGAAGAAACATAGGAAGCTGCCTTATACGGAGTCAGACCCTTGGTCCATCAGCATTGTTGACACTGACTGGCAGTGACTCTCCAGGGTTTCAGGAAGGAACGTTTCCTGCTCCACCTGGAAATACCATAGATTGAACTGGGGAACTCCTGCATGCAAAGCATGTGCTCTACCACTGAGCTGCGGCCCCTCCCCAATCTTTCAGAAAGTGGAACATCTCCAGCAGTTTCAGTGGAGTTAATCCAGTTTGCGCTGATGTTGAATTTCTGGTGTGTGGAATCGTCATGGATATGTTTTTATTTATTGTCATAATGTAAATAATTTGTTGCATTAGACAGAGGGAAAGCCATTTTGGTAGGTTTCATTGACTGCCTTCTATACTTAGCTTCCTGTAAGGAATGTTGCCAGATCTGTGGAAACACAGATTTCTCATGGATTACTACATTGGTTAATTTTTTTCCTGAGAGCAACAACTGATTTCCATTTACTTTTAAGTGGCCTTACCTAGCCGATTATGTTTCTAGCTAGCAGGTACTGCTTATATTGATAGGTTGGGTGTTGTTGGTTGTTTTTTTTTAAAAATCTATCCACATGTAATCTGAGTCCACATCTGTGAAAGGTACCAGGAAGCTATTGCTCAAACTCAGAAGCCACAACCAATTCATCCACTGTCATTGGTGTGGTTCACTGAGGACTAAACCGCACATTCTGTGGAATACACAGTGTGCAGCTATGCCTTCATTTTTCTTTAGTTTATTACAGGTATGGTGAGGGCTATTGTTACTGGAACTGCAGCGTCCACAGAGGGCTGTTTTATCCTTTCCCTCTCCAGCTGTGTTTGAGACAAAAATAACCACCACCCCAACCACCACCCCAGAACAGCTATGAAGTTTAGGGAAAAAGTTCCCATTGGTGCACTTTAATTAATTAATTAATTAAGAAACTAAAGCTGTAGCTGCATGTTACACATACAGCGTAATGTGTGGTTTGCCCTGAGATGAGTCTAGAGACGTTAGGAACAATGCCTTCTCTTACCCCACCCACTTTTTGTTGGTATTTTGACCTTAGAGGAAAAACTCCTGGGCTGGGGCAGGCACACTAGGGGGGTTGAGATGCACAAGGGGCTGCACAGGCTAACCTCACTCTCTGCTGCACCCAGTCACCATGCTCCCACTAGCCATGTGCTTGGTGAGTGTGAGAAGGGGTGCAAAATGCATATATATGTGTGCATGAAGAGCTTCTCCATGCAAGCAGGATTCTGATTGGCCCAGGATCTCCCTCGTGTGAAGGCTCTCTGTGCATGTATATCGGTATGTGTATAGGGCCCCTTTTCACACCCACCAAATGCATAGCTGATTAGAAGTGTGATGAGCGCTCATGTTAGGGGGCATGGCTGGTGGACACAACCCTGTTCCCCCTTCAACATGTGCAGGGTGTTCAGGTGAAGACCCCTACTATGACACTGTTTCTAAAATCTGCCTCTGGTTTTTCCAGTTGAACAAGATGCATGCAGGTCATTAAATGATTTGTTTCAAATGAGGAGAAGGAGAAGAAGAAGAAGAAGAAGAAGACGACGACGACTATTATTATAACAAATGGCCTTTGTCTGAGGGAGAATCATGGCAGGATGGCCTGCTTGCTGTCAGCCATACAGTAGTCTGGAACCATTCCTGGAAACATAATTCACAACATTGTTGCTGCTGGAGGTCAAAATGAGAACAAGACCTTTCTATGGGGAAGCCACATTACTTCTATGCTCTGTATCCCATTAAAAACATAGATGGCTGAATAAGTAATAGCACACAGATTTACCCCAAATGAGGGAATCCTAATCCAATGTATAGGATGAGTGGATGTTTAACCTAGCCAACTGGCACACCACAGCCATTATAGTTGGATGATAGACAATAGAAAGGCAAGGCATGTGTTGCAATATCTGAGGAATGGTCCTGAGTGCAATAGAAACCTTGGGGAAAATCAGTTTCTTAAACCACTTTAGTGCAAGCTGTAAAGCGGACAAATTCTTAAAAGAGAGGGTTTAAGAGTAATTTGTCAAGATGTATTTTGAAAAGTCGCAAAGGCACACCGCGCGTTCTCCGGGCATTTAGCACAGCATGCACTCCGTTCTGTCATTCGCTTGTCCCCCATGTCGGCATAAAAACTTCTTCTCCCCCCCAAAGTCTCGAAGGAGCCTGATGATTGTGTGTCTTTTAAGGGAGTGGAGAGAACCGGAACATCCTGAGACAGAAGTTACATGGAGAGAGAAACAATAATAAAGCTTTCCAACCGCCCTCTGGTACTTCCACAGTTCTCAGCTGTTTATCAGGCTTGCTTAATTTCAGTAGTTGGCCAGCCTTTCCTCTGAATAGGTTAGCGTGCCACAGGGCTTCTGCTACTCAGAATGGCCCTTTGTTTTTCCAGGAGAGAACACCCCAAACATAGATATTCTCAGACACAGAGTCTCAGAAATCTGAAAAGAATTTGGCACATTTTCTCCCCTTTTCTTCTTCTGTTTTTTTTTTAAAAGAAGAAACAACAGGCAAGGCACAAATACCTGTTGATTTAAAATAAACCAATGAAATCATTAGGTCCAGGGTCTAAAATTACCTAGCTGCACCACTGTGGCCTACCCCTGCACCATGTCTACATCAGGGGTAGGCAACCTTTTCTGGTAACTGGCACATATAGCAATTTGAGAAGCTGTCCTGGGCAGCACCAAAGGAAACGTAACCTGCCCAGAAAACGGAGTCCAAGGAAGAGCTGGGGTCTGAGTCCCAATGCACTAAGTAACTCCTTTGAACTCACAGTTTTCAGCACTGCCAGAATCCTATTTCACAGCAAAATGTGTTTATATATATATATATATATATATATATATATATAGGCAGTCCCCCAGGTTACAAACCTCCCGACTTATGAACAACTCATACTTAAGAACGGACCGGCGCCATATATGTAAAAATCTGAGTTAAATACAATGGTTCGTACTTATGAATGCATGCACTATACTTTGCGACACTTTGCGACACTTTGAAAACATTGTGCGGCTTCTGTTCTGACTTACGTACACATTCGACTAAAAAGACAGATCTCGTTTGTAACCCAGGGACTCCCAGTATGTGTATACACACACACACACACACACACACACACACACACTGTCTCTCTCTCTCTCTGTGTGTGTGTGTGTGTGTGTGTGTGTTTCTTCTTCCAGAGAAGAAATCTATAGGCAGGCTTCTAACTGAAAAGCTTTATTCAGGCCAGCCTAGCACTCCTGCTTTGAATTAAAAAAGGAGTGATTAGCAGAGTCAATCACAAGCAACACCGCTAGTTAGAATATTAGCCATTTAGGAAGTTTTCCCAAAGCTGAGAAGTTGATTCCAAAGCTGAGGAGTTCCCTTCCCTTTCCAGAGTCAACCAGCTACCCAGCCATGCCCCCTAAGGTGGGTCCTTATACTCAAGAGCCAATCTCGCAGAGCGCCTGATACTTGTCAGCTGTTCCTTCCTCCTGAGTTGCCATCTGACACATAGATTCATAGATTCATAGATCATAGAGTTGGAAGGAGCCTACAAGGCTATCGAGTCCAACCCCCTGCTCAATGCAGGAAACTAGAGGAGGGGTCTCCCATCCAAATAACAACCAGGCTTGACCCTGCTTAGCTTTCCACGCTCAGACAAGCTGAGCCAGCGTAAGCCACATGAGTCTGTGAGGCTGGATGCACCCCCCTCCCCATCAGAGAGCTCAGTCTGCTTCCCTGTAGAGCAGTGCTCTCCAACCTTGGGTCCCCAGATGTTTTTGGCCTACAACTCCCAGCATGCCCCAGCCAGCTGCTGTAGAGTCTATCTATAAAGCTGTCAGCCTTGAAGAGCCAGGTGCTTCTTTCTCCCCTTCCAACTCCCCCTCTTCCTCCGAATCCATTTCCAGGTCCTCCGCTGCAGGAAGAGTGGGCCCAATCTCTACAGTGTGTGTGTGTGTGTGTGTGTGTGTGTGTGATAGGGGCACCTTAGTGGGTGCCAAGAAAGGTGTCTGAGGGTGCATCGGTGCCTGTGGGCACCAAGTTGCCTACCCCTGGTCTACAGTAATCTTTCCAATGGGAAGAATGGCATCTATGTACATGTGCTTTAATTAGGTTGCATCCAAAGTTTCCTCTGGCAGAAAGTGCTTTCCTCTGAAGGAAGGAAACCTTTTGATACAACCCATTAGTTCTGATTATTTCTCTGTTCTCATTCCTGACGGTTGTGTAGTTTACATTTTCTTGTCATACTCCACAGTGGACCTAAGAAACAACCCTAAAGATCTTATTTATATGAGCTGCAATTCTATGCGTATTTACCTGGGAGTAAGTCCCATTTGATCAGTGCGGGACAAACTTCTGCATAAACATTCATAGGAATGTACTGTTACTAACAAATCATTAAATCCAGTCTCATGTGAGTGGACTTAAATGGGACTTCCCCATCTGCTCCTTACCCCTGCAGCCCCCCCCCCCGTGCACCACCCCAAATCTGCTCCAAAGGGTCCTCCAACCCTTTGGAGAAGATTTGTAGGCTGCACAGATTGTAGCAGGGAGGAGGGGAAATCCATTCCACTACTGGTGGAAGGCCGGCTTTGGATACAACCGAAAGTGTCAAATGTTTTGCCTTTGGGGGCGGGGCGGGGAGGGGAGCTGTATTAAATTATTTCAGGTGCAGGATGGGACAATGGAAGTGTTTGGCTAACATAAACGTATCATTTTATTACAGCACATTTATCATAAAACCACATCATTTTAAATGTCCCTCTCTGACAATCAGTGGGTTCTTTGTCTATTGTAGAAGGTTGAAATGGAAGATAACCCAGCAAGAGGTATGATGTTGCAGGGCTTATCTAGCTGTTAAGTTCAAAATTATCTTTTAATTTTTACTCTGAATCACACACATGGACAAAACTAGCCTCTTTTTTTTTTTATAACTTACCAGTTATTATCATTAGGATTACATGCAGGGCATTTATTCTTATCCATTCCTTCTGGTAATAATTTTTTTGCCTCCCCCCCCCCACACCCAGCTATAAAAGCTGCATGCTGACTAGATAAACTGTAATCCCATAATTTGAAATTGCTACTATAGCGTCAATTCCTCATGATGATACAATACCACACCTTGCAAGTCAAAAGCGATTTGAGCTTAAATTGTCAGTTTAAGATGCTCTTCAGTTTTATTGTCCTAAACTTGCTGGCGGTCTATTGGATGAAGCGAATTACCCAGTTGCCAAAAAATGTGTGTAATTTAGGAGAAAGACACAACCAGAATGTACAATTCTCTCCCCCTCCCCTTTCCACTTTTGTGTTACCCAGGACTGTTCCATTTCTTTAGCACCCACCCAGGCATTCTGCAAAATGGCCTGACATCTGAGCTGATCAATCAAACCCTTCTGGCTCTGCAAATAATCAGCCACGAGTTTCCTTTGTGACTGCTGTCTGGGTAAGGCACTCTGCTATTTGGAAGATACACCCTGCCCACCCCACCCCACCCCCCCCAAAATACACAAAGCACCAATGTCAGGAAAAAATCTGCTGTGCCTTCCATATCCCCATATTTTGGCCTGCCTATTAGCAATGTCAGAAACTCTTTAAAGGTGAATTAAGGGGAGGCAGGAATTTATATTCCATGACTGCTTGATGATGAGCCTAAGAATCAAAGCCTCCCTAAGGAAAGGCTTCCTGAAAATAACTGCCTTTACAATGACTGTTCCTGAGTATGGTTATTCAATACTGTACTGTTCTGTACTGTTCTTCAAGGCTTGGATGGAAGCTTGAAGGATTTAGGCTGCGCCTGCAATCCTATGCCCCAGTCTTCCCCAACCTGGTGCCCTCCAGCTGTTTTGTACTACAACTCCCATCAGCCCTGGCCAGCATGGCCAATGGTCAGGGATGCTGGGAACTGTAGTCCAAAACATCACATTGGGGAGGGCTGCTTACTTCAGTTGGAAGTAAGCACTGCTGCAATCTAGAGATGTTTAACTTGAAGTGTGTGTGTGGGGGATATATCTTAATAATAAATAAAATAAGTTAACGTGTGTTGGATTCGTCTGAGAGTATTTGCTCTAGTACTATTTGAAACACACAGGCCCCTTGTAAAGCAGCGCAGATGTGAAGAAAAGCATGGTAATTCTTCTGTTAGCAAAGCTGGAGATTAATTTTAGGTGGAACAATAGGGAAAGAGTCAATGGAAGCAAAATTGGGCAGTATTGCCTAGTGGTCGGAGAGCATGTAAGCTCTATGAGCTGAATCACATCATTAGGTGGAAATAGCTTATCTTCCTCCCATTCTAGGAATCATCTGCTGGTATTTGGCATTTTTTGTATTTTTGTGTGTAGCAAAACCATTATGCTGCTGCCATTAAGACAGCATTGCTGCACAATTTGTATAGTGTAGTATAAGTATAGCTTTTGTACAAGTATAGCTTTTGCTTTCTCCCATCCTGAGCTTGTCTGTTTTGCTAAGCAAATCTTGGATTGTTGGTGTTGTTCTGTGTTTTGTTTTTTGTTTTGTTTTTCTGTTTAAGACTACACATGCCGCACCAAAATTAATAATTTGTGCCAGTTCATCTACCTGCAATGGTGGCATCATTGCCTCCATTGTATTGCACCTGTTTTGTGACATAGGCTGCAGTGTCTGCCCCCATCATAAGACTTTATGTCCTTGATGATGAGAAAACTGTGAAGACAGGGCTGTTAAGCAATTGAAGACCTAAATTATATTAACCGCCAATGGGAACTGGATGATTTCTTAGCATTCATTGAGATGACAAAGGCTGCAGCTGGGAAGTTTGCCCAGCCAGGGCAGCTCTAAGTCTTGATATAATCACAGAGAGCAACAAATGCCTGGAATAGGAGCTAGGCACAGTTCTTCTTGAACACAGTCATGGAATTCTAGAGTGGCATCTGTTTCACCTGGGGATGTGCAAATCAGCAAAACTCCGAATTCCATCTCAAAGCTTGTTCCAACTGATGTCCGCATCAGATTGTGAGTTTTGAAAATCCGTGCGTATTTTCCTTTCGTGCATATTTCTTCCAAACGTACGCATCAACTGTGCGCATCTTTGAAATGTACGCATTCTTCTCCCATTGATGAGAGGGTATTTGTGCACATTTTTCAAATGTACATATTTTTTTCATGCCCATTTTGAAAATGTGTGCATGCTGTCAAACACATATTTGGGGGTTCTGCGGATCACATGGGCAAGCTCAGAAATGTATGGATTCTGACTGTATGGACCTCCGAGTCTGTGTTCAGCCTGGAAGGTGCAAATGGGGTAAATCCTGATCAAAAAGGAACTGAAATGAATTCTTCATACATCTGTAGCTTCACCTAATGCCCATGTTGCACAGCATGCAGGCCTCACAGCCACTGTGGCACAGCTAGGTAATTTTAAACCCTGAACTTAATGGTCTCATGGGGACCTCCTCCCTTTAGACAGCCATGTGCATTACTTCAGTTGCGAAGCACACAGCAGACATTTCTCTCCCTGTCCCCAACCTCCGTTCCATGCTTTACAACTGCTTCTATGTCCCTGATATATTAGAGAGTGGGGAAAGCTGTTTGCCAACCTTGATTTAAAGAGAGAGGGGGAGAAATACTCTGAGCTTGTGCAGTTTCTCATTTTAAACTCACTGAAATCATAGCACCATCATGGCCACAGGAATCAAATGGAGCTTGCTTCTGCTGCCCTGATGCTTGGGAATAAGCACCATTTTGTTGTAAAAAGAAAAGGAAAGAAAGGACGCTGCAACAACCCAGCATTAATCTCAGTGGCTCCCAGCATGGCCATGTCAGCCCAGGTGCTGGCATCGACCCTGTTCACTGCTGCCCCAATCACCTGCTAGTCTCTGGGTGATCATTTGGGGAGCCTTGGAATTTAGCTCTGAGGTCCAGCTCTAGCTGAACCATCGCTCACACCAGGCTTTGGAAGGGTGTGTACATGTGGGGATCCCAGCCACAGAGATTGTGGCCCCAATAGATAACATCACTGAATGTGCCAGTCTCAGCCAATGGGTGATGATGTGTCTTCCCTTCTCTTTCCTTTTCCAAAAATAAAAATAAAAATTGCATTGGCTTAACATTTTTCATTCCTTGTTTCTTAATTTCATCTTTTTGCAGGACCCTGACAAAATTTCAACAGCCTTTAAGCCAAGACAAGCCATAATATATATCAAAATACACACACACACACACACACACACACACACACACACCTCTCCCACCACTGCCTCCCCAGTAGGATTTAGAACTATTGTATTTAGAAAACCATCCTCAATTCTGTCAAATGCACACTGTTCGCCATGCAGCTCTTTTTATGTTAAAGTCAATATCTTTTAATGTGATCCAGTGGTTTCCTAGGAGATGCCCTAAATGGCCAGGCTTCAGTACCTTGGTGCTGCTGTTGGATAATATCTATGTGCACTAAACATCTATTTTGTTCATTTAGGATGGCTCTGTCCTTTCTCCGCTGGCCATTATGACCCCCTTGTGGGTTTCTAATGGCTACTAATGAGAAAAAGCGGGGGAACACAAAAAAAACAAAAAAAAACTTTATGCACACTTCTGTCTTGCTTTGCAGTAAGGAGCTGCATACTCTTCTAGAAAGGAATGGCTCAAGAATCATGGTTAGTATTTCTTTGTATTGCCATTGGAATGCAAATGCTACACTTAAGGATTAAAGTGCCTTTTAAAAATCTGCAAAAAGCAATTAAAAAAGAGGAAGATCACTACATTAGAGCTCAAACTTCCATTTGCAGAAGGGAAGGCTCACACTTGATTCATGCCTTTCAGATGGCACTGTACAGGTTGCATCATTAATAGAAGATTAAGATGCCAAATGGGAAATTTTTGCCTTCTGTTTCTTAGGCTTTCACTGTAGGAAATTCACCAGCTTTGTTAGAAGTTGATTTTACAAAACACGACGAGCAGACAGAATGATCCTTAAGTTTCACAGAGCCTGCTGTTACCACAGGAAGAGAGGCTGACAACTTGGGTGGCTTCCATACAAAGCTATAATTTCTAATCTGTCAAAATCACTTCCCTTTAGAAGCCCTGATTACATTAGCATGTGCTCTTCCTGATATGATTGTCTCTCTGAGCAGCAACTTTCTCGTTTCAGCTGCCACAAAAGCCAATCAGATTATACTGAGGGCAGGGAAATAAATAAATCTTTTCTTTTTTCTCCTCCATGCTGTAAATGAATTTAGGCAAGAATGAATCTCACGTGTCTAGATTTAGTGCCTGCTTTACGACTGTGTGCAGTTCCAGCGAGGCAACAGATGAGGACTCAAAGAAATTACAGAATGATCAGAGCTAGAGAGGACAGGTCTCTGTGTATTATTGCCGGGAGTGCTTATGACAGGTCACATTTCATGACTTCATGACAGACCTAATTGTGAAACAAAACTTGGTGCGATGAGAGAGCAGAGTTCAGTGCTTTGAACCAAGCATCACTCACCCTCTGGCCACATATTCAGGGGAGAGGGTGAACCCCCTTATGACTGTTGCTAGTCCAGAGAATGCTGCTATGGGGCAGGGCTGGGCCATAGCGGAGTGGAAGTCTGGAACAGCACCTGGTTTGCATGCAGAGGGTTCCAAGTTGAATTCCTGCCCAGCTTCCCTTGAAGATGGTCCAGAAGCTGCAGCTGGTGCAGAATGCTGCTGTCCGCACGTGGGCCTGGTAGCACAGGGTGAGTATGCCACGCCAGCGTGGAGATCGTTGCACTGGCTGCCACTGAGCTACTGAACCCAATTCAAGGGGTTAGTTCTGGGGCCGGCGCAAGACACACCACCACCACCACCACCGCGTGGGGAGTGCGAGCTGCAACAGGTGGGGGGGGGAAGGAGCACAAGGAGCCGCCACCGCTGCCGGGGAGAGGAACGCAAATGGCCAGCACTGCAGCTGCCGCCCCCCCCCCCCCCCCCCCCCCCCCCCCCCCCCCCCCCCCCCCCCCCCGCTCCCCTTTTCTGCCGCTGCAGGGGGAGGAGCATGAGCGGTGGGAGCCGCTGCTGCCACCCCCTTCCCCCTTCCCCTGCCCCTAGCCTCAATAACTCGCTCTGAGAGGGCCTTCCCAAGAGTGAAGCACTCACACAGAGGTGGCCCCGGAGAGACCTCCTGTGCTGGAACTGGATCAACGCGGCTGCCTGAATTTTCGAGACTCTCCTGGAGGGTGTGGCTATGGGCACCTGCACGTCAAAATTTCTCTACTACACCACTGGTTCAAACTTTCTCGGCATCCCCCTTCTCCCACATCGTGAGCCCAGTGACTACCAGTGGGAATGCCAACCAAAAGCAAGGTTACTTCTTAGGATTCAGTGCCGACACGTTATTAGCACTTAGCCTCAGTTGCTCCAGTCGAAGTGTATGTGAGAGGTACAAGGAGCCAACATGTGCACAAGCAATAGCAGCCAGCAGTGAATGCGAAGAAGTTAAAGTAAAGAGCTAACAGCAAGCAATATTACTAGCATATGTCTCTCGGCTATGTATGAGGAGCTGGGTAAGGGAGAATGGGTAGGTAAAATGTCTGTACCCATCTTTCTAATATATATAACACACTTGACTTACCATTTAATATTTATTAAGCACCAACAGCATGGTATGCAGGGCACACAACAGCTATTGAGACATGCGCAGTTGTAGGGGAAATACATTTGGTTGCAAAATCTAGTTGGCTTGGCTTTGATGTTAATGCTTTAAAATCCCACTGCGACATGTCCTTGCAGCCCTGCCCAATGAGAACAGAGATGGACTTGAGATTGGAGGTAGGCTTTATTGAAAACAGGAAAAGAGAATTCACCCATTCATTCATAAGAGTACAGGAAGGGAAATAAGTTAATGTTACATTTTTTTCTTCGAGCAGCAAGTTGCAATATCTGTCGACAGATCTGCTGTGGTGACCCAGGACTCAGAGCTGGAATGACACACCTGTCAGGTCCCAGGATCAGAGACAGGATTCAGAAGGTTCAGCATACAGTATACTCCTTTCTATATTTTAGGGCTTTTGTTAGCCCCTGTCCTATGTGCCCATAATGGATTTAAGCTCCCTGATTGGTTGTTATGGTCCTTCAAGACCATTCCCCCTGTGTCCAAAGCTCTGCCCCCACACTGTCAGTTGTTTTAATTCATTTGTATAATGAATTAAATTTCTGGGCAGATTACAAACTGTTGTAAGACTAAAAATGCCATGCAAATGGTTAAAAATATAAAATACAATATAAATATTTAAAAGAATACAATACAAACAAAACAACACAACTAACAGCACAGGAATCGATAAAAAGCCATAAAAATCTAGAACAGCCATAAAAATGTAATCTAAGCCTATGCTGCTTACTATTATCCTGTTGCTACTTTGTGAAGTTTGTCATGTCTTTGTAGCTACAGATGGTGACTAGTCTTGCTGAACCCACTCCCCTTTGCTACCCTTTCTGGTTTCATGTTCTCCAGACCCCGTATCTACCTCATTTCCTCTGTGATCATTCTAGACCAGGGCTCTCCAACCTTGGGTCCCCAGATGTTGCTGAACTACAGCTCCCAGAATCCCTTGCCATTAGCCATGCCGGCTGGGTATGCTGGGAGCTGTAGGCCAGCAACATCTGGGGACCCAAGGTTGGAGAGCCCTGTTCTAGACTATTCTAGGCCATCTTATGCCATGCCAATGTCTAGTTTACTTGCTGACATTTAGTTTTGTTCCACCATCTGGGCAGGACAAAGTGGTTCTGCTTACCTAGATGTTCACTGCAGGACTGTAGTCAGCCTAAAGGTTTGGGGGGGGTGTGTGCCAAAAAAGTATGAGGGGCTGAAGGCCTTTAGTTCAAAGTTTGCCAGACTTAAAAGTAGACCCTCATAGGTCTTGTGTTACCTAATATTTCAATTTCAGTATTTTGATCTACACAGTAGTAGTATTGATAAATAATACTGCCCTGAATCCTTAAATTGCAAATGCAGGGTTATATCTACCATTATGCTAGCAGAAAAATTACAAAAGTTGGCATTGTTCTGCTAGCAGTTGCATAACTGCTAGCAGAACAACTAGCACAAGCTACTTGTGGAAAGCCCTGTTTTTTTGTATTTTTCCAGAATTCCGTTGTTCTATATTGCAACATGACGATAGCTGAGCTGCAGTTAGCAAAGCTAATGTGAACCCCATCTGCCATTGGGCTTTGCTATGGACATTTAAAGGGATCAGAAAGCAACTTGTGGAATGCCCTGTGTAACTCCTTGTGGAATGACTTGTAGAACACCTTGTGAAACACTGCGTGGAACAACTTGTGGAATGCCCCGTGCAACTTTTGGAATGCCCTGTGCAACACCTTGTGGAATGATTTGTGGAACGCCCTGTGCAACACTTTGTGGAATGAGTTGTGGAATGCCCTTTCGGAACAGCTTGCAGAACACCTGTTTCCTTTCTACAACCATTCAGATCTTCCTTCCTTCCTTCCTTCCTTCTTTCCCAGCTTTTCCTCAAAACAATAATGCATACAAACTTTTATTTTGGGTAGAAGAAAAAGGGCTTTCCCTTCATTCTCTTCTTGTTCTAGTCTTCAAACTTCAGGGTTCCTTCTATTATTTTTTTTGGCCAAGTATTTCTTAGTTGCCTCAAATTCCTTTTTTTAATTTCTTCTCTCTTACAAAGAACCAGTTGGACACAGCTTTCAGCTACTCTTCTAATCTCCTTCTTAGAAAAGGCTCAGATTGTTTCTTGCCACAGATTAAAAAAACACCAGTTCAGTCAAGTTGCTTCAAAATGTAATTCTATACCTTTACAGTATCTATCCCATTACAGTGTTTATTTCTTATGGGATTTGATCTATTTTAAGATTATCCTTCACCTGCCACTGTGTGTGCGGGGGGATTCTTCTCTTCTTCGCTATGCCTGTCTTCGGGGAAGCTCCATTGACTGTTTTTAATTTCATTTGGACCACATAACCAGCCCAGATTCCAAGCGGTTGCTTCATTTTCTGCCAACAAAGATTGCTCTTTCTATTAGGAGTGCATATATTTTATCAATCTAAATTTCCCTAGAAAATATGGACATTAATTACCATCATTTTGAGCCAGTCAGAGAGGATATAACTGAGACGATGTTCTGTGAGTTTGTAATTTGGTAACAGCTGGTGACCCCATTCCCGGGGGGGGGGGGGAGCTTTTGTGGGATTAATGCTGGATTCATGACTGTGGACATGTGTTGCTCTAATTTGCTTGCATTATTCGATGCCTGCTGCTCTAGTCATGATACACCTTCCTTGAACATACAAAATTGCCTTCTGCTGAGTCAGATGATGAGTCCATCCAACCAAGCCAGTATTTTTTGCTCTGATGAGTAGCAGCTCTCTGAGGTCTTAGCCAGAGGTTTTCTCAGCCCTGCTCCTGGATGCAACTGATGATGCTAGAGCACCAGGGCTCTTCAACCTTGGGTCTCCAGATGTTGCTGGCTTACAGCTCCCAGCATACCCAGCCAGCATGGAGAGCCAACATCTCCCAAGTTTGGAGAGCCCTGTGCTTGGGACTCGAAACTGGGACTCAAAGCAAGTCATGCAAGTACCCTTCCCATTGAGCTCTGCTGAGCTGTCTGCTCCTGGTCTCTTGCTGTAGCACAGGTTGGCTTTGGTTTGTATGAGTTACTCTGGGTATGAAAGATCTCACTGTGGGGATGAAGGGAAATAACCAAAACCATAACTGAGGAATGAATTTTAGTTACCAAACCTTTATCTGTCTGTCTTTATTATTTATACCCCATCTTTCGAATAAACTTTCCCCGGGTAGGATGATGATGATGATGATAATTTTATTGATTTATTTATTTTTATACCACCCAACAGTCAAAGCTCTCTGGGTGGTTTACAACAATTCATAGAATATAATAAAATACAGCCCAAAATGCAAATACAATTAAAACATCATAACATTTCACTACAAAAATTTAAAAGCAGCATTTAAACAATTTAAGCAACTAAAACAAGTTAATACAACTAGACCTGTTAAAAGTAGCAGACATAACCCACCCAGCCCCCATGTGCCATTAAGAGCCTTTAATTGCCATTAAATGCCTCAACATAGAGGGCTGTCTTAACCTGGCACCGAAAGGATAACAGAGTTGGTGCCAGGTGGGCCTCAGTGGGGAGATCATTCCAAAATTGGGGGGCTGCCACTTAGGAGACCCTCTACCTTGTTGCCACCAACCGAGCCTCCCTTGGAGGTGGCACTTGGAGGAAGGCCTCAGATGTTAAGCATAGTGTCTGGGTAGATTTGGGTCAGGAGAGGCGCTCTGCCAGGTATTGCGGTCCCAAACCATATAAGACTTTATAGGTTTAAACCAGCACCTTGAATCGGGTTTGGAAGAATACAGGCAGCCAATACAAGTGGGCCAGAATTGGTGTTATATGCTCGGATCTTCTGGTCCTGGTTATTAGTCTGGCTGCTGCGTTTTGCACAAGCTGCAGCTGCTAGCTAAACAGTCTTCAAGGGCAGCCCATGTAGGATGTATTTGTGATTGTGTTCACTCTGAGACTTTCTATGAATTGAAGGACATATAATATGCCATACACCAAGCAAGGCCAGCTCCAGGTTTGGGGGGAGGGCTTGGCAAAATGTCCTCTGACAGGCCCCCTCCTGTGTCAGCAGCCTCCCCCCCCCCTGCTGAAAGTTTACCTGGTGGCAGCAGCACGCAGCCATTTTATTTGTTCACAGTGCCCCTGACATAGCATCATTCTGGGGCATTGTGGGAAATTACAGTGGCTTTGTGGGAAACTAAAATGGCCTCCTGCTGCCACCACCACCACCATGTAATCCTGTGGCTGGGGCCCAGGTAGGGATGCATGAGAAATTTGTTTCATTTCAGGATTTACCCAGTTCGCACTGTCTGGACTGAACATGGACTTGAACACTGTCTCAAGCACAATATGCAGTTGAAATCTGTACATTTCCAAGCTTGCAATGTGATCCGCAGACGGAAAAAAAAGTGTTCGACAGCATGTGCACGTTTGAAACATGCCCATGGAAAAAATACATACCATTGAAAAATGTGTACAAACACACTTTAATTAATGGGAGAAGAAAGCATATATTTCAAAGATGCACACAATCGATGCATACATTTGGAAAAAAGATACCAAAAATACACACAAATTTTCATGCAAAACCAACCCCCCCCAAAAAAAATTTGCAATCTGATGCGGACATGAAACAGAAGAAACCACAAGATGGAATCTGGAGACCTTCAACAAAGTCGAGTTTTGCTTGTGTTCCTATCCCGAGCCCCAAGGGAACTGTCAGAACTAGAAGGCCCCGCTGGGACCCTGGCAGCTGCCCAAGCATGCTGGGCGTTGACATTAAGCTTAGGAATAAACGACGTCACAGCATCCAGAGGCCTTTAGCTTCTCTCGTTGGGACTAGACCATTCAGAACCCTACATATACAGGTGATGTCCTCCAGCATCACCCAATGCCTTTTGAGGGGGAGTGGCAGCCCTGAAGCTGGGTGCTTGCTGAGGCTGGTGCAGGGCCAAGGAGGGGATTTCCTGGGCTAGCCTTGTCTGCCCTCCTTTCCAGCACCCCCGTTCCCCGGAGTCACTGCAGCTTCTGAGCAGCGTACATGGAGAGGTTGGAGGAAGGATGCAAAGGTTGCCCTAGCATATCCCCACCCTTCCACTACTTTGCACAAGAAATGTTCTCCTTCTTCACAGAAACTTTTAGGGCTGTGCTATCTGCAAACAGAGAGCAGGATTGCCAGTGGGGGATGGTGTTGACTCTTATTTCAGTGGGGCTCCTATTCCATTCCAGGTTCTATTTGGAGCTTTATAGGAGCTATCCATGGGATTGGGTTCAGCACCACGGATAGCTCCTACGAAGCTCCAAATAAAGCCTGCATTGGAATAGGAGCCCCACCGAAATAGGAGTCACACCAGCCTCTGCTACCTAGTATCTGTCCGTTTGAATGAATCTGATGTGTGAATGGGAAGCGTTGCAAAATCTGAATGTTTGCAGACGTTTAAAAATAGCCTCTCAACAGTTTGTGACACTTGGTGGAGCAGAAACATTGCTCAGTGAAGCTGGTTGTAGTAGTAGTAGCTGTAGTAGTTGCTGTTGCTCTTTTACTATGGCTGCCTAAAGCAGAGGGGTTGCTTTTTGTATTTTTCCAGGATTTCGTTGTTCCATATTGCAAAATGAACTGCAGTCAGCAAAGCTAATGTGAACTCCATCTGCCATTGGGCTTTGTTATTCTCATTGAAAGGGATCAGAGAGAGATCTTCATAGTGCTTGGCATCCAAGGTTTCATACGGCACCCCTTTCAGAGCCTCCAAATGTGCTGAAGCAAGGCTGATAGGGCTAACAAGCCAATAAAATGAACTAAGCATTTGCAAATGCCACACTAAATGTATCTCCTCATAAGCAAGCTCTTAATTCAAAAGACATACAGCATGTTTTGGAATAAGCCGTGAGAAAGGCTGAACACTGAATATAGTGCCGTGGCTTCACAGAGCAATCCTGTGCCCACATTATGGTAGGACTGGAGATACGCCGCCTCAACACCAGTGGAACAGCTGCTATTATTATCATGATTATTTATTTATTTTATTTCTGTACTGTCCAATAGCTGCAGCTCTCTGGGTGGTTTACAACAAAGATAAAATACAATAAAATGCAATATAAAATACAAACAATTAAAACATCTTTAAAAAATCACTACTAAAATTTAAAAGCCGAATTTAAAAATGACTTAAATAGCTAAGAACAAGGTAATACAACTAGACCTGTTGAAAAACTGCAATCACCACCTCTCCATGTATTATTTGGAGCTGTTAAATGCCTCAGCACAGAGCGCAGTCTTAACCTGGTGCCAAAAGGATAGTAGAGTTGGCACCAGGTGGGCCTAAGCGGGGAGATTGTTCCATAATTGTTCCTTGATTAGCTTCGGCCGGGCATTAAAAATGTGGCTTTTCAGGCGGGAATATGGGGTGGGTTAGGATTTTTAAGTTTTGTACTGTTTTTAATTGTGTTTTATACTCTGTGTGTGTGTGTGTGTGTGTTCCCCCCCCTCTTATGTTTTATTGGACTGTACATCGCTCAGAGTGGCCGGATGTCTGGCCAGATGGGCGATTCATAAATATAAATAGCTGTGATATGATGCTCTCACATCCTCCATAGTACCTAAGCAATGCTATTGACTCTGGCTGTTTTCAGATGCTAAAGACATGGGAAAAGGCGAAGGGGCAGCATACCTGTAGGGCAGCCTTTTAAGGGCAGAGCCTGCCACAGTCACGTGGCCCCCCTCTGCCTACTCACATTCTTTCTTCCACATATTTATTTACTTATTAGATTTATATCCTGCTTTTCCTCCAAGGAGCCTAAGGCAGCATACATGATTCTCCTCCTCCCCCTCTTATCCTCACAACAACCCTTTGAGGTAGGTTAGGCTGAGAGTCAGTGACCGACCCAAAGTCACCCAGTGAGTTTCATGGATGAGTGGGGACTAGAACCCAGGTCTCCTGAGTCCCAGTCCAACACTCTCACCACTACGCCACACTGGCTTTCTCAAAAATGGTGGGGAGCAGGTGTCATATATCCCTTATGGCACCCACTCCATGTTAGGAAAACCACCAGTTACATAACTGTCTGTCATGGAACTTGCCTGGAGCAAGTAAGTTTGCAACCCTTTGGAGGACCAGTTGGGAGCATCCTAGTCCCCGCTACTGGTCATGGTGTGGGCCTCCCTTGTGGTGTGCAGTGCATGTACCAGGAGGTGGGATGGATTCTGAACTTGTGGGAGAGTGGCCTGTAGAGAGCAAAGGGAGATGCAGAGAGAGAATAATGAGCAATAGTCAACAGCTGAATCACATAGATATCTGGATGCACAGTAGGTGTTTGTAAGAATTGAGAGAGAAGAGTGAGACAGAGAGAGAGAGAGAGAGAGAGAGAGAGAGAGAAGGGAAGAGTGAGGTGCCTCCGGATTGCGCAGTCAGTGCTCATGCCTCAGCCTCATCCCCTCCAATGAGAGAGGGAATGGGGGAGACTGCAGTGACTACGGGAACACTTTCCCCTTGAGGGATCATAGTGAACACTGTGGGTGGTGTGCAGTAGCTGCATGTCCTGCTCCATGCTTCTGCGGTGTGATCCTGCAAGGTGAAAGAGCATGTGAGTGTTTGGCCAGCAGTGGTGATGGCTGGAACTTTGCCAGCCAAAGTGCCTGGACTTTGCCAGCCAAAAGCATCTCTGCATGTGCGGGAGAGTGCCTCCCCTGTGTACAGGACGCTGCTACCCATTGTTGGTGTGTGTGTGTGTGTGTGTGTGTGTGTGTGTGTCTGTTAGAGCAATATGGCTCAGGCAAGATGCATCATCTAGCAAAGGGAGTGGGAAGGACATTGGTTGGCCTGATTTAAAAAATATATAGTAAATCAATAAAATAGATACATTTTCTGCACCAGGTCTGGGGCTGATGTAAAGCTGTGCCATCAACAGGGATCGAAAGGGCATAGGATTTTGGCGCTCCTCTCCTGTGCCGCCCATGTCCTGCACAGTGCATATGACTCCAGCCTGCCTCAACAGTTGCACCGGTATATCTTTGCCGGGAGAATAGCTCCACCGGTGCAGTATTTTGCAAGCATATCTGGGTTGTTCCACCGCGGTATGGCGGTGGTGCATCTGGTGTTCTGCCAGCCCCTCAGGGCTTCTGCTTGCCCCTCAGCTTGTGGGTCTTCAGAAGAAGAAAAAACAAAAAGGAAGAAGAAAAAACAAAACCACTGCAATTTCCTTACCCTTGGTTTTTGAGTATGTTCATTTCAGAATGATTGACCAATTGCTCTTGCAAACACTGAAGGGGGCATTGGTTAGTGAATTCAGAGACCACTTTGTTCAGAGTGACTGAAATTATCTCACAGCTGCAGAGGTGAGAGGAAGGACTTGGACACTGGCCCTTATCACCAGCCAAAGGACAGGACCGTGGGTCACCAGGGCATCATTTTATACCTTGGTCCCCTTATCTTATAATTATAAGGGTGTGACTTAATTGAGACTCCTTTATTCTCTTCCTCCTCCATTCTCGTCAGACCACCTTAACCCCTCCTCTATTACTACTGGCTCCTCTTCAGGACAAGTGAACTGATTGGCTGGCGGAATACAACATGTTGCACTACCGCCCTGATGCAAAGAACACCATGGCAAGGGGAAGACCATGCTGGCCCCAGACATCAGCCAGAGAATGAACAGCTACAGAGAGATCACTTCCACCCTCCCTATCAGTGAGAATGTGTGGTCCCGTCAGTTTATCTGTGTCTGAAGAGTCCAGAGGAGCCTACTGTGGCTTCTGTCACCAGCCAGAGGACCAAAGGCTGCCGGGTAGTTGCACCACCTTCATCTGCACAAGAAAACCAGCAAGGTAAGATTAGCTTGGCCACACAACTGGATGTAAATGCTTATTAACCAACTCACCTCTTTGTTGTAGCACTGACAAATTGATCTCACTCTTCCTTGTTGCCTCTACCTGATTTCCCTCCTATGTCTTATTTTGATTTCCGAACAATGCCTAGTTAACAGTAAGTGCTCCAGAAATAGGTACGTAGATAGAGAGAGATAATATTGGTGACTCACTTATCATCTCCTAAGAGTAGCAGGCATCCATGGGCTGAAAACTTTCAAATGATGAGATATTCATTCTGTGAATTGGCTGCTAATGTGTTGTCTGAATCTACCTCTTTCTTATTCATCACAGCTAATGATGGGCAAACTCTCTTCTCCTTGATTTGGAATCTAATCAGTAATTGCAAGCTTTCCCTGGGAGTGTACAGAAACCAGCTCCTCTATTACCTGTAATGGAGGTGCAGGCTTAGTGCTGCCGCCATATGCATGTGTGTCCAGTTGTATTGGCCCTTGGGATTTGTAGTTCCAGCACTGGCCATTATGGAAAGCTTCTTGGGGAAATTCAGATGCCCAAACTGCACGTGCACACCACAGCAAACATACCCAGGCACATCGGAGGAATTTAGATCTGCATGGGGGATAGCAACTGCATACAATGTTTGCAAGAAGCAGAAGCCTATTGCAGATGTTGCCATCCATGCATGGGTCTGCATCTCCTGGTCCTGTTGTTGCATGCCCCACCCACATCCTCTGTATGTTCACGTACTGGGTGTGTGTGATGTCTGCAAAGGGGAAGCCTACACACGCACAGATGAACTCCGGGTTCCCAGTTGTGTGGAAGCCTATGCACCTACTTCTCTATGTGCATAGGCTTCCCCTTTGCACACGTGTGCAATCAACCTGCAGATGTTAGGGGGTACATGACATTGGAGGCAAGCCCTGGAAGTGTGGGCCTGCTCTCTTTCCAAGCATCATTCCTCTATGCACAAGGTGAATGTCTACAGAGAGCCAGAGAATTGACTTAAAGAGAAGAAATGCACATCACACAAAAAGCTCTTTAGTCATGTGGGTCTCGTCACAGAGTTCACAATGAGATTGAGATTTGGACGTTAGCATGAAAGAAGTCTGTCATTCTCTAAAGCAACTGGCTTTGTAGTTGATGCTGTTTACCAACAACCAATGAGAGTTTCAGCAGGAGTGTGTGTGTGTGTGTGTGTGTGTGTATATATATAGTATATATAGTGTTTAATGTTAATACCGTTTGCACGTGCACCTTCAAGGCAGCTGGCCTGGGGTACCTGGACTACTGTACATTGACCGCACATGCAATTATGCAAAATCATGTTGTTAATATTCTGAACTTTGGGGGAGAGATGTTGCTCAGTTCATAATACATTTGGGCATTACAGGTGGGATGAATTTGTAGTCCAAACCAGTTAGTTATGAACTTTGGCAATATCACTGTGCAATATCACTTTACTAGGGGAATAGCAGATAAGTGCCTGGAAAACAAGTTGTAGTGTTTGTGTGGGGTGGGGGAATGGGAAGGAGAAATCTGCATTTCCAAAACCTGCACTGTCTATATTCAAATACTATCTATTGAACTTTTCATAAAACAGAATGTTTTCAAATCATGCTTGGAGTAGATGTCCTTTATTATTCTTTTTGGCTATGGAGACTCATAATTAAATCAGATAACATTGTTGCATATGGAGAGGAATGGCCAAGATGCTGTCTAAATTATGTATCAATAAATTCTCCAACTGCAGAAGGTTAGCATTTTAAAATGCCCTAATAATAAAATAATAATAATAAGATAATCTTAGAATAGTATATTCAACAAAGTCCTTTTCCTCATCTCCTATGAGAGAAAGGAGACTTCATCAACAGCCATGTGTTATTTTGCTTATCTGTTCATTACCATATTACTTTGATTTGTATGGCAGATTGTAAACACTTGTAAGATTATGAAAATCTTTTTTCCCCCTCCTCATCACTCTGAAGCACTGGGATGTTTTGCACTGTGGAGACAGGGAAAGGCATGAAAAGAAGCAGATGGATTATTATGTCTATAATATCCATCTTTTACCTGCTGTTTCATCACATTTTTATCATTGCAAAGTCAGCATGAAAAACCATCAAAGCGAATGCACCTCCAAAACAATGTCACACCACTGGGTTTTAATGCCCCTTCCCAAAATGGTAAAAGAGTGCTTAGTAACATTAGGACTGTTGTAAAGACATTGCCCATAAGACAGGCATCACCAAGCCTTTGTTGGTTTTGATTAATTCATCTTATCCTCCAAATGCCTCTTTTAATTATAAGGATATATTGAGGGAAATGCTCATGTGTAAACATTAATATTGTTCCTTTTATTGTGTTCATTGTCTGACTTGGTTTTAGAGGTGTTTCCATATTTGCAAGCAAAGCCACATAGCGAGGGAGTGGGGTAATTTCCCCAGACCAGCCCTTCCTGTCTGCAAGGCCTTAAATCATTGATAGAGCACCTGCTTTGCAAGCAGAAGGTACCAGGTTCAATCCCCGGTGTCTCCAGGTAGGGTTGGAAAAAACCCTGCCTGAAATCCTGGAGAGCTACTGTGGGTCAGTGTCAACAATACTGGGCTAGATGGACCAGGAGTCTGACGTAGCATAAGACAACTTCCTTTGTTAGGTGCCTGTGATCTAAGAAGTATGACATTATGTTTCTTTCCTGATTCTTCCTATGGGGCTCAGGACCATGTAGATGGTCCTCCCTTTTTATTCTCACACCATCCCTGAGTGGTAGGTTAGGTGGCCATGTGTCCCCTTTTACAGAGGACATACCTGTATTTGAAGGGCTGCCAGAGCCCTTCAAATTTGAAGGGGTCCTCTGTTTGAAGGACTGTCTTGACCGGCTTTATCTGGTTTAAAGATAAAGCACCATAAGAACGGTTCCCCATCCTAGGGATGTACTTCGGGCCCTACCTGGGCCCGAAGTTCTCCGCGGCTTGGATCTCCGCGGCAGCCCGATCCCAGCTCTTCTGAGCGGTGCGGAGTGTTCTCCGCGCCGCTCGCGCTGCTCGAGCCACGCCGCCGCCGGACGCCCCTGGACCGCTGCCGCTGCCGCTGCCGCCGCCGCCATACCTCCTGCTGCACCCGCCTCCTCCTCCTCCTCCACCGCCGTTGCTGTCATCTCCGCCACCGCTGTCGGCGGACCCCCGTGCTCTGTTTTTGGCAGGGGGAACCCCTTTACCCATCTGACTGTATAATCCTCAGTCTACTTTTCTCTGTGGATGGCTACTTAGATTGTGCCTGTATCTCTCCCTTTTCTCAACTCCCACATTTGATGTTTCAGTCCTTGGCCACTCTGTCTACCACCTGTTATAGTAGAATTAGGATCCCTTTGGCCTCCTTCTTACAGGCCATTCCCAAAGTTTCTTGTTTTCATAGCTCTGGGCGTCTCCTCATAGAGATGGGCATGCATAAATTTGTGTTTGTCTATTTAACCATGTGTGCCTATTTGACCTCAGCTTAATGAAATGCCCTCATTAGGGAGGGGTGATAGCTCAGTGGCAGAGAGCACATATTTTCCATGCAGAAGTCCCAGGTTCAATCCCTGGCATCTCCAGGTAGGACACTCCTGCCTGAAATCCTGGAGAGCCATTGCGACCAGACCGTGTCGACAATACTGGACTAGAAGGACCAAGGATCTGACTCAGAGGGAAAGAGCAACCCCAAGCCAGAAAGAAAGAGCAACCCCAAGCCAGCAAGCCTAAGAAGTTGGACCCAGCTTCTCTTCAAATCTTAAAGCAAATAAGCATAAATACAAATAAGGTAAGAAACAATTCACCTTCTGTTCTCACTAATGGAATTCATTCTGTGCTGCTTTCTCTTTCAGAATAAGGCTGGCTCCACACTTTGCATGGCAAATATGTTTGCGGTGCATATATGGTTTTACACTGGTACTTCGTTTCTGCCACAAATGTGCCAACTGTGAACAGTGGGCAGGCAGGTATAAGTGCCTTTAAATAATGATATGCACGCATCTGGGGACCAGGCCTAACCAGGGTTCCAAGTTATGTAGACATGGGTGTTCAGAGAGGTGTACAGGTAGGCATGCCACCCATACTTTACACACACTGTGGGAAATATCAGTGCACCAGCCGTGTACACACTTGGAGCTGATCTTAGTGCTGCTTAGCTAAGCTGAGAGCAGACCTTCAGGAAGTGCTTGGTGTAAGAGCTAAGCTAAACTGCTCTGTGGAAAGGGTTCCAGCAGAGAGAGGGAGGCAAGCAAAGACTACTTCTGGCCCCTGCTCCAGCTGTGCTCCCCTGCCCTGCCCACATAGTGCACTGCCGTTACTACCAACAGTCCTTTGGGAAGGATTCCAGGAGAGAGACAGATGGAGGAGGCAAAGATCACCTCAGCCCCTTGCTCCAAGTGTACCACTCCTCCCTTCCACATGGGTACTATTGCCAACTGCCTGGTGGGAACTAGGATAATAGATTTCATAGATCATAGAGTTGGAAGGGGCCTACAAGGCCATTGAGCTCAATGCAGGAAACTAGAGGAGGGGTCTCCCATCCAAGTAATAACCAGGCCTGACCCTGCTTAGCTTTCCATGCTCAGACAAGCTGAGCCAGCGTAAGCCACAGGCCTGTCCTTATGAGTTGTTCTATTTTAATAGTTTATTGTGGTTTTATTCATGTATCCTCATGTTGCTTGTAAGCTGCCTGGGAAGGATTTGTCTCCTGAAAGGTAGGAAGAAATAATTGTAATAAATACATTAAATACTCGATACTACCATCTTTTCCTTGAGTTCCCCCATGTCCTCCAGCACTTCCTGTTTATGCTGGATTGAAAAAAGGACTGGACACCTTGGAACTATATGACTGAATATTGCGGGAAGGCAACAACTGCTCTGCGAGTCCATGGATAAAAGGTGCTCTCTTGCTCTCTCTCTGTGGTTTTGTGCTTTGCCATGCTGTGGCAGTGGAGGCACAGAACTGGAACCTCTTCAGCAGTACACTGCCTCTGGAGTATGAGGTCTGGGCTAACAAGTTCCCAGGAGCAACAACAATGCAAGCGTATTTTATCCTTTACCTATTCAACCAGATCGAACCCTTTATTTAACATTTCTCATTTGATCTCTGCCTTCCGAAGACCCTTTAATATTTCAAAACTACGCCAGTCCCTTTCATAAACTTTCCAAAGAATGAACTGTAGCAGATGTATTCCAGCTGTGGCTGAATATGCTGTGTCTGCTCAACCCTGAAATGATCTTTTTAGATGTGAAAATAAAATGCTTCAACAGAGTTGAGGCATAAATACACAAATGACCAAGGATGGGAAAGTGCCTGCAAAACAAAATGTTCCCATTATCCATTAGAATGTTTTTTTTCCAGAGTTCCCTGAATGAGACCCAGATATTGACTTAAATGAATGATGCAGTTGAGCCAGCTGAGTAATAAGCATCCCTTTTATATGACAGACAAAGTTGAGGAAGTAATTCCAACACAGGGTTGCATTTATAATTTTGCTTTCTGCTATAATGGGAAGTCTTGAAGGTGTAGAGACATGTAAGGGAGGTATGATTCCCTTACATTGTCCATGTATCTCAGTTGCCTTGTCTTCTGTAGAGGCATTTTTCACCCCATCCGAGAGAATATTGGAATTTGGTGAGTAAATGAGGATAGGGACACAGAAACACGGAAAGCTGCCTTATATTTCCTGTTTATGCTGGATTGAAAAAAGGACTGGACACCCTCGCCCACCTCGGTGCCGCCGCCGCGATGCTGCTGATGGTGTTCTGCCTGCGGCGGGACCGCTCCGAGCTGACCTTCTCGCTGCAGGTGGACGCCGACTTCGAGCTGCAGCACTTCCGCGCCCTCTGCGAGTTCAAGTCCGGCATCCCCGCCACCGAGAGCCAGATTGTCTATGCAGAGCGGCCGCTAACTGACAACCACCGGTCACTGGCTTCTTACGGCTTGAAAGATGGAGACGTGGTGATACTGCAGCAAGTGGAGAATGCGGAGGTGCACCCCCCGGTTCCGTTCACCGGTTTGCCCAGGATAGACTTCAGCAGCATCACGGTGCCTGGGACGTCTGCCCAGCTGCCCCAGCCACCACCGCAACAGCAGCCCGCCCCGGGGCCGCGCCCCTCTCCTCCCGAGCTCCCCTCCTCCCCTCAGGGCTTGGATAACCCGGGGCTCTTGCGGGACATGTTGCTGGCCAACCCACACGAGCTCTCCCTGCTGAAGGAGCGCAACCCACCCCTGGCAGAGGCTCTGCTCAGCGGGAACCTTGAGAAGTTCACCCGGGTTCTGGTAGAGCAGCAGCAGGATCGAGCCCGCCGGGAGCAGGAGAGGATCCATCTGTTCTCTGCCGACCCTTTTGATCTTGAGGCTCAAGCCAAGATCGAAGAGGACATCAGGCAGCAAAACATCGAGGAGAACATGACGATCGCCATGGAGGAGGCCCCGGAGAGCTTCGGCCAGGTGGTGATGCTCTACATCAATTGCAAAGTCAACGGGCACCCGGTGAAAGCCTTTGTGGACTCAGGTGCGCAGATGACCATTATGAGTCAAGCATGCGCAGAGAGGTGCAACATCATGCGGCTGGTGGACCGCCGATGGGCAGGCATCGCAAAAGGCGTGGGCACCCAGAAGATCATTGGCCGGGTGCACCTTGCTCAGGTTCAGATCGAAGGGGACTTCCTGCCTTGCTCATTCTCCATCTTAGAGGAGCAGCCCATGGACATGCTCTTCGGACTCGATATGCTGAAGAGACATCAATGTTCCATAGATCTCAAGAAGAATGTCCTGGTGATCGGCACCACCGGCTCCCAGACAACCTTCCTGCCTGAGGGGGAGCTCCCCGAGTGTGCTGAGGCTAGCTTACGGGGCAGGGCGGGAAGATGTGCGGCTTGAGGAGATCGCAGACCAGGAAATGGCAGAAGCCCTGCAGCAGTCCATCGAGGAAGCAGAGAATAGTGACAAAGAAACTACCTCACTAGAAACACCATCGTTACCAACTTCTGATGGATTTAAATGTCCAGTCCATTTTCCAGAGATGGGTCTGAAGACCAGTAACCCTACAAGCCGATTACTTGACCGTTCAGTCTCTGCTCCTTCAGTTTGCTCCCATGAGGGCAGCCGAGCCGAGACTGTTAATCCTCGAGCTGTAAAGTCTGTGGATTCTCTTCTTGAAGGCTCGATAACTCTAGAAAGCAAAGAGCCGCCTCTATTGCCACTGAACCTTTCTGATCACGTTGCTTCTGCCAATGTCAATGCTTCTCCAGCTGAAAAAACTGGAACAGAATCCTGCCCTAATCCAACTATCCCTTCACAGAACACTTTTGAAAAGCCGGTTGCTCATGGCAGTCTACAGAAGTCTAACACTAAAGACAATAACCTTGGTGTGGAGCTCCCTGTTGAAGCAGGAGGAAGTAGCGTATCCAATGCTTGCAAACTGACAAAAGAACTAGACGTACCCTTGCTCTCAAAGCATGTGGGACGGAATCAAATGCAGGAGCTTCATTTAGATCTCAAGACGTGCGAACCTGGAGAAGAACTCTTTGTAGATGGACAGGATGAGCCAAACAGCAGGGAAGACCTGAGCACAGTGGCTGCTTCCCCATTGCCTGCCAGGGCCGAGCAGAGCTTTGATGACTTCCTTTCTGAGGGGAGAAGAGCCATGGAAGGAGGAGGAGAGATGGGGGTTTCCTCTGGGGAGGGAAGGAAGCCAGAATGTGTGCCGCACAAGTGCCCGGGAGGTGACATCCTCATGGAAGTGGATGTCTCCACGGAGGCTCTTATTGCTGCCAGTGACCCTTCTGAGAAACAGAACGTTGGATTGACGGATGTGGTGGACTCTGAATGCTCCATGATGGAGGTGCAATTGTCCAAGCGCGACTCTCCTTTGCCTGCCAGGCCTCCTCCTGCAAGTGATTTGATGCAGCCAGGAAGTCCCACTTTTCAATCCGCAGGAATGTCGGCTGCGGCCAGCGTTTCTGCTGTTTCTTCCGGAGGCCAGCCGAGTGATTGGACAGAAGACCCGTGCATCTCTCTCACCTCTGCCTTGAAAGGATGCTCTTGTCATTCAGGAATCTTCAGATTTGAGCAGCTCTGTCTTTCTGTGCCCTTCGGCAGCTTCGAATCGGCTCCAGTGTGGTTAGCACTCTGAAACATTGTCTCGGCGTTCATCCTCTGGCCAAGTTCTAGCCGGCGAAGCTTCGGAGCAGAGCCAGCCTATCTGCTCCAGCCTCGTCCAGGGTCAGGTTGCGTCTCAGAGCACTCGGAGTTCTTCCACAGAAGGAACTGGAATGCCGGACGCCTCAAATATGGATGCTCAGAGGCCACTGGATGGAGAACGGGCTGAGCCATCATCGCCTCTGCCTGCTGGATCTCCAGATCCTGCGCTCGCTCCTCGACCTCCTATTTTTCCTCCTGCAGCCATGAATCAGATTGTGCAGGCCGGCTTTACACTCCAGGAAGCCAACGAAGCTCTGGAGCACGCTGGTGGGAACGCAGACCTTGCCCTCCTCATTTTGCTAGCCAAGAATATTGTCGTTCCTACGTAGCCGTGACGAAAAGACAGCCTGACCGCTGGTCTGTGTGTCCTTTTTAAAGAGTCTACAGTATTTTTCCATGTATAAGACTATACTTTTTCCTAAAATTGTTAGACTAAAAATTGAGGGTCGTCTTATACACGGAAGTAAGCCAAGGAGAGAACCACACGGTTGTGAAACTGCCCAGTGGGGGGTGTCTTATACATGGGGGCGTCTTATAGACGGAAAAATACGGTATTTGACTGCATAGAATATCCTGCTTAGATGATTGAGCCGTGCTTTTTTTTAAGAGAAAGAGCGGGGAAAAAGATCATTTATTTTCAGCCAAAGTATCTTCTGTCTGTTTCCCTTGTTGAATTTAGGCCTTTTAAAAGAAGCAAATATTGGTATTGTATTGACACAATGGCTTTTAATTATTATTATTATTATTATTATTATTGTTATTGTTATTGTTATTGTTATTGTTATTGTTATTGTTATTATTAATATTAAGGCAATGTATAACGGACTGGACACCTTGGAACTATGGCTGAATATTGCGGGAAGGCAACAACTGCTCTGCCAGTCCATGGATAAAAGGTGCTCTCTCTCTCTCTCTCTCTCTCTCTGTGGCTTAGGGCCACAGTACCTGATGGAACGCCTCTCCCAACCACAATCTACCCGGACACTATGCTCAACATCTGGGGCCCTCCTCCGACTGCTACTCTTGGCTGGTGGCAACAAGGCGTAGGGCCTTTTCAGTGGTGGCTCCCCAATTCTTTTCGCCGCCAGGTTAAGACTTCCCTCTATGCCAAGGCATTTAATATTTAATTGTTTAAATAGCACATGGGGGGGCAGGGGGGGTCCTGTCACCTGTAGGCTTAGTTTTATTATGTTTTATTAACTTTGTATTGTCATTTTAAACTGTGTTTTTAAATTTGGTTTTAAACTTTTTAACTACATTGTATGTTTTTATTGTTGTAGATTTTATTGTATGTATTCTTGTGAACTGCCCAGAGAGCTTCAGCTGTGGGGCAGTATAGAAATGAAATAAATAAATACAAATAAATAAATAAACAAACAAATAAATAAAATTATACCAAGTCAGACCCTCAGTCCATCTAGTCCAGTATTGTCAACACAGACTGGCAGCAATAACTCTCCCAAGCATTCAGCCAGGAGTTTTTTCAGCTCTACCTGGAGATGCTGGGGATTGAACCTGGGACCTTCTGCATGCAAAGCAGGTGCTCTACCATTGAGCTGTCACAGCTGTTGTGGCCTTACAGCATTCTGAGCATGGATGAACGGGAGAGAAGGAATCAGAAAGGGGAAAGGCAATAGGAGGAGCACGGGTGGAGCTCAAGAGACAGGGTGGGAATAGAAAGGGCATAAAGCTGGCTTCAACCCTCCCTGAAATAACACACCTCAAATTGACAGGCTTATAGTTAGTACATTAGAAGTTGGATACAGTATCATGGTTCCGTCAGTGGAAAGGTGTGATCCTCCTCTCTCGATATATGGTGGTCCTGATCCAAATTGCAGCCCCGTGCACTTATTCTGTAGCAAGAAGAGAAGCCTCAGCCACATGCTGCGCAATTGATATAATGTATCAAAACTTGGTGTAATGTTAAGGGTTGCAACGTATTTTTTTAAAAAATATGGCTATCAATACTAAACCTCTAATTCTGTGAATTAAATGCAATGGTTTTATTTTATGGTGGGTTGACTAATAACTCTGTCATCATATTTTATTGCTGTTTTATTGTACCGTATTTTATTATATTTGTGTCATTGCTGTTCCCCACCTTGAGCACCGTGTGTTGGAAAAACAAGGTACAAATTTTAAAATATTAATAATAAATATTCTCAGATATTGCCATCACATCCTATTTATGTATATCCATTCTAGAGTAAAGAATATATATTTTTATCCTGTAAGTCATCAAAATGCACAACTATATAAACCATGCATGCATATAAGGAAGTTTGGGATATAGCCCTAAATGATAAACTAACTTGTAGTATCAAATGCAAAAAGGGACAGTTAAAGAAGAATAATTTTATGGATATATGGAATCAATTATTAGACTATGTATTAATAAAGGGGAAGGGGACTATGCCTTGTCAGGATATGTTATATTTTTGGAATGTGGAATTTAATTGATCAAGGGGATGGAAGTATATTAGTTGGTCCCTAGGCGAGTGGGGGGGGGCGCACCTTATGATGTATTTTAGTTGTACGTTTTTGTTTTATAGTTTTGTATGTAGTTTATAATAATTAAATAAAATTTATTTTAAAAAAAGAAAAGAAAAAAAAAACCATGCATAGCAAAAAGAGCTAAAATACAGCACTGATTAAGACATTGATTAGTATTCTTAGAGGAACCATTTTAAAAAAATCATGTTAAGGAATCCTACAGACAGTGTAATATATCCCAACCCCCCTCCCCTGAATTGGCACTAATTTTAGCTGAAGAGATGGTAAAAACTGCCACCCTATTCGAAACAACTCTGTCACATTGAGTCAATATATCTATTCAAACCTGACATCTGAGTTTGAGGCTTCAAAGAAACTAAGAAGCTGCAGAAAAAGAAAAAGGGGGGGGGAAATAGGCTAGGAATTTTGAGCTAATGGACAGGAACCAAAAAAACAATTTTCATTGCAGTATTGATGCTGACAGGTGAAGTACAGAGACATTCACGACATCATCCACATGGTCTATGGCTTTCCCCAATCAGCTGAGTTCAGAGAATGCAGCAATGGCCACTGCTGTGATTGCTGGGTGCCTGCATTGAGGCGTGCATTGCTGATGATCGCCAAGTGAAGACAATACTCTGTTGATGAGCCTGGTCAGATGGCTGACGTCGTCAAGCATTCTTTTTATATGTGCATCTCCTGATTTACTCTCCAGGACAACCTGTATTAAAATGACCCCCAAACTTCAAGAGTCTTCTTTTCACTGCATAAGCTCTGTACCCAGTTAGGATTATACAGTCCCAGCCTGTAATGCCAGGAGCACGGGACATGCTGAAGAAGAGAACCAGTTCTTTTCTACTATTTTAAAGTGTGCAGGCAGACTTTATTATCGCAAGATGGTCCGTGTTGAGAAATGCCAAGGTTTTGTACAAAAACTAGTGACATCTTTCAGAATTCCTCAGATGTTTTGGTTGAGCTTCCAAATAGATCGACCACCTTCACATTTGCTTTGAGTTTGTGTAGGTAACTAAACTTTAATCCATGTGCACCAACCCTTCTTGGGAGGGCCTTCTCAATAGCTGCTCCCAGGCTCTGGAACTGCCTGCCAAGGGAGGCTAGGTTGGATCCCTCTCTGTTGTCCTTCTACCAGCAGGCCTAGACATTTCTTCTATTCAGGCAGGCCATTGGTAGGAAAGCTTGCCTGTTGCTGAAAGGTTGTTTTTTGTTTTGTTTTTTAACTGGGTGCTGTTTATGTCTTTTCTTGATGTGTTTTTAATTGTGCTTTTAATGTATTTGTTTTTATGATTGTTTTAGTTACATTTTTGTTTTAAACTTGGTCTTATTATTGTTAACTGCTTTGAGTGCCATTTTTTGGTGGAAAGGTGGGATACAAATCAAATCAAGAAATAATAAACAAACCCTATGTTCTGTTCCGCTGAGGCACTTGTTTCAGGATACAAATCCCAGCACTAGCATAAGGCGACAAGTGATTGTATTCCTCTAGAACAGTGTTCTCCAACCTTGGGTCTCCAGATGTTTTTGGCCTACAACTCCCAGCATGCCCCAGCTAGCTACGCAAAAGCAAGGTTGGAGAACACTGCTCTAGAACAAGCATCCATCCTCTCATCAATGGTGGCACAGGAGTAGTAATAGCTCTGCGGCTTGAAGCACTTTAAGATCCTGCATAGAGGCATTTTGCATATCCTGCTGCAATTTACATGTTTAATTAGAGGCAGCTCAGTTGGGCTAGCCTTGAACAGGGGCTCTCCTGATGCAATAGGCAGTATCCAACTGTGTCATTCCACTAGCGCAAATGATGTTGCACTAGCGGAAACTAGGTTCCTATGTGCAAGAGGAGAATCTAACTAAAGTTACACTTGTGCAAACACAGTTGTGCAAGCGCTTGCGCAGGTGTAACACACAAACACACTTGGGCAATGGAGAGATTCAATGGAGCTCTGCCAGCATTCTTTGAGTTTGTGGAATGACACGGTGTTGGACACTGCCCAACATGAGTCTGACTGAGGTGTAAGGAGCTGGCTGAACCATGCTGCGCCAAGCACTCCTTTTCTTCATGCTAACACACCACTGCCACAACACCACTGCCACAACAGGAAGAGCAAGCCCCCTGCCCCTCCTGTGCACTTTTCTTTCTACACTTAGAGCAGGATGACAGAAGAACAAACCGCAGCTGGGGTGGGAGCTTGACATAGCACCCTAGCTCTCTTCCTGCATAGACCCACCTGCATTCCACATTCTGCCTACATTCCATCTATCCCATCTGTGGCTTTTATATGATTGCATGTCCTTAACTCTTAGATATGTATTAAGATTCAATCACACCAAGACAGAGAGAAAACCCATTGACTTTATAAATCCCTTCATTTTATGCCCCTGATTCGCAAACGCTATTACATCAAAATTGCATGTCCTCCTAGGAATCTTGATCGAGGAGTCGAAGCGTATTTAAGAGCTTTCAAAGGGATGCTTGACAAATCTCACTGTGCTTGTGGGTGTTGGTGTTTGATTCTTCAGTCTCTTCCTTCTTTAATGATTGATGCCTTCAGCTGCTTGGATGCAGCGCCCTTGATGGGAGCAGAGAAGGAAAATCCCTTCAGATTCAAGCCCTGATGGTCGGTCTATTTGGAAGAAATCCCTTGACTTTGGAATCTAAACTCTTCAAATCCTATTGAGAGCTTGGAAATCCAGTAACAGGACTTCCAGTACAACAGGTTGCTTAGGTATTTTGCTTTCTGTTGATGGGGGGAGGGCGGGAGAGAGCTAAAGCTTCCATTATTATTCCAATAACACATTACTTGTACATACAGCAGCAGATGCAAACAAAGAGGTATATCTAACAAAACATTTATGATTCTGCTGTGTTTGCAGCCCTTATTAACATAAGCCACTCTGGACACAGTGTTAATTATGTGTTTTCTCTCAAAGATACTGATTAAAATACATTTGCATAGTTTGATGCTTTCTTCAAATAATTAAACTTTTTTAAAAAGCCAAACAGAGAATAAACCTCATCACGCATTTCATTGAAGACTTGGCAGAGAGATTCAGTTATTGGTGTGTGTTTTTTAATTTATACTAGCCAGCTGAGGTCTCCGGGTGCAATATGAAAAGAATAGCTCAGCTATATCTTGGAGCTAATATTGAAAATGTCTGGGATTCTCTTTCAGAGGTGCAGTAAATGTGAGCTAAGTGGAAGATGGAAGAAGATGGGAGAGAATGAACCCTGTAAATAAAGAAAGGGACTGAAGTCCGTGTATTTCTTTGCATTTAAAAGATATCTCCAAAATCACTTGGTATATCGAGAGGGCTGATATAACTGTTTTAGATGATTTGGCTTCTCCAGCATCTTATTTTCGATCCATTTTTATTATGTAAATTGACACACTACCATCCAAAAATGCAAAAGAAACATTTCCCAGTGAAATGAAAGAGTTTCTTGCTGATGCGCAAGACAGCCATTTGCATTTCATTCATTGAGACGTTTTTGGCCTCTACAGCATTTAGGAATTAGTTTCTTTTGTTTATTTTACAGTTCAATGGAATGGAAAGCAATTTGTCTTAAACATTACTTTGAGACAAAGAAAAGGATCTGCTGCTGCGGGAGCACCAGCAATTGAAAGTATCTGTAATGTGTTCCGGGGAGGTGTGATCTCATCTGATTGAATGGCACTCTGAGGCTTTGGCTTCCACTATGCTCAGATGATCAGGTGAAGAGCAGTAGCTCAATGGCAGAAAACATGCTCTGCATGCGAGAGGTCCTACATTCAGCCCTGGCATTTCCAGGTAGGGCTGGGAAAGCCTTCTTTGCTTGAGACCCGGGAGAGCTGCTGCTGAGCTTGATGGAACAATGGTCTGACTTGGTATATAACACAAGTATATGTGAAGTTACGCATTCATAGATTTCATAGATCATAGAGTTGGAAGGGGCCTACAAGGCCATCGAGTCCAATCCCCTGCTCAATGCAGGAAGCTAGAGGAGGGGTCTCCCATCGAAGTAACAACCAGGCCTGACCCTGCTTAGCTTTCCACGCTCAGACAAACTGAGCCAGCATGAGCCACAGGCCTGCTTCGATATTTTGATATATGTGTGTGTGTGTGTGTGTGTGTTTGAAATAAACAAACTATCTTACTCAAATTTGTTTGAACAAATCTTCCAAATGGCTTCTCGCAGATCCTGGAGAGTATGCCGTTCTATTCACATGTATTTTGATAAATGGTGGTCATGCAGCCTTTTAGGTAAATTATAATTTGTAAGATTCAGGGATATGCTGGCCATGAAATGCACTCAATCGTCAGCTGGTTCTCCTAAATGAAATACAGAAGAAGGTCCCATTTTAATTAGATGTTTATTGGCTGTTGCTAAATTAAGTGCTGCTCAATGTTGGGAGTCATTCAAAATGTCTGAGCGTGGAAAGCTAAGCAGGGTCAGGCCTGGTTATTACTTGGATGGGAGACCCCTCCTCTAGTTTCCTGCATTAAGCAGGGGGTTGGACTCGATGGCCTTGTAGGCCCCTTCCAACTCTATGATCGATGAAATCTATGTGTGTTTAGGCAGTTACACCTTGGAATTTCTACACAGATCTTGAGGTATTGCTATTCTGAGCAAACCACCAGAGTGGCTAAGGTTTTGATAAAGAAATATCACTTGATTTGATATTTAGCTTTCTTTCATCTCATATTCAGATGCCAACAAACAGTGGCCAAGCCAGAAGCTTATAAAGACATTTATTTACTTCAAATGATTATATCATTATATTACTGTATATTATTTATCACTTCTCAACTGTGAATGGTTATAACTAAGCAGGACAGCTTGAAGAATTGGGGAGAGATGGGAGATAAAGGTGTACAAGCAGCTTTTACCATTCAAGCACTGGTTTTTGTAGTAGTATCGTACTTCGTAGCAAACATTCTGGTAATCTTCTATATGTGCCATTGTCATGTGTTAGCAATGGGTAAGCAGAAGGCTGTTTGCCACAAAAAATGAATCACACCTCCTCGGGTGGTCCAACAGAACACTGAAGCTCCTGGGGGGGGGGTGATGTTTGATTGGGCTGCTCAAGGGGACTGCCACCTGCTGGTCCATCCTAGTACCTAAGGGGGGAAATCTTGCCTTAGGGGTCAGGATGGGGTAGTACGTGATACCGTAACTCCTTTTAAACGGGCCTATTCAACCACCTGGGCCTATTCAACCCCCCCCCTTTTTATGAACACTAGGCATGCAACAGTAAGCAACAGAGGCCTAGTTCTCACTCAGGTTGTAAACCTATGTCTGGGATGTACCACTTCAGACAGCAGGTGGGGCCTTATATATGGAGTGTTCTTTCATACAAAAGAGAAAAAGAAGAAATCCTCTCCACACAGTCTTCTGACATGCTAGCTTTTTATGTCAGCAGGGATGTGTGCCTTCAGTGACATGAGGCCTCACCTGAAGTCTCTTTTTCATGGTCAGAAGTTTGTAACTAGAGAAATGCACGTGGAAAGGGGCTGGCAACAGAAAGTTCCACTTGTGGAAGGTGTCTCTACTCAAGTTTTGGAAAAAGAAAACCACCTCTACTCTCACACCGCAGCCCACCCCATTCAGCAGGGGACACCATCCCTCAGAAGATGCTTTCTGTCAACTCAGGGGCTGCTAAGGAGACAGGAGGAAAGTCATATTCTGCCAGCCCCTTTCCACACATATTTCTCTGAAACCAACAGAGCAGCTTTAGGTTGCAATCCTATGCACACTTACTTAGGAGCAAATTTAACTGCCTCCTAGAACACCAGCATGATACCACCTCTCTTACATCTGTCAAATCCCACCTTTTCCATGAAGCTTTTGGCTGAACTCCCTACTTCCCATGCTGTACCGTAGCTAAGCCTGTATTATTTATTTATTATTATTTGTAATACTTTTATACCGCTTACTATATTAAAACCCCTATGATACAATGTTTTAAATTATTTGTTATTTTTATCTTGCTTTTGTATTAACAAGATGATGATGATGATGATGATGATGATGATGATAAACATTACAACACCATAACAGTAAAGCAGGGTAGCAGCAGAGTCTTTCACAGGTCAGGGAAACAAGTGTGGACAAGCGTGTTTCCAAGAAACTTGTCACCCTCGAACCGTAGATGGGAGAGTGTTCCAAAAGGTGGGTGCCACCACTGAGAAGGCCGGCTTACATACCACTTCCTGGTGACATTCCATTGGCTACAGAATGCCCCTCCCAGCCACACATAGCTGTGGCGGGGGGGATAATTTGCACGTGGGGGAATAATGGATCAGACCACAATGGCCTGATTCATTACGCACCGATCAGGAGCCGGCAGGATTAAAGAGCATATGGGCCTGGGCTGAGGATTTTGGTGGGCTTTTTCTGGAAACATAAATAAATTGAGACGCAATTTTGGATTAAACAAATAAATATTTTAGTCAGCAAAGAGACAGTCCGCAAAGAAGTACACGTCAACAAGTTAAGGTCATCACAAAATACAAACGAGCTTTCACTAGCATTAAAGCAACCTCTTAGCCTTTCACCCCAGCAACTGGTGTACATAGCTACTGCCTCGATACTGGATGCTAGAGCCTCAGGATAGTAGCCATTGTATCCTTCTCCTCCATAAATTTGATGGGGGAAGTGTGTGTGTGTGTGTGAGAGAGAGAGAGAGAAAGAGAGAGAGAGAGAGACACACACACACACAGAGAGTTAATCCAAGTCTTTTCCCTAGTCAAAATTGCACCTGAAAAAAACATGTTCATGCTCATTAGCCCCCAAGGAGAAAAAGGTCCTATGCAGGTTTAGACAGAAATAAGGCCTACAACTCCCAGAATACCTCAGCCAGCATGGCCAGCTGGCAGATGCTGAGACTTGAAGGACTTACTACTTCTGGCTAAAGATGCACAGGATTGCATTGTTATTTTTCATCCCTCATCCCTCCCTATTCCTTTTTCCTTGTGTGCTGTGTCTTTTTAGACTGTAAGCCTGCAGGCAGGGACTGTCTTCCTTTACTGATCATATGTAAGCCCCGCCAGGAGTCTATTTGACTGAGGAGCGGGATAACAATACTCTAAAATAAATTTAGTAAATAATTAGTTTGAAATAAGTCTTTAAAAAATAAAAAGATGAGCATCTATAACCGTGCACCTGCCCATACAGGTGCTCGCAGAGTATAAAATATTTTTTAAAAAAATAAGGAAGAAAAGGTGCTGCAGCAACCAGCACCAACCTCGATGGGCCCCAGCCTGTCTCCTGAGCAGGATACAGCAGTGGGCTTGGGAAAGGCGTATGATTAAAGTCCCCAAGCACCCTGCAAATATTTTACTCAGAGGAAATGCTACTGCCCCACAAACACCACACCACGTCTTGCTCAGATTCTGTTTTTAAAAAACACGGCCCACAACCACCACATCTTGCTCCAAGAAATTCAAAAATGACCCACAACTCCCACATCTTGCACAGAAAACATAAGAAACGACCCCGCCTCTAAGCTCTGGGATGAGCAGAAAGAGGCCCGGAGGCCACGCGGGCCCACTTCGGGTCAGCGAAATCCTAGTTGAGTCGCACAAGCCACCACAGCTTAGATCACGCCACCTCCAAGCTGCCCCACGGCACCCTCCCACCCATGTTCCTCAGTAACTGGCATACCTTGATCCTGAAAAGATACCCAGGGAGGAGAATTGGGCTTGGAGAATGTACAACACAGGGTGTATATCTCCTAAGCCAGAGGTGCCCTCCAGATGTTTATGGTGCCCTCCAAATGTTTTGGACTACAACTCCCACCAGCCCCAGCCAGCATGGCCAATGGTCAGGGATCATGGGAATTGGGGGAGATGGAGGATTGGTCTAACCCTTGATAATTTCTGTATTCCTAAGGGGTCTTGACCATCGGTAGAAACTTTATTTGGGTAAGAGGGTACTTTTGCACTCCTGTCTTGCTTGTGGGCTAACTTTCCCGTGGGCAGCTGGTTGGCCACCGTGCGAACAGAATGCTGGACTAGATAGACCCTTGGTCTGACCCAGCATGACTGTTCTTATTCTATCCCCCACCCCCCAATTTAATCTCCACAAACAGACATCTCACTTATAGGCTAGAACATGAGTAGGCAACTGGTGTGCATAGGCATACCTCGATCCTGAAAAGATACGCAGGGAGGGGAATTGGACTTGGAGAAGGTGCAATACGGAGCGTGTATCCTCTAAGCCAGGGGTAGGCAATATGGTGCCCTCCTGATGTTTTAGACCACAGCTCCCATCAGCCCCAGTCAGCATGGTTAGTGGAAAGGGATTTGGGAGTTGTAGTCCAAACATCTGGAGGGCACCAGGTTGCCTAAGCCTGGGCTAGAAGTTCTAAGCGTTGCTTGTGCCAAAGCACCCCCCACCGCCAAAGCACCCCCCACACCCCACCACCCGTGAACGCGAGTCCTTGCCTGGTGGGCTCCTCAGTGGGGGGTGGGGAGAAAAGACGGTGCTTGCTCGCTCTTGCAGCCTTCTCTTCAAAAAATAAAATAAAAATAATTTTTAAAACGCTGCTCCGCTCTGAAAAAAGAAAAGAAAAAAACCTTCTGCTGCTGCAGCAGACCCGACCGCTGTTCCTCGTGGTCGGGTCCGCGGCTGGCGAGAGAAAGGCGAGGGAGGGACTGCACTCGCAGCAGCAGCAGAGCGCGTTCGTGCCATCGCTTCCCTTCACTTCCAATGCGTGGGTAGGCGAAGATGCTGAGCGAATCCAGACCGGATTTTGTCTCCACCCCGGAGGCACAGCCAGAGACTCCCGGGCTCCTTGCCTCTAGTGGGGTGTTCAAATCTCAGCGAGGGAAGGAAGATCTAACTGAGGGGCTGCAGGAAGAGTCGGCTGCTGCTAGTTCTTTGTTCTTTTCCCGTTTTGGATGGGGGGTGGGGGCGCTGGCATATGCGACCGGATTATTTTCACTGTTGCTGGGAGAGGAAATGAAGGGGTCGAGGCACATATAGCTGGGGAGCCCTGTCTGGTCTTGTTGATGCTGCCTCGGGCGGGAGAATTGCTCGGTCGCCTCCGCCACTCTCTGAGCGGAGGTGTTAAAAGGGCGGCGAGGCACTGGATTTTCACCCCCAGCGGAGGCGAAAGGCGATCCGGTGACTTGATCGAGTTTGGAGTTGGGGGGCGGGGAAGGCGCATCCTTTTATTTGCGAGAGCGATTCCTTCATTCGAACCGGGCAGAGTGAAGGTTGTACTGGGCCTATTCTGGTAGGGGCGGGGCGGGCCCGCCGCCGCGAGGGAGCCGCTGCCTGGCGTCTCGACGCAAGGGCAAGCGCGGCAGCGGCAACAGCCAGCAGTCGGCGGCGCGGCTCGGGTGAGTGGGCGCGCGCGCCGCGCGCTGCCGGGCCGGCTGTGGGCCTGTTTGATGGTAGGGGCCTGGAGCTGCAGCTCCAATAGCCCCTATGTTAATCCGGCCCTGATCAGGAGGCACAGTGGGAGGGGTCAGAGTGGGAGGGGCAGTAGAGCTGTTATTAGGCTTGCACCCCTCTCCCTCTCCCTCCTTTCTGAAGCGGCTCCCTCCCTCCCATCCCTGTTTGCAGTGTAGGTTTTACTGGTCGCCTGTTCCTAGGGGCCGAGTAGGAATTTTGGTTCATTGTCCTAATTGACTGGGGGCAATGTTCGTGTTTCGCCTACTCTACACTGTATTTCAGGATTTGGGTGCTTAGTGGCATTTTCAATTCGGTCACATTGGCGGTTAAGTGCAGGATTAGGCAGTTTTAGGGGCTCAGTGATCATCCTATGGCACCTTTCAGGTGAGAGGCGTGCCTGAGACTCCTGCTGCCGATGCCTCACAGCTCGGTTTTGGGGAGATAAGGCATGTCTCTGAGGTCTTCCTACCTCACCTGTCGGTACCTCACGGTCCGTTCGAGGCTGACTGCAGGAAAGACCTTCCAGCACCGTGTGGTGTTAAGCAAGGAGGGGATGACTTTGATGCTGTCACCCTCCTTTGCTGGATGTTTCGCCCTATAGCAATGGCGACCGGCTGATAGCCGGTGTAATTAGTACCCACACTTTTTTCCCTTCGTAGATCTCCAATTGATGATTCCATAAATGTGGCCCTGCCCATTACTTTTACCACAATTTGTACCCTACAACTGTGTCTGAGTGGTTATTTCTCCTCTACGCGCACAATGACCAGTAAGGCCTATAGCCAAGCTTAAGGATATATAAAATAAGCAATCACATATTCTGTCCCCATTTACCCCTGCCACTATTTCTCTGTTTTTCCCCATTTCAAATTTTAAACTATAAACTCCTTGGGGCAGGGACCCATTCTCTGTAAAACATTCTGTAAAATACCATGCACACGGATGTCATAGATTCATAGATTCATAGATTATAGAGTTGGTTTATATATCATCATCATCATCCCATTGGGATTCAGTTCTGAGCAAATGCAAATATAGGATCTTGCTGTAATTCCAGCATTAACTTACAATACTTCTGCTCAGGTATAATAAGATAACATTATTTTATTTTTTAAAATATTCACAGCTTTTATTTTTTGGAATGCATAGAATGCATATTCTCAAGCGTTGGGGTTAATTCCCAGTAATGATAATTCAATGCAAACATGGTTTTATTTAGGGCAAGGTTATATTTGTGCTATTTTGTAGGTCAATATTGTGTATTTAATGATACTATACAAGTGTACAGATCTGGCAAATTCTGCATTGTATTAGCATTGGCATTAGTTATATGCCTTTTTTGTTTGTTTGTTTCCATTAGGATATTCTTTTGCATGCAGAGAATAGAACTGGATTCTCCCTTGGATATATTTTTTAAAATATATATTTTAAAAGAGCACATTTTAAATCATTAGAATGCACAGCTTTCATATGGAGTGGAATGTAATGCAGAATGGTACTGCAAATTCCATTTCAAGTAAAAATCATTATCAAAGCCATCACTTTTAGGAGGCAGCCAAGAGGTATACTACATTACTTCAGTTTTCCTATTAATAACACATCTTGCTCCTGTTACCACTTTAGCTATTTTGCCCAGAAGGGGGTTATGAATAGGGAGAACCTGTAATCTAGCTTTGTGAATAGATTCAATCAAGTATCTCCAAGGCCTGATCCTGTGAGCTTTATATTCAGATTTATATAGTTTCCTAGCATTTAATACCATAGAGTGATATACCATAGAGTGATACATATTACATGAAAAGCTTACGCGATTTTTAAAAAAGGATTTAAATAATGATCTTATAACACTTTCTCATTTAAAATGTTATTTCAAGAGGTAAAATAGTGTTAAGAAACTGCAGGTGAAATCCTACAGTCTATTTTTTACATATTAAAAAATCAGCTGGAGAAATTTAAGTGAAAGTACTGTGATTATTTTTCCAAGTTTAACTTTAATCAGACAAAAGGGCTTAAGCCAATTCTAGTCAATTTTACTAGGTGGGCAAATGAAAAAGAATTTGCAACAGAGAAGTCCTATGACATTTTATGCATATGTGTTATTCCTAAACTGCTATATCCTTCTTCAGTAGTCGTGTTTACCGGTGTATGTTGAACAAGGATCTGCCTGGTTTAGTACCTGCATAGCTCTGGTACATAAGGGTACATAAACACGAACCCTTCCGCATGTTCAGTGAATGTGCAGAGGGATTTTCAGGCCCACATGGGCTGCCCCCACCCACTGCCAGAACCACACGCCTCATACCCTCTTCCCTGAGGCGGTGTGTGGTCCTGGCGATGGGTGGGGCTAGCTAGCCCATGCTGTCCCAAGAACCCTTCCACATGCCTATTGAATGCACGGAGGGGTTCATGTGGGCCCCCTTTATTGTTGTGAGTTTGCTGTCTAATTATCGTTAATTAGTCTGTCTCCATGGTTTCGTCAGGGATATGACCAAAGAATTTTAATGTACTTTAATAGCTGTGGATGGATGATACCTGATGGGCAATTCACTCGCAGGGACTGGAGTCCGGGACAAGTGCTTGGCAGATAATCAGGACCAGCTCTACCATTAGGTAGAGTAAGGCATCTACCTCAGGAAGATGATATTGGGTATCACAAAAGGGCAGCTTTACTTAAGTTATTATTGTTGCATTGTCGCTGTCAAAGAGGGCTAGAGGTGCATGCAGGATTTTCCATTTCAGCTGCCAAAATAACTTGACTAGCTCTGGGTACTATGCACCTTGTGGGGACCATTGGTGGGGTTTGTGTAGTTCTCTAGTGTGTAGTTCATTCAGCTCCACTGACTGAAATGTATCCAGATGGACTTTAACTGTCCTGCAGAACCAAAATGGCCATTGAAGAATTGTACTTTCTCTGCATCTTTTTGTAACTTTACCTTCTCCCCAGTGTGCAGAAGGCCAAGGGATTCATACTCTCCCGCCTTACTATGACTAATATACATGCTAACTTCTTATTGTTCCTGCCTTCCCATGGTATTTGTAATTTGTTTCACCATTGGTGGAGTGCCATTTGTTTCTGCACCCCAGGCTGCAAAATGTCTTCAGCTGGTCCTGGCGGTTTTGCAGTGGGGAGGGGCAGAGAGAGCTGTTAGCTGGTGACACGTGAAAGCCCTAGAATGCAGATTTAGGTATCTATTCTATATTGAGATTGTGGTTATCCAAAAAAAATATGTAAGTGCGCAATCCTATGCATGGCTGGGAGTTGTAGGACTTTTCTCTGTCTTAACAGGCATAGGATTATGCCCTAGATGTAATTGTTTAAATAATTTTAGTTGATTGGTCTTTTTTAATTGATTTTTAAATTGACAGCTCTGAAGAGCTGCTTGCTAGGTGACCTAATATTTCCTTAAAAGAAAAGTAATGTTGAAGAGGCTATACATTTCCCCCCTCCTGATGAATTAATTTCTAGCTTAGGTTGGTGGCGGCCTGAACTTGGTGGAAAACTTAGAGTGCTTAAGAACTCTGCTGTTGACAATTTCTTAGAACAGTTTGCAATACATCATTAGCATAGGAACAAGTGAGAGGAGCTGGAAAACCACTCCCTATGCATGATTTCTCTAATCAGTCATTATCCAGCTCTCACCAGGTGCTTTCTGTGAGTTTTGGATTGAGCCATAAATGTGTCTGTTAAAATTCTTCAGCTTTTGCTGCCAAGTTGCAGTCAGCCTCTCCCCATGCTCTCCGATAGGATATAATTTGCTTGGGGTGCCTTAGGTGCAAGTACTGCCTGGGGCATTGCTTTATGGCTTCCCTTTTGATGTGCCATTTCATTGTACATCTCATCAAAATCAAACAAACAAACGTGTCTGGAATAGGTGCCTCTGTGTCATGCCTGCAAAAATCAGAAGGACAGGAACAGTCACTTTCTTAGAACTCTACTTGTGGCACCACACTAATCAGAGCAAGCTCTCAGAGGGCCTCAGTCATTTCTTCTCTTCTGATTCCTTAAAGTTCAGATGGGGATAAAATGCTCACCTGCTGCTTAAGCTCATCAGTGCCTTCCTGCATGACAGCAGGGGGAGAGGGGAAGCAAAGGGGGGGGGGGGCAGAATGTCAAAGCAGGATTTTGATAAAGCATAATCAGCGGCAAGATCCAGGTAGGGGTTTTGATAAGGTGTGATTAAATCAGAAGCTGTATTTATTAATATTCATCAACACTGATGGTCGGTGCACTTCAGAAAATGTACAGTGTCTGGAGGAAAGTTTCTTAGTCCTTGAACTTCTGTGGAAGGACTCCTCTGTGTGTGTGTGCGTGTGTGTGCATGCGTGCATGCATGCATGCATATATATAATTATTTATTCCTTTCTATACCACCCAATAGCCAAAGCTCTCTGGGCAGTTCACAAAAATTAGAACTCTCAAATACAACATGATAAAACCAGAGATCCCAGTTTGGAACATGGCCACTGTCTCATGTATCATTGCAGTGAGCATCTGACAGCGGCTTTTTGACTATACATTCTCTAAAGTGGCTTATGCTAAATTAAATATAAAAACAGTGGGTTGAATCCAGATGTGCACTTCCGCTCACACTGAAGGAGGAAGAGGGCATTCCTCCTTCCTTCTGCAGCCACCTGTGCCAAATAATTTTATCGAATGATCCTGAGTTCTAGTATTGACTGGTGGCTTATAAGCCATGTTTGTTTCAGAGTGGTTTGTTGTGTTGTCTGAATGCAGGCCAGGGTGGCTTGTGCGTGGTTAACAAACCATGCTGCTGGGTTCAGGCAACACGACAAGCCACTCTGAAACAAACATGGCTTATGAGCCACCATGGCTTATCGTGTTGTGTGAACCCAGTGACTGTGTCCATGGTGTGTGGGAGGGGAGGCAGAGGGGGGCTCTCTTTTTACTCCACACCATGTATAATTTTATGAGCCTCTATAATGCTCCCCATTCTTAGCTGGGATTATTCCTAGGGTTTTCTGAAAAACCCTAGTTTTTAAATCATCCTTTTCTGTGCATTAAATTATACCGATACAGGCTACAATCCTATACCCACTCACCTGGAAGTAAGCGTCATTGAACTCAATTGGACTTATTCCTGAGGAGGCATATATAGGATAGCACTGTCAGTGATTTAACATCTACTTTCCCCTCTAGTGTGTAGTTCATTCAGCTCCACTGACTGAAATGTATCCAGATGGACTTTAACTGTCCTGCAGAACCAAAATGGCCATTGAAGAATTGTACTTTCTCTGCATCTTTTTGTAACTTCCAAGGGATTCATACTCTCCCACCTTACTATGACTAATATACATGCAGGGTTGGTGCTGCCTTCCCATGGTAGCTGTAATTCATGTTGTGCCTGTCTTCTGTTTTTCTTTCAACTGGCTTTACCTGAGCTATTCTTTTATTTTATGCATCTTTTTTTTTTTTTTACTAGCATCCCCTTCCTTCAGTTTTCTTTATATTTCTGTTTTAATAGTCAGCTTGTTAAAAATATCCTAGTATGGAATAGCCACATTGCTCTCTTGTGATTCTTGTCATCTTTTTTATACTTGTTGGCAATGCATGCCTGTGCATCCAGAATAGCTTCTTTTAGGAATAGCCGACTCTCCTAGGGGCGCAGTCCTCTGCATATGTAGACAGAAAGAACTCCAGCATGGCTGGCTGGAGAATGTTGGGAGTCGTAGGACTTTTTTCAATCTAAGCATGCATAGGATTATGCCCTAGAAGGCTTATTCTTTCTTCCCTGTTCTACCAATGGGATTTTTCTCCTGTCCAGAGGATGACAGGCTATCAAAGTACAGGGTTGCTGCTGAAAACAGCGGCCGTATTCCAGTTCTGTTTTCTTCTCTGTAATGCAGGGGTGTTGAACCTCTTTCAGGGTTGAATTCAAGGGCCAAATTCAATTTTGGAGAAGCTCTTGGGCTGAAATACCCGCATATTTTCACTTGAAGCTCTTACCGCCAGTAACAGCCCTAGGAGAGGCATTTCAACTTTTTAGAATGGGGAGGGGATCACACATACAAGCCGACAAACCACCTAGCAGCGATCAGCAATTGGGTGAAAGGGCATGGCCATCTGGCCTGGGGAAGCCTGGAGGGCTGTATTAGGAGCGCCGCTGGGCCAGACTTGGCGCATGTGCCTGAGGTTCCATGCCCTTGCTGCAACGTGTCAGTTTATCTTGTGCTCTGATGTCATTACAGGGACGGTTTCCCAATCCCACCCTTCAAGCAGCTGCCGGAGATCTAGAGCAGCGCTGGGGAAATGTGCAGTGTCATGATAGATGAACACGTTCACACATTGAAAGAATGTGTGAGAGGGTAGGAGGACCAGAGGGGCTAGCCCAATACTCCACTGCTGGCATGTACAGCAACCCTTGACATCTTCCTGTTCAGCTGGCATGTGAAGAGAGTGAGACTCTACATGCATACCAATGTATGCACACAGAGCTCCACCCTGCAAGGAGCAACCCTGATTAGGCCAGGGTCCCCGTTCATGTGGAACTCTACATGCATACATTGGTACATGTATAAGCAAGGTCCCTTTATGTATGTACCAAACACATGCATGAAGTTGGCAAAACATATGGACTATGGTGTGTGTGGGGGCATGGCTGCTGTGCAGATCTGGACCAGGGGTAGCACTAGCCCACATGGCCTTGTGACACCCCTCATGCATTTTTTCAATGTATGTGGGTGTGGGTGTCTGAACCCCCCTGATAGTATCAGGATATGAAGCAAGTTGAACTACATATTACAGGCAGGGAAAAGCACTTAAAATGGAACCACCCCTGATAATGTGAAGTTCTATCCTTATCTATTCATTCTTTCAGTGCATTGTAGCCAATACTTTTAAGACAAAACACAGCCCCAAACTTAATCCAAATTGGTTTTTGCTGTGTAACTGCAATCTAAAAATAATGGACCCTATATCTGTATTTATAGCTAGCTAGATTTTAGAACTTCCTATCTGAGAGAGACTTTGGAGGCTATTTCACACATTAAGGCATTTAACTTAGACTTGCCACCAGGTGTAGAATGGAGCAGGAGCTGCAGCCAATCCTGACAAGTATATAGCCATCCTCTGAGTGAATAGTATACCAGTATTCAAATCATGTGTTTGTCTCATTCATACAAGATGTATATTCTAAAAACAACAACCCTTAATTGTTCACCTAACGGCAAACTTTTGTGCATGTTTACTCCAATGGGAAGCTTAATCCCTAGCCTAATAAGTGTCTTTAGGATTGTTGCCAAAAAAATATATCATAATGTGTGAAGCAGTCCCTACTTCCCTTTTCATTGTGTGTGTGTGTGTGTGTGTGTTTTAACTCTTCACACTTGGAGGTGTGCATCTTGTGTGTTTTACCTGTCTCTTCTTTTATCTGTCCCTTTTCAAGAGTTTCCCCCAGTTTCCCCCAGTTTGTTTTGTTTTTCAATAAAGTAACAACAAAAAGATATAATTTTTTTAAATTAAAAAACCTTCATTATAATGGGCTTTTTTCTTTCTATAAAAATAAATGTTAAAAGTATAACAACTATAATATGATATAAAATGAAAGGGAGCGAATTCACACTTGCATTACACTGATTGAAAAACAAAGCAAAGCAGTTTAGGCTTTAGAGATTTTGGGAAGAGAGATTTGTTGGGAAGCTGTCTGGAAAACCTCAGTGGCGCAAGGTGTCAATGTGATGAACCTGAATGAGATGTGAAAATAGCAAGGGGGGGGGATTTTCAAACAACTTAGAACAATCTCTGCTAGTGTGGCCAGGTGTCCTCTTTTGCAGAGGACAGTCCTCTATTTGAAGCGCTGCCAGAGGACTGTCCTCTATTTTGAAGGCATCCTCAATTTGAGGACTGCCTGGTCCAAGTCCAGTATAAAGATAAAGAACCATCAGAAGGATGAGCTGGCCATGAAGTTGCCCCGTCCATCAACAGCACTTGGATAATAGACTGAGCAAGGCAGACAAGTCACCCGCTCACAGTCTTCCACACTATTGTACTGTATTTGTATTTAAATTATAACAATTCTTTCCAAATTTGTATCTCTCTATCTATATAAAAAATAACATATGGAAATGTTATTTATTTTTATTTATTTATTATATTTATACCCCCCCGCTTTTTCCTGCAAGGAACCCAGGGTGGCTTACGTAATCCTCCTCTCCATTTTATCCTCACAACAACCCGGTGAGGTAGGTTAGGCTGAGAGTCAGTGACTGGCCCAAAGTCACCCAGTGGGGGACTAGAACCCGGATCTCCCGAGTCCCACTCCGACACTCTATTTATTTATTTATTTATTTATTATATTTAAGAATCGCCCATCTGGCCAGACATCCGGCCACTCTGAGCGATGTACAATGCAATAAAATACAGGGGACACACACACACAGTATAAAACACAATTAAAAATCCTAACCCACCCCATATTCCCGCCTGAAAAGCCACGTTTTAATGCCTGGCGGAAGCTAATCAAGGAAGGGGCATGGCGGAGGTCACTGGGGAGAGAGTTCCATAAATTGGGGGCTGCCACAGAAAAGGCCCTCCTCCTAGTCCCCACCAGCCTGGTTTCTCTGGCTGATGGGACAGGGAGAAGGCCATCCATGGCGGATCTTGTTGAGCGGCCTACTTGATGTTGCTGGAGGCGCTCCTTGAGATATACTGGACCGGAGCCGTACAGGGTTTTAAAGGTCAACGCCAACACCTTGAATTCGGCTTGGCAAACTACTGGTAGCTAGTGCAATTCTTTGAGCACTGGAGTGACGTGATCACGTCGGCAGAAGCCTTTAACCAGGCGAGCTGCTGCATTCTGTACCAGCTGCAACTTCCGAACCATCTTCCAGGGTAACCCCACGTAGAGCGCATTACAGTAGTCCAGGCGAGAGGAGACCAAGGCATGAACCACTGATAGGAGCAGATGATTAGGAAGGTAGGGGCGCAACTGCCGAATCAAATGGAGCTGATACAGCGCCGCCCGGCTCACAGCTGACACCTGAGCCTCCATGGACAGCTGGGAGTCTAGAATGACTCCCAAGCTGCGGACCTGGTCCTTCAGGGGTAGATGTACCCCATTCAGCACCAGGTCAACATCCCCTAACCTTCCCTTGTCTCCCACCAGAAGTACCTCGGTCTTGTCTGGGTTCAGTTTCAGCATGTTCCTTCCCACCCAGCCACCCACTGCCTCCAGGCACTTGGACAGGGTTTCAACAGCCAACCTTGGTGAGGACTTGAAGGAGAGGTAGAGCTGTATGTCATCCGCATATTGATGACAGTGCACCCCAAACCTCCTGATGATAGCTCCCAGCGGCTTTAGGTAGATGTTAAATAACATCGGGGAGAGGATGGAACCCTGCGGCACCCCACAAGTGAGCGGCCAAGGGTCCGAAGCCTCCTCCCCAAGAAGTACCCTCTGGTACCTTCCAGAGAGGAAGGACCAGAACGACTGCAATACAGTGCCTCCCACGCCCAACCCCTCCAGATGGTCCAGGAGGATACCGTGGTCAACGGTATCAAAAGCCGCTGAGAGATCGAGGAGGACTAGAAAAGAGCATTCTCGCCTATATCCAAAGCCCTCCTCATATCATCCACTAAGGCGACCAAGGCTGTTTCTGTCCCATGTCCAGGCCTGAAGCTCGACTGGCATGGATCTAAATAATCGGCTTCATCCAAATGTGCCCTCAACTGAGCCCCCACCACTCGCTCAATCAGCTTGCCCAGAAATGGCAAATTGGAGACTGGGCGAAAGTTGTTCAAATCTTGGGGATCTAAGGAGAGCTTCTTTAGAAGCGGTCTTATTACTGCCTCCTTAAGGGCTGATGGCATCACTCCCTCCTCGAGGGAGGCATTCACTACCGCCCTGATCTCCCCACCCAGTTTTTCCCTGCAGCTCATAACAAGCCAGGACGGGCAAGGATCAAGCAAACAGGTGGTCAGCTTAACAGAAGAAAGCACTTTGTCCACTCCACCAGAAGGAAGAAGCTGGAACCGATTCCACAAAACCGGACTGCCACTGGCCTCCTCCCGTTCACCCACTGTGTCCACGACGCACGGAATCCCACTCCTAATCTGATCAATTTTATCTGCAAAGTGCTTTGCTAAAGCCTCACAGGAAGCTTTAGACTGTTCCAACGGATCCGGAACAACTGGACCGACCAGGTGAGTCCCAAGTCCCAGTCCGACACTCTAACCACTACGCCACACTGGCTGCAAATAGCTGTCCTCTTTTGTCCTCTTTTTTGGTGCTATATGTCCTCTTTTTTGGTGATTCACCATACTGTGCTTCTGAGTTATTCATATCTGTGCAATAAAGGCAGAGTTCAGCTGAATAAACTGCACAGCGTGTCAATAGGCAAAAATAGCAGGCTCTGAGAAACACTTGCAGGTGAGTTTCTATCTGGGAGTCTGTGTTTGTCTATGGAAATTAGGCTTGCAATGAAATCAGTGGTTTAGGCCTGAACTGTTGACAGAAATGTGTCTCATCTGTCATATGTAGCGTGTTATTCATAAGTCTGGGGTTCAGAAGGTTTTAGTGTAGCTGCTTCCCAGTGGAGCCTATTAGGCACTGCATTAGAGACTGTAATATGGCATCCTTGAGGAAAGCGAAGCAGGAGGTTAGCTGGAGCCCAATCTGGTGTTCCACAGTATCTGCTCAATCTCCTGTCCTCTCAAGCAACTAACTACCTTGAGAGCAAAGAGACGAAGATAATAACTTTCACCCTCTCCCCTCAGACTTGAATCTTCAGAATTTGTTCTTTACAAGAAGAAAATGTTGTGGTAGCCCATGAATATTACATATTGGGAATTGAAGCACACCAGTGTGGGCCTGTAAGAACCAGAGTGGTACAAAATTGTGCACCCAGGTGGTTTCAGGCTACACATTGTTCTTTAAGAGCAGGTTCATTATGTATATATATAAATAATATATATGGAAAATATATATTTTCCATATATATATATGAATATATATATAATATATATGGAAAATATATATATTTTCCATTGATGACATCTGTGAAGAGACTAGGAGAGCAACCCTATGCTTTCCGAAGGAATGCGCCGATGTCAGAATGCTCCAGCTGTTCAGTCCTCTCCCAGGAGATGCCTGGCAGAGCAGAAGGAGCGACAGAGGTGATTTTCGCTTCTCCGACCTCCTTTTTGTCCCCTTTCCCCCCTAGATGCCCCTTTGAATGCATCTAGTGGATTCATGGGGACAAGAGCAGGGAGGCTTCAGGATGTTGTGGATCCTCAGTGCCTCCCCTCCTTGTCCCCTTCCCTCTCATTTGCATCCTCACCCGAGGTCAGAACTCCGACCTCGGATGAGGAAGCCACCACAGTGCTTTCTGCGGCGGCTGCAAGGGGCGCTGGGGGAAAAAAAAATCCCCACTCAGAATTACCCTCCTGAGGCCGTAGCAGCATCTATGGCCTCAGAGGGGGAACTCCAAAATATCCTATGGTCCCTGGGATGCTCCCCCAGGGACCATAGGATTGCTCCCTTGGTCTCCGAGAGTTGAATGAGGTTTATGAACATACATGTTGAAGAGAATATCTGAGGAACAAGCAGCTAAATTCTGATGTTTGCAGATAACACCTCCCCCCACTCTTGCTTACCATATAGTAATATGTAGCATATGTTGCTTAGATGCTTATTCACAGATTTTTAATGTGTGATATTCTCCAACACAATCTCTCTCTTCACTCTCCTGCAAGTTCAGCGGCCATCACGCATACATGCATCATGTAGTATTTGCTGCCACCAAGTTTATAATATGCAAACCCGAAAGTGAAACAAGGGAACTATGCAACTCTTACAATCCATAATAATAAAAAGGGACTGTCAGGTCGTCTGTCTGTCCACGTCTTAGCAACAGGACTGTGAAACCTAGACACCTGAAAGTTGGCATGCACGCTAAGGGAACTGCTAGGGGTGTGCACCCTGAGATTATTCTGTTTTCTAAATGCATTCATTGATTTTAATTAATTTAAATGTGCCCATGTGGTTGAAGCCTGCAGTAATGGGCTATCTTCAGGCACTAGAGGCAGGCATCCATAATCAGCACATGGCTTTGAACATAAGTTCACATTCAGTCTGAAGTCATGGGAGACTTATAGGCTGAGGGGATATGCTTGCCGCTTGCCCCTGCTGGAGGGCAGCTCCCCTCAGGGGAATGGAGCGGACAGACCTCTCCCCCAGGGATCTATGGGGGTGCACAATTCTGACAGCTGTGTAAGTTTGCTTGAAAGCTTTGCTGTATTAAACTAAGGGCTATTCCAATCTATGCAAAGCTGGGTCCGATTGGTACTAATACATAAAATGGTTGTTAATCTAGGTTTCTGTCACTCTTCACAGTCAATAAGGACTGAGGACTTTCAGGTGCAGATCATCACAGAAGGATGCCTGACAAAAACTGTGATAGGGTAACTAATACGTTATAATGTAAAATACTCATAACATTAAGTCTAATGAATAGATCTTCAAAAGTACAATGTAATCACTTTATAAATTCTGAAAATAACTATTTCATGATGCCAAAAAATACTGAATTCCACCACCCCCTGCCAAAATCATGAGAGTGCTTTGAAAAAACTGGAGTGTCAGGATCTGTTTGGGCTGCAGAAGTGCTACAGCTCCCCCCGGTGGCTTTGTTGAGAAGGCAGCCTGATTTACATGCAGGTACTTGCAGGATTAAGCACCAGACATGGGCGTACTTGCAGGATTCTTGCCAGTCCACTCAGGCAGGCCATCTGGGAATCATAGGAAGCTCTTTAAAAGGCTTCCCCTCCCTGCTCAGCTTTACCACCACAACATGAGTCTTTGTGGTGGTTGTATCATGTTCCTGCCTCTGCCATGTCTTGCCTGTGTTTGACCCATACCTGTCCTGGACTTTGCTTCTGGCTCTGACTGCAATGCCTTGCCTGAGTTAGGCCTGTTCCTGCTGTGGACTCTGTTCCCCATCCTGTCTCTATCATCCTGGCTTGGGTGTCCCTGCCTAGCTATCATTGCTGCTTTTAGCCTGGAGCTGACATGGAGGATGTCAGTGTCATCTAAAGTACCCATAAACAACTATGAGTGAGGAATGGTGAGTATACAATACTAGCTGTTGCCTGTGGCTGTGCTTGTGTGGATTTTAGCATTTGGTACAATGGAAAAGATACAGTGTCTCTGACTGAAAGTGTAACATTTAGGCTGGGTGCTGGCAGCAGAAAACTTTTCTGACAGAAATATCTGATCTTAAAGAAAAATCAGGTTAATCCTGAGAGTCTACAGGTGATGAAGAGTGACCGTGCCAAGTTTGGGGTAGATCCATCAAAACATGATGGAGCCTAGCCTATGCAACAATGCCCCACACACAACAGTCATTCAGTCATTTAAAAACTTTCCCTCCCTTTTCACCCCCTCAAGGACATTCTAAATGGCCTAGGGGAGATTTGCATACCCACCCCTATTGGCCCTGCAGGAATTCATACGAACATTCTAAGTGTAGTATGGGCTATTTGCATAACTGCTCCTATTGGCTCCTGCAGCAATTATGAGGTGAGGCCGATTTGCATAACTGCTCCCCTGTTGTTTTGCCCATAGGAGATATGAGAGTGGGGCAATTTTGCCCCCTTTTTTCACCCCCTTAGGGATGAAATTTCCAAAAATCCTTCCTTAGTGGGTGTCTACGTCATAAAAGCAATGTCCCTTCAAAATTTCACGTTCCTAGATTAAACTGTTTGAGCTGGGCGTTGATGAGTCAGTCAAAATCAGTCAGTCAGGACACCTTCTTTTATATATACGTATATAGATAAGCCTCATCTAGAAAAGCTCTTAATGTTACCATATATTTCATTTTTTGTCAAGTAGATCTTGGTTGCATTGAGATGCATTTCCATTTATTTTGTGCACCCTGGTTTTGCAGATCACTAAAGGTCTTGTTGTTCCCCTCCCTGCTTCCTTGCTTAAAGAAAAGCAGCAAACAAATATGTGGGAAGTGGATGGCATTCTAGAAAAGGGTATTCTTGACTGAGGCTAGTATAAATGTTTAGTGGGCCACTTGTGGCCCTCCAGATGTTTTGGCCTGAAATTCGCACCAGCCCTAGCCAGTATAGCCAATGGTGAGGGATGATTGGAGTTGTAGGCCAAAACATCTGATGGGCCACAAGTTTCCCACCCCACTAGAACAATGTCTCTGATTTCTTCTTTTAAGCTTTGAAGCAAGGTAATATTAAGAAAAAACAAATCCTAGCTGATATCAGTGGGCTAGAAGAGGTCATGGGCGGGGGGGAACAAAACAAAAAAGTGCACCGTCTGTTCCCTGTTAGGGCCTGTCACTCATCTGTCATGGAGCAAAGCCACATATAGTTTCCTTATGAAGTCAGTATTAATAGAGGTGAGGAGGTTAGTGGAGGGTGGCTATGTCTTGTCTTTTCCCTCTTACGGAAACCCAGCAGACGGCTCGTTTTCAGTTCCTTAGCCTGGCTAAAGAGAACAAGGCAGGCGATGTCAAAATGTATAGATTCTTAGCAGCCCAGTTAACAGTTTTGGATCCCTTAATTAATTCCTTTCTTACTGTGATGAAAAGTGAAAGTGCTTACTGTTAAAGCTAATGAACATCTCATTGGTCATGACAGTTCTTTTTCGATTGAAATTGCTGCTGTTGTTCTGTTCTGATAAGGGGGCTGGAGCATTCAGAAAATCTTGTGCCATAAACTGTAATCTCATGCTTGGGTTCCTTACAGGATTACAGGACACGACGCATTATGGAAACAGCTGGAACAATGTGATCAGGGCACAAATGCTGCAAAAGAAATACTCATTTGGAGTGGCCTATTCTCTGCATAGCGTATACTAGAATTGGTTTGCTTTTTACTTACAATTTTTTAAAGCTTATCCACAATATTAGATAGGTGATATTCAGGCTGCAAACCTTATACACACTAACGGGGGAGTACATTCCATGCAGCTACACTAAAACCTTCTGAACCCCAGACTTATGAATAACACGCTACATATGACAGATGAGACACATTTCTGTCAACAGTTCAGGCCTAAACCACTGATTTCATTGCAAGCCTAATTTCCATAGACAAACACAGACTCCCAGATAGAAACTCACCTGCAAGTGTTTCTCAGAGCCTGCTATTTTTGCCTATTGACACGCTGTGCAGTTTATTCAGCTGAACTCTGCCTTTATTGCACAGATATGAATAACTCGGAAGCACAGTATGGTGAATCAGTCTTACTCCCTAGTAGGCACATATAACAGCATCTATTTTGACAACCGCTTCCGGCTTTGTTTCTGGTTGCCACTGCAAAGCCCACATCTATGATTCAAGGGTGATTTGAACCTGTTACAGCTCAACGCTCTGTCCCATTTAGGCCTTGCCTTGCTATGGGCTAGCTGCTGTTGTGAGACAGGATCTGTGCCCTGAGTTTTGAGGGAGAGTTGTAAAAGTGTTTCTTCAGATTTTTCTTATACTTGAGATGTCTGGGAGTATGTGGGCACTGATTTCCCACTTTTTATCAGTTGTGGAAGTAGCTTGGCCACTTTGAAGCCTCTGTCAGTGGGTTAATAAAGGAGACCAAAGTTTCACTTTTGTCTCTTGCAAGCTTTTTTCACCTATATAAGAACCAGTGAGTCTGTAATTGTGAAGTATGAGTGATCCATTTGTCATCCCAGTAATAATTCAAGGCAGAAGGAAACACTGCTTCTGAGTTAATTAGCAAATAAAGTCATTTGTGTCTGAAAAGGTTATCAATTTATTTCTGACCAGTCTTCTTTTAACAGCCTGGTGGCTGATAAGATAATTGGCCATTTATTCTTTTTGGCCACGTCCTCACTTCTCTTTTATGCTCTGTCTGCTTGGCGATACTTTTGACATATGTTTTGTTTGTGTGTGGCTAGTTAATACAATCCACTCTTTTGTTCTGAAATATTAGACCCTTCAAATACATGCAAATATAAAATGGATTAATTTCTTGTCCTGTAAAAATGAATTAAGTCAGTAGCAGACTTTAAAATCACCTTGAACAGTACTCAATTCTTTATGCCTTTCTCAGAGTAATGTATATAAAATTTTATTCCATACTTGCTACCCTTCTAGCATTTGTTGGCTTCTTCAATTCCTTAATCAACCTGTTAATGCTTCTTCATTTTTCTTTCTGGTTCAAAAAGATAACAATGAAACTTGAAGAGGTCTTTCCATTGCTTGGTGAAGGGAACCCCCCTCCCCCTGAAACAGTGAGGTGTCTTCTTAAAAAGTTCATTTTCTTTACAAACACAAGAACAGGCATACTGGATTAGACCAAAAGCCTATCTAGTCCAGTATTCTGTCCACACAGTGGCCAACCAGCTGCCTGTGGGATGCCCTGCCCACAAATAGAATACAAGTGCAATAGGCACCCTCCTGCTCATGTTTCCCAGCAACTGGTATATAGAGGCATACTCCCTCTGATTCTGGAGGTAATACATATCTATCATGGCTAGCAGCCGTGGATAGCCTTCTTCTCCATGAATTTGTTTAATCCCCTTTTAAAGCCATCCAAGTTGGTGGTCATCATTACATCTTGTGGTAGTGAATTTCATAGTTTAACTATGCACTGTGTGAAGAAAGAACCTCCAATGGCCCCTACGTGGGAGCAGGGAGAAGGCTTGCACGTGGGGGAGGAGAGAGGAGGCAGGCACCTGGTCAGGTGGGTCACGAGAAATGAGCCAATGGCTCAAAAGGGCGGGGACCCAGGTAAGAGCTTATTTAAGCTCCTGGGTTCCCGCCTTCAGTCTCTTTGCTCCTGTTTTCCAGCTGACCCTCATCACATCGTCATCCCTGATCTCCTCGTGGTATCGTTCCTTTGTGTGTGTGTGTGTGTGTGTGCGCGCGTGTGCGAGTTGGGATGGGATTGGGTGTGTGGGTTGATTTCATAGTTTAACTATGCACTGTGTGAAGAAGTACTTCCTCTTATCTGTCCTGAATCTCCCACCATTCATCTTCATGGGATGAATATTATGTGAGAGTTAGAAAAAGTCTATCCACATTCTGCACACCATGCATGCACCTCCTATTGTGTCTTCCGTACTCACCTTTTCTCTAAAGTAAACAGTCCTAGACATTGTAACCTTTCCTGATGGGGGGGGGGCATGCTCCAGCCCCTTGATCATTTTGGCTGCCCTTTTCTGCTTCCCCGCCCCAACTGTACAATATCCTTTTTGAGGTGTGATTAGAACTGTATACTGTATTCTAAGTGTGGTCACATCATAGGTTTTTACAAGGGCAGTATGATATTGGCAGTTTTATTTTCAATTTCTTTTCTAATTCTGCCCAACTGGAAATTTGCCTTTTTTCAGTGTAGCAGCACACTGGTCAATGTTTTTAATTGCTGGTCTTAATTTTATTAGTGATATTCTCCTTCTTGCATCCCCTTATTGTCTGCTTGCATGTCATTTGTGCAAATTGGTGTCCTTTTTAAATTCTCATTTGGGCAAGATTTCCGGTTTTTGAAGGAAGCCTTTCCCCCCCTCTAACAGCTTCCTTATCCATGCTGGTGATGACCTCTTAGACTTGGTGCTACCATTCTTGACCTGCAGTTAGAAGAACCAGGGATGCAATGAGTTCGCTGAAATTTTCTGAATTTCAAAATTGAATACTTCCCCCATTGACTAAAGCAAGTGCCTGCAGTTGTCTGTTGTAAATTTCATTTTATGCGGGTGTTTGCTTTTTAAAGCAGGTTTGCTGCTGTTGCTGTTTTTATTGTGTGTGGATTGTTTTTTTTTACTATTTTTGATGTGTGTGTTTTTACCATTTTTCATCTTAATTAAACATCTTGCATTAGGCTGCACTGAAATCCATCCCCCGACTGCACATTTCCATTGTAGATTCTGTAGCCAACTGGCTTTTTCCAAGTTTTGCAAATTCCGTGGACGTGCAGACTAGCTAAGTGTGCATTAGAACATATTGTGCACTTGAACAAATGCACATTTGCAAGCAGGAATGACATTCTCATATATCCCTAAAAACAATCTGATTCCACCAATGAGCAGATGATGGAACAAAAGAGATGCCTGATAAGACTTGACTCCAGGAGTTCATTTTCAGGTAAGGCTATTGCAGGTAAGGATGAATGGATCTGTCAGTTTTGCATCAAGTCTTAAATCTCAAGTTCTTTCCACCCCAAATATAAAGAAATTTGTGAATGCTGGTAACTCCCCCCACCCTCCCAAAAAACGAACTGAAACAATTGTTTTACCCATTCCTAATTACAGCAGAGACTCTACCAAAATATCTCCACGACCAGTAACAAAGTGGTGGCAGTGGTAAAATAAGAAGGTTGTGGTGGTGTGGCCACATGCCTTGATTCATTTTTCTAGAAAGGTGGTATAGAACTGCTTTAAGTCTGGATTGTGTCAGGCCTGGTACAAGCCCTTTCACCGCATGAGGTAGGAGAGAACACATACCACCATTATGTGGATTTTATTGTATGAATTGTTGTGAACCGCCCAGAGAGCTTCGGCTGTGGTGCAATATAGAAATGAAATAAATAATAATAATAAAAATAATAATAAATAATAATAATAATCACTGCATCATGCCGCATCATGCCCTTCCTTGCCGCTGCATCATGCTGCCTTCTCCTTACCTTTGCCACTGTCATGTCGTCTCTTTGAAGAGCTGTGTGGCTGGAAGAAGTGGTTGCCGGCCGGGCCTCTAGCAAAACACCAGCAGCCATTTCTTTTGGCTATGTGGTTCTCCATAGAGCTGATGCAGCAGCAAAAGTAAGGGGGGGTGCACAATGAGGGAAACAGACGGCAGGTGGCTGCTCCAGAGAACCCCGCCAGCTGCTCTTGTTGTTGCAAATGCCATGGCAAGAGAACAGCTGGCAGGGCTATCCAGAGCACCCACTGGAGGCAGCAGGGCAGCGGCAGTGTGTCCTGCAGGTAGGGGGCAGAAAGGGCACAAATTGCTGCTCCCCCCACTCCGCTGCCTAATATGGGTGCCTTGCCCTGCTCTATGGGAGGGCTGGCCCTTGGTTCTGTTATTCTTTTGCTGAACCCTTGTTAGTCTGAACCTGTAGAATTTGCAGGAAGAAAACTAGGAAATACTACACCTGTTGGCACCTTTGGCCATAAGCAGCAATGCATTAATAAAACATAGGACTGAAGCAACAGCCAAACCAGGTATATTCCAGCAGCTTCCTTAGTTACTTCTCCACTTGTTTGCTTCTATGCCCCACTAATCCCCCCTACCATTAAAAGGTGTATTCTGCTGTGCTGGTTGCCTCATACATGCAGAGGCTCAAATCAGATTAAGCAACAGGCTGACCTGACAGGTAGTGCTGAAAGAATATAAAGAAGCCAAGAGGAATAAATTACTTTGCAGCAGAAGTCAATGTTGATAAATCCAGACAAATCCTATTTTAAGACATGGGTTCATTTAGGAGGCAGTGTGAATGAATGAGAGAGAGTAAACCTTAGATCTGGTTTATTTAGTTTCATGTGCGACTACAGTCTGCATTTTGAGAAAATAAAAAACTGGCACTCAAAGACTGTTTATACCAATTTTCTTCACTGAGACTAATCAATGTTGGATTTAATTTAACTGGGACTCATTTGGAGTTAATATCCCTTCCCTCTTCTCTTCCTCCTTAGTTTCTTTCTCCCTTGCTATTAAATCAAAAGCAAGCGGTATCCATAAATACAGCAGAATTGTAGGAAATGGAATCTCAGAATCTGAAGAAGGCAAGTTGCCTTGCCCTGCCTTCCTGATCCCTTTAATGGGGAGTTATTTGATAGAAGTGGTTGCAACACAATGTTGCAGTGTGAAGTTCAGGATGCCAGCAGGCATGCCCTTTACAATACTCCATTCCATTTCCTTCTCTTTCCTCCAGTTTTCTGTCACCACTAGCCATATTCAGTCAGTCAGTATTATATACTAGGTAGCCCAACAAGGAGCCCAGTAACATAGGGGGAAACCCACCACAGGGCACTCCTTGGTTAAGGATCCCCTAAAGCCAGGAGCTGGCCTTGTGCAGGAGAATATTAACAGTTGATGTATATATTGAAATGATTTGGCAAATTATTAAGCGATGAGAATAAGTATGTAAATTGCGGCCTGCTCTTATGTTTATGACCACTCCATACCAGTGAAATGTGTGTTCCTGAGGGATGCTACTTATCTTAGCATACTCTGCTTTTTGCAAAGTTGAAGATGGGGGGTGCGGCATTAAAAAGGGGAAAGGACACACCAACATCTTGGTGTAAATCAAGCCTAGCAGATATAGCTGTAATAAACACATATTTATCCACGTTCAATCCAATGACAACTACTCCCTGCATTCATATCACATCTGTGAGCCTAAGTAAACAGGGGGATGCTGCCAAATCCACTAATATAAATTCCAGTGACCTCACAGGCTTTCCCCCTTATGTATGTAAAAAATGAGAAAAGTACAGAATGTGTGTGTACTGGGGGAGGGGGCAGCTGCATTTTTAATTTTCTCAGCACAACATTTTTCAAAATAACATTCATATTTTTCTTTCCTAAAAGAGTAATTAATGCTCTGTAAAACTCATTGGATTTTATCTTTTATCTACTATCACTGCAAGATGATCATGCGTTCAATTAATAGGAACTTACCATTACAATAAGAATAGAATGTGTGGCCTTCGAAAGAAAATTTTAGTTGTAAGTGCCAAGTGTGGATGCTCAAAAAGTGGGGTCATTTTTAACACCTATTCTCCAGTTTATATCCATCCATATGTCTTCAATAAATCCACTCACTAACAAGTAGAGTGATGCTTTTCTTCCTGGTGTGTAAGAACGCCCCTGGGTACCAGATGACCGGGGCTCACTCAAAGCCCAGTCCCACCATGCAGTGTTAGGCAGACTTAACCCCATTGAAGTCAGTGGACTTGGCTGCACCCGATTATTCATAAGATGCTGTTCCCTGTTCTGTGGCTGTTAGCACAGCAGAAGGTGGAGGGAGGAGTGGGAGGGAGGTTGCATAGCTAAATTAGGCTGGCAGAGAAGCCCGGAATGGATTTCTTCTGTGAAGGGAAAGACTACTAGCTTTTTTAGCCTGGTGGTGCTCAAAACCAATTTCCACTAGACTTTGCTCTGCACCGATGCATCCCAGATTTGGTGGAACAGATGTGCAGAATGAAGAGTCTGCCTACAGCAATCAAGTTGACAGGCTATTTACGCATTGCCAGAAAAGAGGAAATGCCTCACCTAAACAAACAGAAGGCAGGATTTGCATAAAAATTGCATAATATTTATGTCCATTTACAAATGATTGGTGTAATTTAAACAGAAAATCAAGGTATCTCTCCCCATAGTGGGGAAGACCGTGCCTAGGTAGACTCAGTGTGCCGGCTCAGTCTGTTGTGCTAACTATTGATGGGCAACTTCCAAGGCTCTCCTTTCATATGGTTCTCTGTGTTGAAACAGGACTTTGACTGGACAGCCCTTTAAACAGAGGATGCCTTCCAAGAATATGGGGTGGGTTAGGATTTTTTTTGAAAAAAATTATACTGTTTTAACTGTATTTTAATTCTGTTTTATTGTTGTATTTTTTATTTATTTTTTTATAAATTTTTTTTAATTTTTTTTAAAATATTTTTTATTTAAAATTTTTAAACAATACAAAGAAAATAACACACACATATAACTAACATAGTGCTCCCATCACCATGGGACCAAATAATACAATGACTCTATAATTATTCATTATTCCAAAAATACAACATATCTTGACAGGGTAAACTCCCTTTCCCCTTTTTTAACACATATTCCAGAAATAAACCCCAAATATCCTTGAAAATATTTTTCTTTAATTGACCCCTTTTGCATTTGATATTACAAGTCAACATATCATTCAATGCCATATCCCATACTTCTTTATACCAATCAGTAATAGTGAAAACTTGCTGAATTTTCCATTTCCTTGCTATCATTAATCTACCTGCCATTAACAAATTTATAATTAATTATTGTTGTATTTTATTGATTGTACATCGCCCAGGGTGGCCGGGTGACCGGCCAGATGGGCGATTCAAAAATGTAATAAATAAATAGAGGGTGGTGCTCTTGAAATAGGACACACGGCCACCGTAAAGGCAAGAATTTATGGGGGCAGCAGGAATATTTGAATTGTAAAGAGCTGCTGGAGAGTGGGAGAGGGAGCCTGTCTTCTGTAGTTATTTATGGAAGACTTGCTACAGAGGTGGAGACAGTGTTTGGTTTCTAAAAAGAAACCTGAATGATCTTGGACTCGTTATGAGGGAACCCTGGCTATAAGCCCTTCTCCTGAATTCTGTGTAGGAAGGGGAGGGCAGATTGCACTTGCTCAGAGGAAAGGGCAAGGCATTCTGCATGTGTTCAGGAGCACATTTATTATATTCCAGCTCGCTAGTAGGAATAATTGTCAGTGACGGAGTCCCAACACAATTTGTCAGTGGAGGCTGGTAGCTCCCATGTCAACAGGCCCGTGTGTATCCACTCCGGATTTTACTCCAAACTTTGAAGGAGCTATCCATGGTGCCAAACCTATTTCGGGGACAGGGTTCAGCACCATGGACAGCCCCTTTAAAGTTCAGACTAAAGTCAGGAGTGGATAAACAACCCTGCCACCAGCCACCAGCCTCCATTGCAATTTGTTGACTCTTGATCGACACTAGGCGAGCATCTGTTTTTAAGATGGCATTTGAAGCAATGTTAAAAAGTCCCTTCCGTGTGTTACTGATTTGAAGGGGGCTCCGTGCACAGAAGGGGCAGCAGGGCTGGGCCCACCTCCCAATGGCACATGGCTTGTTCGCCTCGTCCCTGCCCCAACATGCATGTACTGCATGTTGATGTCTGAAAATTGGGGTAGCCTATTTGATGTGTAGTCTTGCGTAGGGTTCTCGATCATGTGAAAGCCTATGCATGCGGAGCTCTCCATGCGCTGTCTACCCCTATGTAAATATCCATGCGCAAAGCATGGATATTGATGGGGTGTATCTGGGGAGCTATATGACATTAGGAGTGGAGCCTGTGAGCAACAGGGGCCTACCTACCTTTTTATGTGTTGTGTTACCTTTCCAGGAGTAACACACGAAAGAAGCTAAAATGGCAGTAGTTCAGATGGCATTTTTATTGCAAGGACTGGAGCATCAAGGATGACTTCCTCTTTTGTATCAGCATCACTGATCAAGCCCTAGGGATGTGACTGAGTAGCCCGGCAGACAGGAGCAAGGTCCGAACCGGGCCTGCTCGTGTCCGCTTAGCTACTCGGCCACCGCGGGCTTACCTGCAGCAGGCTCTCCAACTCTCCGGAGAGCCTGCCTCCCCATCCGCTGGTCCCGTCGTGTCCTTCCGGCGTGGAGGAAGTGACGCAACGGGACTCCCACGCTCTGTTTTTGGCATGGGAAACCAGGGCAACAGGGCTGTTTAAGCCCTGTTGCCCTGGTTCCCCCCGCCAAAACAGAGCGCGGGCGGGGCTCCAGCGGCGGCGGCTCTGGCAGCAGCGTGGAGAAGGTAGGCTGCGGTGGGGTGGCAGGGGGGGTTCCGGCGGCGGCAGCGGGGGGGGGGCGGGGGGCGGGGTGGCTCGAGCGGCGTGGAGAACGCTCCGCGCCGCTCTGAATGATGAGATCAGCCGCCTCCGCCTTGAGGGCCGAGCCAGGAGCGAGCCACGAGCCGACTCCAGGCTTGGCCCCATAGCAGACTTCCCCAACCTGGTGCCCTCCAGATGTTTTGGACAACAACTCCCAGCATTCCTAATCACTGGCCATGCTGGCTGGGGCTGATGGGAGGAAGTCCAAACCAGCTGGCAGTTGGGGAAGGCTTGTACTATGGCATAGTCTCCAATTGCCCTGAAAATGCCGGGACCATCAGGAAAACCCTTAAGTCATCATGGCTTCTCACTTTGTCATGCAGAGTCCTGAATTCCCCTGCCTCCCACAACTGTAAGCTACTAAAAGGGGCCATGGGCAAAATTGCAGCTAAGCTTGCAGTTTTAGCTTAGCTGCAATTTCGCCCATGGCCCCTTTAAGATAGCTCTGCTTGGGCTCCAACAGCTGCAGTAAGCAGGGAGGGAACAGATGCTGCTAAGCTGGGAGGGCCAGGTGCGTGTGCGCATGTGCATGCTCTATCTGCTGCACGTTGCTGTGGGAAAGGGATTAGCTGGGTGAAATCCTGGACCAACGGAGAAGTGAATGAGGGAATTTATCACATGATTCCTATCTTTATATTGCCAAAGATTTTATTTCCTAACAGAGCTGACTCTGTGGCTGTGCCTCTAACAGGTGAGTTTACAGTGTCAGAAGGAAATGCAAGAAACTTCCCCCTCTCTCTGAAGCTCCATGTTTGGGGATGTGGGGTGGGTGGGTAAGCTTCACCTGTTGAATTTGTGCCAATCCTGACAATTTTAAAACAAAAAGAGATTGCTGTGCAAGCACTGACACCCCCCCTAATGAAAAACACCAGATATCAACAATTAAGGGTTTAAGTAAGGTAAAAAAAAAAAAAGAAATATTGCAACAGCCACTTATAAAATATTATAAAATAATATATAATATAATAATGTAATTATTATAATAAGATTTTGTGTGTTTCCGCTAAACTTTTGTACTTGACCATGCCCTTTGGTTGCCTCGCTGTACCCTCGGCCACGCCCTCATGTTGCCTGGCCACGCCCTCTTGATCACACCTTCATGTTGCTTAACCATATCTCTTGCAAATTCACATGTGTGTCCCTATTTTCATGTGTGAAATGTTGTAGGGTATGCTATGGGCATAACTTTCATATTATCTCAGATCACCTCAAACACAATGCTTTTCGGTGGATTTGGTTCCCACATTCAACTGTCAATCATTGAGTGTAACCCCACCACAAAAAAGTGCAAAGATTTTTCTTTTGAACCACAGCTGACTATTTACCATAATGCATGTTTCAGTGCTTGAGTAAGAGAGTACATTATTCAAATGCCACCCTATTTATTTATTTAGAGTATTTTTATCCCACTCCTCAGCCAGAAAGGCTCCTGGAGTGGTGTACAAATTGCTCTTTCTCCCTCAAAGGTATTGCTTTCCTAGTATACATTCATGTAGGAACAGCTGTTCACTTACTCTGTATATTTAAAGCTTAGTTACTGCCATAGTAATTGATTTGACTGGGGATATTTTTCTAATCATCCAATTGCTACTCTGTAAAGTCAGATTTGCCAAGGAAGACTGATCATCTTTGACTGGGCACTTCACTAATGGGTTATACCTATTGGGGAAGCTGGATCCAGATTTATGTTGGATTAACTGTGCTTGTGGAAGTGGACTTCCCCGCCCCCTCCTTCCCAAGGTAGCCCTTCCAGCCCCCTGGAAATGCTACATAGAGAGTCAGGAGGAGGCCCTGCAGGATGGGGTGAGCTGTGATGTGAGGGGGATCCCCAAACCCTGGGTGGAGGTACCTTCCCTGAGAGGAGTTGTCCCTCTTGCGGAAGGCACATCCTGGATTTTACACCCCCCCACTCCTTCAAGCTCTATGGGCCTTACATAGGTCTCCCCGCTCCCCATCTTATCCTCACAATAGCTCCCTCCCTGTGGTAGGATTGGCATAGTGACTGGCCCAAACTCATCCAGTAAGTTTCATGGCAGAGTGGGGCATTGAACCCAGGTCACCCCAGGCCTAATCCTACACTCTATGGAACACTAACATTCTCTTAGGCTCAGTAGGATCACATTCAGTTCTCCCTCCCCACTTCCTTTCTTTTTAAGGAAACCTAAATTACAGATCCATTTTCCAGGTGTACTTTTGGCACACTGTGATCCATTTTAATGTGTGCCAAAGCCTCTTGGAGCAAAGAAAGGAAGCCCAACTGACTAATGCAGGCTTACCCAGAGCTGTTATTAGACCTGCAGAGAGAAAGAAGGCCAAGTGGGATTCAAAGTGCATTCCCGGACTTGACCCACAAGAGGCTTGCCTTCTTCAAACTCCTATCTGGCAACCAACTCAGTGGCCTTGCGCAGATAACAATCTCTCCACATCAATTCTCCACCTGTAACTAAGGCAGAAATGTGAATAATTCATCTCCAAGGGTTGATTTGAAGATGAATAAGCACACTAGAAACACTACATAAATGGTTGTTGTTAATTATAATAATAGCTGCTCCTTTATACATGTCTTGCCTCTAGACTACAAGGCATCTGGCACAGGTTTTCTCTGTCTGTCTTTCTCTCTGTGCGTGCCTCCCTCCCTCTCTCTCCATGTCTATGTACTGTATGTTTCACAATGGGACCTCTGATTTCTTGGAGCCGCAAGCTGCTTTTGTAACAAATAATGTTAAATCGTGGTAATCACTTAGTGGCCTGAAGTGAGGGAAATCAGGCTAAGGGCCTGCTTGGTACAGAAAGTCTGCTCTGGTGTGCTCATTATAGAAGCTGTCGTTTTCAAAAGCCAAGTGTCTTAAGCGTGGCACTTAGAGAAGCCATTTGATTTTAAGGTTGGAAGAGAGTGCCTGCAGCTGGCAATGTAGCCCATGTCTGCCCAGTACTTCAGCTAATCAGGCCACTTTTCTTTTTAGGCCTAAAGCTGCAGTCCCCAAAATAGCAACACCGGCATAAATCCTCTTCATTACAATTGGTCTTGTGGTGGTGCTTTGAGGATCAAATCGCAACCTATAAACCTAGGCTGCTTAAAGAATTTCAACCTATAATCAGCCAATCAAAACCAATGACATGGAGACAGGCTTCCATGTGAACCTGCCCAGGAACTCAGAGTTGTTTTTAAATTTGATTACATTAGGTTTTCTATTATATATGTAAGCTAGAACCAGCCACAGTATACACATACTAATAGGATTCCTACTAGATGGTGAAATAGTTGGCTTTAAAGATAGGTTGCAGGTGGATCAAGTGGCAGTGCCAATTTCCTTTCCCAGCTGGCTTTAAACCATGTTTGTTTCACTTATTTATTTATTTATTTATTAATGTTATATCCTACTTTTTTGTCCCCTGCAAGGAACCCAATGTGGCTTACATGATCCTCCTCCTCTCCATTTTAACCTCACAAGAACCCTGTGAGGTAGGTTAGGCTGAGAGTCAGTGAGTGACTGGTCCAAAGTCACCCAGTGAGCTTCCTGGCTGAGTGGGGAGTAGGACCAGGACCCAGATTTCCTGAGGCCCAGTCCAACACTCTAACCACTACGCCACACTGGCTCTTACGTTCTTATGCCCTATTCTTCTTCCCTTCTTGATGTCATGATGGTCCCATTCAGTGAGCCAGCCATAGACCCTGAAGAGAAGAAAAAACTGGGTTCAGACCTTAATACACATCCTGGTACCAAGGCGCTTGTGGATGATAAGGTGGTCACTTATGAATCCTCCTGCAACTCTTCAAATAGAGGATTATCCTCTGTAAATGAGGCCACCTGGCCACCCTAACGTCAAGATGCCAGTGTGTGCTGTCCCTGTGCTCTCTCTCACAGACTAAGATAGCATAGGCAGTGAGAAACGGAGTGAGGTAAAAATAGAGGCACGCGATTTCATTTCACTGTCTTTCAGCCTCCTAGCTAGACTGCGATAACGTTTGAAATATTGCCTTTTCCTTTCCCCCCACTTGAAAATGAAGAATTTTAATAGCAAAGGGTAGAAGCAAAATAGCTGGTGCCTGAGCGAGGCGTCGTCGAGCAAGGGAGCCAGACAAGTCAAATAACAGATGCGCAATGAGGCAAAGGCACTCGCCGGGAGACTGAAGATGTGCTGCCGCCTCTGCCACCAGCACCTGTGTAAACAATGGCAGAGCCTACGCTACAGTTGTAACGGAAGGAGAAGCAGAAGCTGCAAAGACCACGAGGCCCTGGAGATCATGCTTATGCGATGCTTTTGCCCTGCTTTCAAGCTCCCCAGAAATAATGCCACTATTTTTAGGAAGACGGTGTCGTTCTCATATGTTAGCAGATTCCCTTACAGTTGACCCGAAAAAATCTGGACACGTTAGGTTAATCATCGGGTTGATTCAATTTTATATTAGCAATTATTTCATGGGCTACCAGAAAACCATCATATATAAAAGAGGCTATTAACTCAAAAATCAATAAAACGATAATCCTCTTCAGGTGTTCGAAAGGTGTGCAGTCTCTACATGTGAGGAGGGAAGGATGGCTTGTTAGCTCTATCCCCCCCACACACACGCAAAGGAGGACTGTCTGCAGCATTGAACCCCCTTTATCCGTGGAGGATCTTTGCATTTAAGAACCCGCTTTTAGAATGCCCAAAGAGGGCTTTTTATATTTATCTACAATCTCCCAAATGTTCCATTCCACTGTATTGTGGCCATGAAACAGATGTCAGGATAGGCTTATGCAGGCAGGGACTTGATTGGCTCCCAGAGGCACGAAATGGCCTCCTTTTCTCCCAGAACAGGGTGAAGTAGACTGGCAATGTGTATCCAGTGTTCTTCCTCCCCTCTCAAAAACAACCACCACCAAAATAATGAAAAGAATCCCTGAGAGTATGCATGTGTTTGTGGTGGGGAAGCAAGGAGACAATGTACTTTCTTGCTTGGATGTGGGAAGCAGCACTTACTACTGGAGGAGGCCCCTTGGAATTCTCCACTGTATTTGTGGGCAGAGAAGTTGGGAGGACAATTTCAACAAATTTCTCCTGGGGGAGGAGAAATACTCCAACAATTTCTCACAGGTAGGGGTCACCGTTGGCAGGGGGTGCAGGACAGCTTCTGGCTTCTTTTTTCCTGAGGGTTTTTTTTTTTTTTGCACTTCCACTGCAAGTGGCAACAGCAGCAACTGTGTTGGCAGCCTGGCCCCCATTTTGCGCCCTCCACAATACCCCATATCTAGCATCATTCCAGGGCATGGGGGGGGCAGGAGGCCACCACAAAAATAATGATGAAGAAAATTCTGTAGAGTGGTCTTTTATTTCTAATGGGGGGCGGGCTGGATAAGAAAAGATCTCAAGACTTTTCTGAGAAAAGTATCCACTCTAGTTGACATTCTTCAGGGTTCAGCACCTTCCCCAGGGTCTTCCAAATGTTACATTTCTGAGGGGTGATTGTGGATACATCTGGTCTCGAATGCAAGTGCTAGTAGCACCCTTCTTTCCCTGAAAGCCCTGTAGTGGATGTGAGGGGAGACAGTGTTGCATCAATCTCCAGGGAAGAGCTGGAGCTAGTGCTGTGCCAGTATCTGACTTCCAGTTTTCTGAAAGCTTTCTCCCCCCCGCCCCATGAAAGAGGCTTCCATTTTTCTGCCTCATTCTCAGGCTATTTTATAATTTATTTTGAATTTAATGGTGTTTATGAGCTTACCTAATCACTGCAATATGACCGAGGGTGCTGTGTTTCTGTTTCCTTTCTATTACACATCTGTCCATTGCTCTGCAGCCTCCCGGGCTGCCTGCGCTTCCTGATCTGAAAAAGCCCTATGGGAGGAATTACCTGGTGATGTCTTTCCCTGGGGTCTCACTGAAGTGTAGGAAGCCAAGAAGGCTACAGTACAGGCTGTCAGAGAGATGAGTGTACAACACAGGACGGGACTTGTACACACTCCTCAGCCACCTCATAAGTAAGGTAAGCACAAGAACCCTGAACCAAACCCATGAAAACTTCTCTGAAATTTTTCTTCTTTGAATTTCTTTTTAAAAGCAACTTATTTTCTATCTAATTGAATGAGAATGTTCAAAAAATATGTGGGAGTAATTTTTGGCACAGCACTGCTTATTACCACCTTCTCCTGAAGATTATTTTTGATTCTGCGGAACAGGAGGGCAAGCCCTTGTTCTGCCCATGGCGTTGGGGAGCCTTTTCTGTTCCTATAGACTCCCCATGCAGTTTAGAACCCTCATCTTCCAGGGTTCTAAATTGCATGGGCAGCCTATACAAGAAGAGCACACTCCCTCCTGGAGAAGTTCAGCAGGCCCCAACACATAGAGGGCTGTGGGGCTGGCACTGGACACATGCACCCTGGTCTCCTCCTTCATGCGGTTGCAATCATGGATGTGTGTGTGCCTTAACAGGGCTCATGTTGTGATGTTATCTCGTTCCCTCTGGCAGGGGTGGACAGAAGGTAGATATCTCTCCAGATGCTTTTGACTTCAACTCCCAGAAGCCCCTGCCAGCATGGCTAATGGTCAGAAATGCTGGGAGTTGAAGTTCAAAACTTCTGAAGATCTACTTTCTGCCCACTCCTGCCCTATGGTACCCTCAATTGTCAGGGTTCACCCATTTGATTAATACTAGAAGAAGTTGAAGAAGCAGCAGCAATTAAAAGGAAACAGTGGCAGAGAACTGGTAAAGAAAAGGTCAATCATTTAGGGGCTCAGAGGCAAATATATATACCCCACCCCAAAAGCACTACCCGAACATTGAAATCTTGTGCAGATCTAATAAAACTCCAAAATGCTAAAATAAAATAAAGTCCAATCTGTCATGTAAGATAATCCATCTAATAGCTCTTCTGATGTGAAGGACAATAGGCTAGGCATGTTTGTCAATACTAACATTTGGCCTCTAATAATGCCTACTGTTCATTAAGTTGTGTTAATTAATGATCAGCAATTGGCTCTTCCTGTGGCAGCTTTTGATAAGGAGTCATAATTTGTGGATTTGAGGCACAGTACCTTGCTGATCCTTGGGATATGTTGCCTTATTGGAAGAATCAAGAAATTGGACATTTTATTGACTTTTTGGAGTAAATATAACCCCCCTAAGGGTAGTTGCCTGTGCTGTGAATACTTGTTTCATAAACTCTCCTCTGTGTGTGTGTGTGTGTGTGTGTGTTATGAAAGATTTTTATCCAGCACATCTTGATGCTTCAAAGCAAAAGTGAAATGTATTGTATATCTAATATGAGCTTCCATTTTAATACAATACAGATATTAGATGTCGGTGCTGTTTGAGCCCTCACAATATTACAATGTTTTCCCATCTTTCACGTTGGGATCTCAGGATATTAGGTAATTAAAGGCTTATAGTTCTATATGTGTGAATTATTATTTATTGCAATTGTATAGACCCATGAAAATGTTTCCGTTTCTTTGCAAATCCAGTTTCACAGTAAATTGGATATGTGCATGCGAGTGCACATCCAAATGCAGATGCTGTCTACTTCATTGCATTGATTTCAATAAGCATTTGCACAAGGATGTGTATTAGAAGCACTAAGTGTGAATTCTGTTGAATATGGATAGAACAGAGATGGGAAACATGTGGCCCTCCAGATGTTGTTGGACAACAACTCTCATAATCCCTGACCGTTAACCATTCTGGCTGATGGGAGCTGTAGTCCAACAACAGCTGGAGGGGCACATGCTCCCCATCCTTGGGGTAGAAAGTGCTGCTAGAACCACATCTGCCTATGGTTGTGTAAACGAGTTGTGTATACCCTACAGTCATTTAGTCCCTTATTTATTTATTTATTATTTTGTTATTACGTATATATCCCACCTTTTTTCCTTCAAGCAACCCAAGGCGGCTTATATGATCCTTCTCTTCCTCCCCATTTTATCCTCACAGCAACCCTGCAAGGTAGGTTAGGCTGAGAATCAGTGACTGGCCCAAAGTCACCCAGTGAGTTTCATGGCTGAGTGGGGACTAGAACCCCCATCTCCCGAGTCCCAGTCCAACACTCTCACCACTACACCACACTGGCTCTTGACTGCAAACACTCGGTTTAAAGCAGGGGTGCAGAACCTCAGGCCCGGGGGTCAAATCTGTCCTTCCAGGAGTTCCAATTCAGCCATCCAGGGTTCCCCAGAAGGCTCCTTTGCCATGAGGCTCAAAAAACATATTATGTAAGAAGGGGTTCATAGCTCAGTGGTAGAGTACATGATTTGCCTGGAAAAGGTCCCAGGTTCAGTCCCTGGCATCTCAGGTGAAAGGTGATGTGAAAGAACTCTGTCTGCCTGAGATCTTGGAGAGCCACTGCCAGTCAAATTAGACAAATACTGGGCTAGATGGACAAATAGCCTGAGCTGGTATAAGCCAGCTTCTTGCGCTCCTATGTACAGATAAATGCATGGTGCCACTGACCCATGTGATGTAGCTGGGGGAAAACTCAGGATGTGACCTCATCACACCAGCAATTCCATGCCTACATTCTGCTTAATAAATAGAGTGCCACTTGGAAGCGGTTTGGAACTGTTTATGTGATAACACTTCCCACCATTCTTTTCAAGTACACATTTTTAGGAGACATGAGGGAAATGGGTGATGCAGGTTGGTGGTCCGTACAGATAACCCCATAGCTTGTACAGTCATGCCTTGGATTGAGAGCATAATTAGTTCCGGAAATGTGCTTGTAATCCAAAACACTCTTATATCAAAACAAAATCCTCCCAAAAAAATTTGTACAGAGATTTTTAATTTAAGACGTACTACAGTACTTGTATTGCAAGACGTCGCTTGTATATCAAGTCAAAAATAAATAAATAAATATTTAAAAATTTGCTTGTCTTGCAAAATGCTCTCAAACCAAGTTACCGGTACTTGCAATCCGAGGTATTACTGTAGTTTAGGCCTCAGAATTTCACATTCTGTCCTTATCTACCAGCAAAATCTCTACTCCCTACCAGCCTAACTATTCTCTGTGCAGAGGCAGAAAATATCACATGTGTAAGAGTCACACATTCCAAACAAAGATCTGAAAATTCAAAGTGCTTTATCAGGTGAATTTGCCCTTCTTTTCGTCAACTAGTAAATGTGGCAACAGCAGATTGTATTTGCTGTGGGGTGGGGGCAAATTAAAAAAACAAAACAAAACACCAAAGGGGGGTAAGAAAAAGAGGAGAGATGAAATATTGAAGTCCCATCAAGCTACAAAGGACACACATAGATTCAGTTTGTAGATATATTAAGGTTCTTCTTTTCCCATTTCTTAAAAATTATACATGTTGGAATTGTCAGCAAATGTACTTTGCCATGACCCAGGAATCTTGATGGCAATTTATTTTTGAATCAATTTAATAATGGTCTAATACATAGTTAAAACTGATGGAAAAGATACTGGTTATGAATCTTGGTTAGAGCAATTTTACAGCATTTGCAACATGTAGACAAGCAGACTGCTTCCCATCACTTGGTTATGAGAGCTTTCTATAGGTACAGATTACAACCCCCTTAAGTCCATGTGGGCTAGAATCCATGTAGGGTAACACCTTTCCTTTCTCCTATTAACTTAATGCATAATGCAGCATGTGCTCTCTGATGCGACATCACCAAAGCTTTTTACAAATATCCACTGTCTCACAGTATTCATGTACATGAAGAAGATAAATAAACATTATTACCCCCTATTTTCTAGGCACTGATGCACAAACAGGAAAATCAGATGTCACATCCAGAGTCAGTAGTCAGAATTCACGATGCTCTAGTTCTTTATATGCTCCAGTTTTCTAAGACATTTTTTCTAAAATCACAGTGTATATTTAAATCATAAAAACAGTGGGTATTACACTTTATAATTCATTGATTTGAAAGATTCAGTTTTCTTTTACATGTGTGATGCACTGGTCCTTGGGATAGCACATAGTTAAAGTATGGAATTCACTGCCACAAATCAATGGGACCACCGTGGCCAAGAAGGTCCTTTCTCTTGTGGTCCCTATTTCCTACCAAGCTTCAGACTTCTAGCCGGACATCGGGCTAATGTACTTTTTAAACAAAGAGTCCTCGACGTTAACACCCAATCTGATATTGAGACACTTGCAAACACTAGGTCATTAAAATGGTTGGCAAAAAACAAAATGATTTTTCAGACAGAAAAATATTTGTCTTTGGGTTTGAATCAATATTATAGGACAGCCCTTGCCAGAGCAAGATTCGAGCAGCTCGATTCTATGGTCAAGCACGGCCACTTCCATCAAGTCCCGTATCCTGAGAGAACATGGGTCTGTGGTGTGCAATATCCTCTACTTCTGGTACATGTCCTCTTCAATTGCCGACTTTACGCTTCAGCAAGGACTCAGTACGGTACTTACATTTGCTTCTCGATAAAACTAAACACTGGGACTGTAAGAAAAGACTAGCTCATTTCCTGCAGGGCACATGTTTATACGTAGCATTAAGCACTGCTAAATTTATAGCTAGGGCGGTCCAATTGAGATCACAATTCATAGAACAAATTGGGGTTGCTTGCAGAGGCGATGAATTTATTTAAATATATATTGCTCTTGTATTTTATTAACTACAAGTTTTATATTAGTTTTCTTTTTAACTCGTTTATTCATTTACTAATCCACCTATTTTATCTATTTTATGTCATTTTATCTAAATCTGATTTTATTAAATTTTATTTAATTAATTGTAAACTTGATATGGTCAAATTGACTAAACAAAAATACTACTACTACTACTACACCAAGCTTCAGGTGTTAATTGGAATGCACTGGAAGAAACCTATGGGAGAAAGGGGTCCTTAAAGTACATAGGCCCCAGGCTGCTTAGGCCAGTAAGATATAGGGTGGCCACTTATGCACCCCCCAAAAAGAGGAAACGCATCACCAGAAAAAGAGGACAAGGGGCTACTAATTTGCATAATATTTGCATAGATGCAAATTTAGAAATAATAATTTAAATAGAAATACCATAGTGGGGAAGACTGATCAGGTGACTTATGTGCCTGCTCGGTCTGCTGTCCTGGTGCTCCCTGTGGATGGGCAAAACATCAGGGTCCCCTTTTCTTTCCCTTCTTATGGTTCTTAATCTTTAAACCAGACTTGGATTGGACATCTCTTCAAAGAAAGGATACATTTCAAATAAAAGACTGACAGCTATTCCACAGTTCTCTGAAAAGTAGGACACCTAGCCACCCTATATACCAGTGATGGCGAACCTTTTTGAGCCCGAGTGCCCAAACCACAACACAAAACCAACTTACTTATTTCAAAGTGCCAACACTGCAATTAAACCTGAATACCGGGGTTTTAGTTTAGTAAAAACAACTCATACAGTTGTCCAAACTAATTAACATCTTTTGTCTTAAAAGAAAAACACAATAACAGGGCTTTCAATGATACAAACAGCTTTTTATTGAAAAAAACATCAACTCAATTTTTTTTAATAGTACTACATTGTACAGGTTGACTTTTACTTTTACTAATCCAACACCTGTAGAAGCATCAGAGTAAAGCTTGCCCCATACAATTTCAGTCTGGCATATAATTTTATTACAAGTTGAGAATCCCTTATCCTTATCTAAATTACCTTCATGCTTATGACATAGCAGCCTGAAGGTAATTTAGATAAACTTTTTAAATAATTAGGCGCATGTATTTTTGAATAAGGGATTCTCAACTTGTAATATGATTATATGCCAGACTGAAATTGTATGGGGCAAGCTTTACTCTGGGTCCTTTCCCTGCTTCTACAGGTGTTGGATTAGTAAACGTAAAAGTCAACCTGTACAATGTAGTACTATTAAAAAAAATTGAGTTGATTTTTTTTTACAAAAGGGGCTCATGTTTTTGTTTGTTCAAGTCTTGGAGTCTACAAAAACACAAAATTTATGAAAAAAGACAAATGAAGCACCTGCAAGGAACCCAAGGCAGCTTACATAGTCCTCCTCCTCCTCTCCATTTTATCCTCACAACAACCCTGTGAGGTAGCTGAGGCTGAAAGTGGCCCAAAGTCACCCAGTGAATTTCATGGCCAATTGGGGACTAGAACCCAGATCTCCCTTGAGAAGGAAGAGGGAGGGAGAGAAAAGAGGGTGGCAGAAAGAGAAAAGGGCTACAAATGCCACTTTTCCAGCCTTTTCACATTCTCCGGATCAGGAAGGGGCTGCAGAGGCCCCTCTTCTCCGCCGGCTGGGCACGGGAGTTGGCCCGGCCGGCGCTGCTTTAGGAGCGCTGGCCTGGGCCCGGGCGGGGTGGCGGGGCTTCCCCGCCCGGGCCCAGGCCAGCGGCGGCATGTCCTCCGGATTGGGAAGGGGCTGCGGAGGCCCCTCTTCTCCGCCGGCCGGGCATGGGAGTTGGCCCGGCCGGCGCTGCTTTAGGAGCGCTGGGCGTGGCGGTGTGGCTTCCCCGCCCGGGCCCAAGCCGGCGGCAGCGTGTCCTCCAGATCGGGAAGGGGCTGCGGAGGCCCCTCTTCTCCGCCGGCCGGGCACGGGAGTTGGCCCGGCCGGCGCTGCTTTAGGAGCGCCGGCCTGGGCCCGGGCGGGGTGGCGGGGCTTCCCCGCTCGGGCCCAGGCTGGCGGCGGCATGTCCTCCGGATTGGGAAGGGGCTGCGGAGGCCCCTCTTCTCCGCCAGCCGGGCACGGGAGCTGGCCCGGCTGGCGCTGCTTTAGGAGCGCTGGGCGTGGCGGTGTGGCTTCCCTGCCCGGGCCCAGGCCAGCGGAAGCGTGTCCTCCAGATCGGGAAGGGGCTGCGGAGGCCCCTCTTCTCCGCCGGCCGGGCACGGGAGTTGGCCCGGCCGGCGCTGCTTTAGGAGCGCCGGCCTGGGCCCGGGCGGGGTGGCGGGGCTTCCCCGCTCGGGCCCAGGCTGGCGGCGGCATGTCCTCCGGATTGGGAAGGGGCTGCGGAGGCCCCTCTTCTCCGCCAGCCGGGCACGGGAGCTGGCCCGGCTGGCGCTGCTTTAGGAGCGCTGGGCGTGGCGGTGTGGCTTCCCTGCCCGGGCCCAGGCCAGCGGAAGCGCGTCATCCAGATCGGGAAGGGGCTGCGGAGGCCCCTCTTCTCCGCCGGCCGGGCACGGGAGTTGGCCCGGCCGGCGCTGCTTTAGGAGCGCCGGCCTGGGCCCGGGCGGGGGGTGGCGGGGCTTCCCCGCTCGGGCCCAGGCTGGCGGCGGCATGTCCTCCGGATTGGGAAGGGGCTGCGGAGGCCCCTCTTCTCCGCCAGCCGGGCACGGGAGCTGGCCCGGCTGGCGCTGCTTTAGGAGCGCTGGGCGTGGCGGTGTGGCTTCCCTGCCCGGGCCCAGGCCAGCGGAAGCGCGTCATCCAGATCGGGAAGGGGCTGCGGAGGCCCCTCTTCTCCGCCGGCAAGGCACAGGAGTTGGCCCGGCCGGCGCTGCTTTAGGAGCGCCGGGTGGGACGGCGGGGCTTCCCGGGCCAGCGGCAGCGCGTCCTCCGGATCGGGAAGGGGCTGTGGAGGCCGGGCGACACGCCCTTCTCGGCCCTTCCCCGGCAGAGGAGGTGGCCTGCGCGATGCCGGGCGAAACGCGGCGGCCAGGAGCGGCTGCTTCGCCCCCCTGATCTCGAGCTCTGTTAGAGCTCCGTGCCCCTGGCGACCTATGGCTCGTGTGCCAGCAGAGCGGTCCCCACGTGCCAGCTGTGGCACGCGTGCCATAGGTTCGCCATCACTGCTATATACTATCTGGGCCAGCCATCACAAGATTGATGGGAGGATTAAATGACTTTCTGAGGTCCTTGGTGGAAGGGTAGGGTACAGCTGTAACAAATAAATTTAAATGAATAATTCTCCTAAATTAGAGATGGGCAATTTGGAATGCATAGGCCAATTGTCTATTGATCTAAGTGCTGAAATGTCCCCAGTGTAAGTGTGTACATATTCCATTTTGCTATTTACATCGGTGTTTGTGTGATTATTTGCATGGATTTTTAATAAAAGAATGTACTTACCATATGCAAATGTGGCATTTCATGGTAAACAAACTTCCCTCTGAACTTCAGATCATAGCACCTTGTACTCTCAAATACTGAATGGCCTTGAATTCTATAATAGACAGTGACTTGCCTATTCAGGTTCCATAGCTGTACTTTGGTTACATAAGGTATATCTCTAAGTTTTATTTTACTTCCTCTTAGTTATGTAAAATGCACACTGATTTATTATATAGAAAGTTATATGTGCACTCCCAGTCAATGATTTTTAGTACTGGCCTATGGAATTGTTGAATTTTGGATATTTGCTGTATGTTTTACTGCATCAGTTGTAAATAAATTTTGTTACCTTTTATAAAGAAAGGTGCTCTTTCAATAATTTTAATAAATAACATATATCAACTGTATGATCATATGAATATGTACTCATCACCATGTAAAAGATTACCCTGTAGGAACATACGCATAGACTCTAAATAGCCAGAATTGACCTTCTATTGTGCTTCTATATCATCACATTTCATTTAAGCCACTGTAGCCGGCTTCCTACATATCTACTCTATGGGGAAATATCAAGATGCTGGAGGAATCCATTTTTAATTAAAAAGAGCATTTTTGGTCCCACATAGCTTATGATGGGGATACAAAAAAAGAGAGTTAATAACACCAATAATCAGAAAGATAAGGAAGACACATTTAATGATCTATACAGCTATAAAACCAACAGAACAAAATATAAAATAAAAATAAACTGAACTGTGAAATGTTGAAAGTAGCTCCAAGAGCATCTGGCATGCAACTTTTTCAACGTCTCCTGTTTCATCAGTTCCCATTGCTCTGTGACACTCAGCAAAGAACATGATTTTAAAAAAAGAAAATTTCGAGTAGATGCTGGTGATCATAGCATATTTATTTCTTGATCTGTTCTTGGATGAATGTAAGTTTCCAGGCAACCTCTTGGGAAGGGTACACAACTTTTTGTGTAGCATTAAGGGAAAACTGGGAAATTTGCCTTGGCCTTCATTGGTCTGGTCTCCTTTTTTTTGTTTTTAGCATTCGGAGTTTGACTGCAAAGTCCAAAATCCTATACCATAAGTGCACCAAAAGCAGAGTGCGGTGTGTTTCTGTGCTGGCTTGAAAGTTGCTTTCACTGTGATGGTCACAGAACTGCAGTGTGCTAGTGGAAAAGGGATGGATTGCTAAGCCCCTACTCCACCAGTTGGCTTGGTAGAAAGCATTGTGAGCGTAAAGGTGGAAATAAAGAGTCGAGATAAGTAGATGGGGTTTAAATGGGCCACATTTCTTGATATTCAAGGACCTGCAAAGGGATGGAGTGTGGGCTATCCTAATCCACTCCCCCTGGCTAGTACTGCTGTGCATTGGGCGATGCATCCAAAATCGGAAGGGTGGAGCTGCAGTTCGCCACCGCCCCATTTTACACCATCACAGTGTTGGGAGGCCTTTGCAGTGTCACCTCCTCTCGGAGTCTCATGACAACAAGCTGGCGAGTAACGAAGGCCTCACAGGCGATACTGATCTCCAGCAGACCAAGTCTAAGACCCAGCGACATGAAGCCTCAGAAATCGCCTGTCACCGAAACAGTGCCAGGGATGCTCACTGAACCCTATCTATTCCTTAACCTGCACTTACACACCTACTTACCAAATGTGACCAAATTGAATAGACCATGAACCATGCGTGAAAACAACACCCTGATCCCACTACAGTGTGGAGTAGGCGAGACACGCACACACCTCCCTTTAAGGCCACTCAAATCAGAGAGATGAGCCCAAATTCCTACTCTGCCCCCTAGCAGGCAACCAGAGGAGCCCACACTGTATACAGGGAGGGAGGGAGCTGCAAAAGGACAAAGAGGGTGTAGGTGGGGCTTCCGGGCCTAATATTGGCCTGTGCCGCCCTGCCCATTATACCTGTGTTGGGCCCTAAGTGGTCAGGTGAGTGTCTCCTCATTCCTCCCCATTCGCAAAATTCTTCCTGCCCACAACTGCATGTGTTTTGGGGGAAGAGGCTTTTTAAAAACTAGCCTGCTAAAAGACTAGTAGCTAGGGGTGTCCACAAACCTGCTGGGGGCCCCTGCCCTGCCCCACCCCACCCCGCCCCCCCGCTCTGCGGTGGCCCCCCCGCTCAATCCTCAGTGGCGCGGAGCGATTCTCCACGGCACTTGAGCCGGCCGCACTGGTCCCGTCGCGTCACTTCCGGCTGGTGATGCGACGGGACCCTGCGCCGGTGCGCCGGGACCGCAATTCTACATATTTTCTGTAGAAACCAGGGCAACAGGGCTGTTAAGCCCTGTTGCCCTGGTTTCTATGGAAAATATGTAGAATTGCGGTCCTGGCGCACCGGCGCACCGGCGCAGGGTCCGACGAGCATGTCACTTCTTGCCAGCTGGAAGTGACGCGACGGGACCGGTGCAGGCGGCGCAGCTGCCTCGCCGCGGAGAGTCGAGCGGCCGCTGGAACCTGGTAAGGCCCGCTCGCCTCTTGCAGGTGTGAGTGGGGCCGATTTCGGCTCTGCTACGCCCGCTTGAGGCGAGCGGATGCATCCCTACGTAGCCTGCATTTCTATGCTACCTGTGGAGTGGGGGGTTTCTCCTCTGCAGCCAGCATAGAAACATAGAGCAGTAGCCTCTTAGCAGGCTAGGTGATTTTTATTTTTATTTTTTTGTAGGCTATTAACTTTTGTGGGCTTATTGACAAGGCTTGAAATCAATGTATTAGTTGAGTTACATTGAAGGATGACTGAGGATCTCACTCAGTCCATATTTTTCAGCGAACCAACCTGATTCTTACTACCCAGACTAATACATGGATCAAAACACAATTATCCTTTGATTTTCACACTTCTTTGAGTTTTGCAATACCATTCTCCATTCAAAAAATGTACCAAAATAGTGACAAAAATGCATATTTTAGGTTAAAATGCATACAGAAGTGCATCTCTTAGGGTAAAATGCATTGCATACAAATATATATATATATATATATATATATAAATTTGCAGATTGAATCATTGAATCTTACATAGCCTAAATAGCCCCTTCCAATTCTATCGAGTCCAACCCCCTGCTCAGTGCAGGAATCCAGTTTAAAGCATCCCTGACAGATGGCTCTCCAGTCTCTTATTGAATACCTCCAGCAACAGATTGCCCACCACTTCCCTAGGCAGTTGGTTCCATTGTCTGACTGCTCTGGCCATTAGGCAGGTTTTTTGATGGAATGGACTTATGTGAGAATACTTGGGAAACTGACAGGGACCAGAAATAAACTTGATCTATCCATCCATACCAAGATGCCATCCTAATTTTTACAGGATTGTAGTTGAAATAAAAAGGTAAATATATGATGTTTCTGTTCTTTAAGACCTTGCTTGTCTGTCTGCAATAAGGTTGTATCACACCCAATGATTTAGGGCCTCTGACAGTAATAAGATTACTCTGCAGTAATTGATTGATGGGTCAGGATCTCCATTCGCTCCTACTGGATGTGGACACTATTTCAGATGAGGTTGTGTTTTGTTGTTCCTTGATAGGTGAAAGGGCTCCTAAAATCCATATATAACAATGCTGTCTTAACACTTGAGTATCCTTGCAAACTTGTTATATCTGGATGAGAATATTTATGGAATATTTCCTTCCAGAAAAATGAACCAATTACTTCATTTCCCCCCTAATGTTTATCTGAAACTTGTTTGAGAAAATGTTTAAACCTTTTCAGCAAAAAAAAACCCCCAAAGAAAATGCTCTGGTCTGCATGCATGTGTTCGGTAGATACATTTAGGTCCCACAAATGTTTGTGAGTGGGATGTTTCTCAGTACCAAATTAACATAATAAAACGGGCATCTGCTGCCAAAAACAGCAACTGTGGCTCTGGTTCCCCATCCCTCCTCAATTAATTGATAGCACCACATAGAAACATAGGAAGCTGCCATGCTGCGTCAGACCATTGGTCCATCTAGCCCTGCACTGTCGACACTGCCTGGGAGTGGCCTTCCAGGGGTTCAGGCAAGAGGTTTTCCAGCCCTACCTACCTGGATTGAACCTGGAACCTCACAGGCCCTCCCCAATACTTTCCACGTATGGATAGCATGATGTTCTGTGTTGCCCTGCCCTTGCTCCATATCTCTGGCTGCCATGACAGAATTCACGAAGTCAGGACTAATGATGGACAAATTTGTCAGTTTTGCTTTGGCCTGCAATTTGATTTTTGTTTTTAATATATCTCAAGTTCTTTCTATCCTGAGAATATAAAGAAATTTATGGGGAATTTTGATTAAAAAAAAGAAAAAAGAAAAAAGAACCAAAATGAAATTCTTACCCATCCGCGCTGGTCAAATTCAATAGGTACAGCTATTCCCAGCATAGAGAAGACCACGTTGTACCTGACTGCCATAGAACTGTTTATAAGATGAGGAGCCTGTCAGAAAGAAAGAGGTGGTAACCCTAATTCAGCCCCACAAACATAGTTGAAGGGATTTAAAGCTAGATATTTAAGAGCAAAGTGCTCAAAGCCTCGATAGACAAATCTGTCAGTTTTGGTTTGTCCCACATTCAATCAACATTTTTTAATCTATTTCTTTCTATCATACACACACACAGGCAGTCCCCGGGTTATTTATTTATTTATTTATTTATTTATTCATTCATTCATTTATTCATTTCATTTCATTTCATTTTTATACCACCCAATAGCCGAAGCTCTCTGGGAGGTTTACAGCAATTAACAAGACAGTCCCTGCCCGCAGGCTTACAATCTAAAAAGACACGCCACACAAGGAAAAAGGAATGGGGAGGGCAGAAGGGGAAAAATTGATTAATTCTTATGGCAGGGCTGGTGGAATGGCCCTGCGCTCCCTCTCATCTCCCTCCTCTCAGCCTCATACTTAACAACAGACCACCGTATATGTAAAAATCTGAGTTAAATACAATGGTTCGTACTTACGAACGCACACACTATACTTTGCGACACCTTGAAAACATTGCGCAGCTCTTGTTCCGACTTACGCACACGTTTGATTTAAAGACAGACTTACAAACCGATCTCGTTCATAACCCGGGGACTGCCTATATATATAATATTTGTAAGTCCTTCTCAAAAATGAACTGAAACTAAACTCTCACCTGTCCCTAGTCAGGACACAGGTAAGTTGTCAGCTGCCATGTGTTTATCACAGTGCCTAGTAGCCTAGTTCTTCCCTGTTCTAGACACCTACATTTTGGCAGTCCCATCCTGTTGCACTAGAATTAGTTGCAACAGTTTTCCATGTCATATTTGTCATTCATCCATGAATTACTGAAACTACCTTATAAAAAAATGTTGAATAGATACCTGGGCAGTGGAAATATTCACCTGACAGTGCAATCCAGTGCACGACTACGCTGAACTAAGTCCCATTGAGTTCATTGGGATTTATTCCCAGTTCAGAACCTTAGCCATGTGTGGAAAAGTTGCAAATAGGAAAAGTCATTTAGAAGGGAAGAATAAGGAATGCTTGGGAAAGGTTTTAGATATATTTGATCACCAAATATAGGAATAATGGAGGGGCAGGGACACAGTGTTCCAAAACAGAAATGGAACGTGTGTAAGTACTAACCACTGATGACAGAGTTCACTGCTACTTAAACCTCCCCTTTCTGTTGTGTTGGTTGTCACCAGATAAGTTAATGTTCAGTAAAAGATTGTTAGAATGGAGTGTAATTAATTTATGGAATTCACTAAAATAAGATTTTATGATGGCTTCTTGGCAGGTAGCTTTAAGGGGTTTTTTTTGTTTTTTTTTTAACATAAATTGATGGAAGATCTGTCATGAAAACTAGATAAAGCCTCCACATTTGGAGGTAGTATATCTTAATACCATGTGCTAGGGTAAACAACAGGGAAGAGCTATTCCCTTTATGACCTGCTGGTGGGCTTCCAAGACTAGGTATCTGATTTGCCACTGTGTGAAAAAAAGGATGATGCTGTACCAGATCAATATTATTTCTGAACAAAGGGCCAGAACTTTAAATAAATATCTAGCAGCTACATCTTTTTTTTCCTGTTTAATCTAGAGTAGGTGCAGGGGCTGCGATCAAAATCTTAAAAGCCCCCCTACGCCCCCTCCTCCAGGGTAGGGTTCCAATCTGGATCAGGACCTCTGCATCCACTCTAGTAAAACTTAGAAAAAAAATATAGCTTCTAGATATGGGTGTAAAATGTCTGTTTTGACTCAAGGAGGACTGGGGCAGGGGTGGTAACATGTACTGGACTCATGGTGTGATGCCTTATAATCAAACAAACAAAAGCCCAAAATGTTTGGCCTGCAGCCCTCTGAAAGGTCAGATACCTCTCTCGTTCCAGCTGAGCCGTCTCTTTCTGTCGCTTGGTGCAGCCTTGCAGTTTTCTTCTTGAGGCCCACTTTTGCTCCATGTAACTTTCTGACTGATTCTGCAGGTTCTGTCTTTGGTAGGTCATAACTTGGGTCATTACATTTCCCTGTGGGCGGTGGCAGCAGCTGTTTTCTTCTATTTGTCTTACTTGGCTGCTGTGAAGCCTGCCCATGGGTAGCGTGAGTTTATTACTTTTCTCCCACTGGTGGTTTTGCCCCCTCCCCTGTTCTCTTTCAGATTCACCATGCCACACTGCACTTCTAAGCTATCACAGAAATCTTGCTTCATTGCTTTCATTTGGGTTTGTTGTTTTATTTTTTTCCCTTTGTTCGTTGGTCATTTTTTTTATTGTAGAAACTATTACCATGTTCCCTGTTCTACAATGGCCATAACACTGAATCTCAGAGGACCACTATCCTATCAGGATTGACCTACTACTGTAATTCTTTGTGTCAAATCAGCCCCTGCACAGAGCCAGAGGTCTTTCCAATAGGCGCTTGCTGTTCTTCTCTGTGCATCTAATAGGTCTAACACCATAAATTTTCAGGGCAGAGGGCTGTTACTGAACATGCATCTCCTCCAGCCAATTTTTTTGTCTGCATATGCAGAGGTGCTTTTATACAACTTCCTGTCACAGGAATATGTGAGGGGAAACAGGATCACACCTGCTTTCCACCCACCCCCCTACACCAATGCTCCTACTGGCCATGGCCCCAACATTTCTCCCTTCAGCATCAGCGTGAAAGGGCCCTACGGCATGAAAGGGCTGTATGTCCTATGTATGCAGAGATGTGCACATGTAGAAGCTTCTCCATGAAAGTGGGAGCCCTGGTTGGCCAGGTATTCCCTCTTGCATGAAGGATCCCTAGGTGTTCACAGTGATGCAGTCAGGATGTACATCTGTGTGAAGGGTGTGTGGATAACCCACATGATCCTGTGTCACTACCTTCACATGTTCATTGAACATCTTTGAGTGTTCAGTTTCTTCTTAACTCCCCTGTTGACTCTGGGGCTTCAACTAGGAATCTTGGATTCTGAGGCAATGTCCTAGCCTAGTGAGTAGGAATGTGCAACACTGGCTGAGTTTCTCTGAATTCCACCTCGAAGCTCATTTCAACTCATGCCTGTATCAGATTGCGAGCATTGCCTTTTCTTTTCACATGAACGTTCATATGTATTTTCATTTGCATTTTTACACATCAACTGTGCACATTTTTCAAACGGATGCATTTTCTCCCATTGATAAAAACGTATTTCTGTGCATTTTTTCTGTGGCAGTTGGATATATATCGAGATTCACCCTGTTACAATGGTGCTTTCCAAGACATTGCTACATAGACTGGGTTCACACAACACGATAAGCCATGGTGACTTATAAGCCATGTTTGTTTCAGTGTGGCTTGTCCTGTTGTCTGAACCCAGCAGCATGGTTTGTTAACCACACAAAAGCTACTCTGGCTGGGTTCAGACAACAGGACAAGCAACTCTGAAACAAACATGGCTTATAAGTCACTATGGCTTATTGTGTTGTATGAACCCAGTCATGGTGTCATCAGGTGCACACAAACAATGTCTGTCTTGCCTGTCATGATACAGCAGAGGGGGCTCCCATCATCCTTGGCCATTGGCTGTGCTATCTGGGGGCTCATGGGGTTTGGAATCCAACAACTTCTGGAGGGCTACAGGTTCCACCACTGCTAGTCTAGGGTCAGCTCCAGAGAGAGCTGTGATGTGAACAGACACTTGCTGAGGCCTCACATTGGCTGGCAGAGGATGGAGTTTGGTGAAGGGGCTCTAATACAGCAACAAGTGTGTATATATAGAGTAAGCCAGAAAGATCCCTTAATATCAGATAACCTTTTTTTTTAAAAAAAAATAGAAACCTTTCATATTCTGCAGGATTATTATTCATCTGAATCCATATAGGAAAACCCTTATGTCCACATGAAACTAGCCAAACCTGCTCCTGGACTTGTGTGTGTGTGTGTGTGTGTGTGTGTGTGCATACTCAGAATTATTATTTATCTAACCCCTATACAGGCATGATATTCCTGAAGGGGTAAGATGGGTAGAAAAGGGCTGAGGGGTTGTGCCTTTACCTCCGGCCCTGTTGTTGCGTTGCTCGTGTTGACTTCCCTGTATTCAAGCCGAACTTCTGCAGTGGGGGGAGCCTTTTCTACTTATGAAGGCTTCCCGCATGATTAAAATCCCTTTTCTGCTTATCTTGCCTCTTCAGGAATATAATGCCTCAATATGGTTCTAGGTGCTATCTAATTCTTTTGAGGGTTTTGTCACAATATTCTCTAGGATCTTGCAGCATTAGCAGAAGCAGTAGTTGTTGTAGCAAAAATATTTTAGAGTTTTCACTTGATCAGTCTTTCCTGTACTATTTTTAAAAAAGTTTTTGTTGGTTCCCCCCCCCCGCTTCCCTTTTCCAATTAGGGTTGTTTATGTGGGTCCCCTCCCCCTCTCTTTGCACTATCCTAAATACAATCCCTTTCTTGCAAAAGAAGCAGCAGCAGCAGCAGCAGCAGCAGCAGCAATTTTCCACTGACCAAATGTTTTGATGAACATTTTTAAGCAATTCTAGCACTGGGAATGACAATCTTGGAGAGCCCTTGAAAAGAGATTTGAAAAGCCTTTTTGATGTTTCAAGGATATGAAATGCTTCATAGCTTTCTTTCTCCATCTTGCATCTTGGGTTTCATGCAATTTTGGGGGTTTCTGAACTGTGCATTTAATAGCTAAAAGATAGAAGCGCAGGAAAAACAAGTTCTTTTCCCCCTCCTCCCTCAAAGTCTCAACTTCTAGTAAACTTCTTTCCTTTTATATATATTCCAGTCTGACATGCTCTGATAAGATGCACCCTGTTCGGCTGTTAGGCCTCTTTGTAGATGGTGACACTGTTGAAAAGATGCTTTACTCTCTTCGGAAGAGAGTAAAGAGTGGCAAAGAAGGATGTGTTAAGATGGTGTTAGCCTGATCAGGCACAGTTCATACCTATGGGGATATCCAGCTGTTACTATTGATATCCTTTTGTGTCTTCTGAAAACTTGCTGTAAAGCACAATATCCATGTGGTTTTAACTCCATACGGAATGAGAAATCTTTTTTTTTTTTTATGATTAAAAAGGGATTTTAAGAGACCCAGTGTAAACAAATGCATTGTAAAATCAATTTTTCCTTCTCAAAATGAAAGCATTCTTTAATCCCTTGGACTAATGGAACGGAAACCAAATCAAGAAAACCTTATGGAAGTTCATGAGACATAGAAAGGAAAACAAAAATGTATCTCTGTATCCAAATAAGCTACTATGTGAGGTGCATATGTTGCCACAATGATTAAGGAGATATCTAGGTTCTACAGGGTAAATATAATAGGTGGTGCCAATATTTTTATGGAGAGTTTGATTTACAAAATGAAATCATTTCTGCATGTAGATTTATATTGAGTTTAAAACAAACTGGGTCGTATCAAATCGCTAGCAGAGAAAGTGCAAGAGGTGGTGTTCCATAAGTGCTTACATGTCCCACTAGCGCAGTGGAAATGGAGAATTGCAAACCACCACCCCCACAGCCGCTGGACCTCCCCCGCCACCCCCCGCAGCTGCCGGACCCCCCGCCACCCCCCCTGCAGCCACCGGACCCCCCCCACCCTGGCCACCGCCTCCTCCTCCTCTGAGCCTGCCTCCCCGTCCGCTGGTCCCGGCGTGGAGGAAGTGACGCGACAGGACCCCCGCGCTCTGTTTTTGACCGGGGAAACCAGGGCAACAGGGCTGTTTAAGCCCTGTTGCCCTTGTTCCTCCCGCCAAAACAGAGCACGGGTGGGGGTCCGGCAGCGGCACGGAGAACGTAGGTGGCAGGGGGGGGGTCCGGAGGCTGCAGGGGGTGGCGGAGGTCCGGCGGCTGTGGGGGGTGGCGGGGGGGTCCAGTGGCTGCGGGGGGTGGTGGGGGGGTCCGGTGGCTGTGGGGGGGCACAGTGTTTCTGCGCCCTCTCCAGCCACGCGCCCTAGGCAACCGCCTAGTTTGCCTAGCAGTAGCGCTGGCCCCGATAGTGATTTTTTTTTGTTAAAGGTACTTTTCCTACATTTCTGTAATTTGATGATGCCCTTATCTCTGTAGCATACAGGATCAAACTCGAGGGTCCGTCTGTCAGTGATGTGCTGCAGCAGGTGCGATGGTGAAGGAAGACAAACCTGCTTTTTTTCTTCTCAAATACAGGCAGAGCTCTGACCTTGAATCCTGCTGCAGTACATCCAGCGGCCCACTCCATCTCCAGATCACCAATACCCAAGCTATTTTTTAGCAGAATCAGGAATGGAATTGTGCATGGGATTGGGGGTGGGAGACGTTGGAAGTGACAATAGTGTATTGTGGGAGGCTTTAAGGTGTGGTGCAGGGTGATCTCAGTTTGATGTGAATGGCCTTCTGCATTGCGGTACTGAGGCAAAATACTGAGGGGATCGAAGACTGTACTGGAGACTTCTGATGGTGTACCGGGTGCAGGACTGTGGATTCAGATGGGGAAGAATTTCATTTCTTCACTTTTTGATAAGAACTTACCAAATTCACACTTCCTGAATCAATATTCAGGGATAGTGTACCGAGGCTGTACAGAGGGAGATGAGAGGGGAGCAGGGCCATTCCACCAGATACTTAATTTCCTCTTCCCTCCCCATCCCTTTTTTCCTTGTGTGTTGTGTCTTTTTAGATTGTAAGCCTGTGGTCTTATTTTAGTATAAGCTGCTTTTTGCACTGTAAGCTGCTCCAGCAGCAGCAGCAGCAGCAGCAGCAGCAGCAGCAGCAGCAGCACTCCTCCTCCTCCTCCTCCTCCTCCTCCTCCTTCTTTTTTGGACTAAGGAGTGGGATAAAAAAAAATATTTTAATTGAACAAATAAATAATATTCAACCTGGAATGGAATTATCCTTCTGCACACTTCTCAGAATTTTGTGATGCAGTTCTCCGAATAAAGAATGCATACAAAAGTGGGTATGTTAGGGGGAGGGTGCACACAAATGTGAATAGATTAGTGAAAAAAATGTATGAAATATAATTATATTAGGGAAAATCTACTTGCAAAATATGTATATATTAGGAAAAATGCACATAAAAATGAATAAAAGTTTTCTTGAGGACAAAAAAAAAAGTAAACTGATGTGCGGAAAAAGATGGAATAAACATAAGATAGGGAAAATGAGAAACCAAAATTGACTTCCATCCGTACTGTGGAACAATCAGACAACATACTCTAGGAATCATAGAAAGTTGATTGTGGGCCCTCTTTGGAGACCAAAGATTTTGCTTCCCTCCTAAAATCTGTGACTTATTCTCCATCTTTTGCAGCCAGAGGCTTTTAACTTTTCTTCTCTTGATAAATTACACATATGACAATAAACAAAACTATTGCTGAAAATAGTTTCCCCCCTTTTATAAAGGTTATATTTTACAACAGACACACAGTCACAGTTCCTCTAAGGCAACAAATATGAAATGTTGCTTTTGTGACCTTAATGTTGGCAAATGGTGAGTGATAAGCAGTGAACCATGAAAAACAGCTCCACTACTGCTTATGGCTTTTCTATTTTCTAAGATGACTGTTGTGTTCTGAAAGGATGTGGCAATCACTTACTCTCTTTTGCATTGTGATACTTCCACAGTTCATAATTATATTTGCTTAGGATTATGGATTTGTTCAGCTTTTATATGGATGGACCAAAACGGCTGCTCCCAATTCACCATCCCATTTGCAGGTGGAAAACTGGTGGTGCCCATTTTAGGAGGCAAAAATTCGACCCCTGAAATAGTTTCAGGAGGAGAAGGAGAGGGCTTAAATGGCAGCAAGGAGACCTTTTACAAGCCCCCCCTTTTCTTTAACTTGTAAAAGCTGCTGGCAGCGCAGCAGCACTTGCACAGATGTGGCCTCCGCCATTTTCCTTATCCGAGGCACTCCTTTTTGGCAGCGTTTACAACTTAAGAAAAGAAAAAAAGGGGGAATTAAGATGCTACCTACTCCCACTTCAGCAGCGGTGAAGTGGTAATTTTGATGTGCAGATGCTCACCATGACAGTCCCCATAGCTATGCCCCCAAGGAGAGTCCAAAAGTGCAGGCAGCTGTCTTGATCAATATCAGCAAGCTAGTTCTAGCCCAGGGCTCTCCAACCTTGGGTCCCCAGACGTTGCTGGCCTACAGCTCCCAGCATACCCAGCCAGCACGGCTAATGGCAAGGGATTCTGGGAGCTGTAGTCCAGCAACATCTGGGGACCCAAGGTTGGAGAGCCCTGCTCTAGCCATTCTCATCCCCACCAGGAGCAGGTCTTTTGTAAAGCAAATTTCATTTCATTTATTTCATTTGTATACCGCCCCACAGCCGAAGCTCTCTGGGCAGTTCACAACAATTTATACATAAAAACAACAATAAAACATACAATATAGTTAAAAAGATTAAAAAACCAAATGTAAAAGCACAGTTTAAAATAACAATTCAAAAGTTAGTAAAACTAAGCCTACAGGTGACAATCCCCCCCCCCCCCCGGTGCTATATTGAGCTCTTAACTATTGAATGCCTTGGCAAAGAGGGAAGTCTTAACCTGACGCCAAAAAGATAGTAAGGTTGGCGCCAGGCGGGTCTCAGTGGGGAGCTTATTCCACAATTGGGGGGCTACCACTGAGAAGGCCCTCCTCCTTGTTGCCACCAGCCGAGCCTCTCTTGGAGGTGGCAGTCGGAGGAGGGCCCCAGATGTTGAGCGTAGTGTCCGGGTAGATTGCGGTTGGGAGAGACGTTCCATCAGGTATTGTGGCGGTCCTAAGCCGGTGTAGGGCTTTATAGGTTAGAACCAGCACCTTGAATTCGGCTCGGAAGCATATTGGCAGCCAGTGCAAACGGGCCAGAACCGATGTAATGTGCTCGGACCTTCCGGTCCCCGCAATAAGCCTGGCTGCCGCATTTTGGGTCTTAATTGCCCGTTCAAGTCCAAACCACCACAAAATACTTTGTATCACAACAGGGAACAATATATTGTTCCTGAGAAAAAAATATTCCCCCCCCCCCCAGCCACTGTGAGGATTGCAGCTAAGCTCAGAGGGAACATGGAAGTCGAGGGGACGGGACGGGGCTTTATTCTGACATCAGCGTCCCTACTTATAAAAAACTGCCGGGGCTGCGTCCCTGTGAGCACTGGCACCACTATACCACTGCATTTAAGCCCCTATTCTTCCCCAAAATATCTCAAACTGATTCTTCACCCCTCTTCTTTCTTCCCATTTTTGGGATTCACCTGAAGTGCCACCCCACCCCCAAAATTGGGCAAATCCCTGAATGGGGAGAAAAAGTGCCAACCCTGGCTTGTAATAGCCAGGGGTTTATAAGGGGTGGGTTGAATTTCCAAGAATTCTTTACAATTCCCCAGGGAACCATCAGCACCCACAAGAACATAAGAAGGGCCATGCTGGATCAGACCGAGGGTCCATCTAGTCCAGCATTCTGTTCACACAGTGGCCAACCAGCTGCCTTCAGGAAACCCACAAGCAGGACATGAGTGCAACAGCACCCTCCCGCCCATGATCCCCAGCAAATGGTGTACAGAGGCATACCTATTTACCATTGTGGATCGAACGGAGAGAACTAACAAACTGCCAGGGCTGAGCGTGGGCAGGGTCCAGCATCCAGGCTGGACGCGACGGAGCAGCGGACTCGGGCGGAGGTGGAGGCAGCGGCACCAGCAGCACGCAGGGGACCAGGTGGGACGGGGGGCAGGGGGAGGTCCTGCAGCAGGGGCGGGGGGGTGATCCGGTGGCGGCAGCAGCGGGGGGGTCCTCTGGCGGCGGTTCGAGCGGCGCGGAGAACGCTCCGCACCGCTCTGAAGAGCGGGATCAGGCTGCCGCCGTGGAGGGCCAAGCCACGCATAACCACGAGCCTACTTAAGGCTCGTGGTACATCCCTATCTCCGGTTGGACTGCCCCCCCGGGCTAACTGACATCAAGGGCCCTGTGGGGAAGAGGAAGGAGCGAAGGCGGCAGGAGCAGACAGAGGGAACATCAGGGCCTGCTCCGGTTGAACTGCCCCCCCCAGGGCTAACTGACGCCCTGTATGTATGTATGTATGTATGTATTTAATTAATTAATTAGACTGTACATCGCTCAGAGTGGCCAGATGACTGGCCAGATGGGCGATTCAGAAATAGAATAAATAAATAAACTGATGAGCTTTCCCAAAAAATTATCCAAGAAAGTTCATAAATGCTGAGCAGATTGAAAATCTAGCTGAAGGGAGTTTGCCCATATCTACTTGTGTGTACGTCTCCAGAAAGCACGCAGGGGGGGAAATCAATTAATACTCAACTTGCAGTGTTATTTCTGGGGACAAATCTAGGAAGTCTTAATTTTTAAGGATATGGTGCGGTAAACAGGCCCTGTCTGCCTCCAACATCAGCTGGTTTCAGCATAATGCTTGAACAGATATATATTTCCACTTCACAATTATATGCAAATATTTCTGAGTATTAATATCTTATATGTCATCTAAACTCCAGGAGTCTATGATGTGGCTTACGTCCATTGGCTTCCAGCTGTTTCTCACAGTCCAATCTGCTATTTTCTGGTTTAAGCAGTAACCCCTCCCCTTTTAAATGGTGTTCTGATTAGATAATTGTTAAAAGCACTGGCAAAATGTTAGATTCACTACCATTAGTCACTCGCCAGGGTCTCCATTGTCAGGAATTAGCTGCTTCTGTGCCTTGTGTTGCCTGCTACATGGTAAACAGTATCTGAGTATGAAAAGTCAAAAGTTACTTATTATAACTGTACCTGAGGTACCTCCTCAAAGAATCTTAGTAATGATCAAGTTAGTGCTAGACAAAAGGTCGGCATCTAAGTCAGTTTTAGAATAAACAGAAAGAAAGGAGATCTTGAAAGGAGCCATTCTGCCACACCACCGCAAAAACAAGAGGGACTTTCCCAAAGGGGCCTGAAAGTAGCTCATTATAAAATACCCAGTCAAAAATCAGGAACCTCTAATGTATTTGACTTCCACAAACATTTTCTCTCAGGATCGTCCAAAAGATTGGGGAAAGAAAGGGGGAGGAAGGATTTCTTCCTAGAACAGTTTAGAATATCTTATTTATTATATTTTTAATCCACCCTATAACAAATGTTCTCTGGACAGATTGCAAACAATTAAAAGGCTAAGATGCCATACAAACTTAGTATAGCTCCAGATATTTGGGTGTGGTGAGATGCTTTTTGACCAGGTATTTTGTATTAAAGAATATTTTAATTACTTTTGTTTTTTTGCATTTAAAAGCAAAACAAACACCCCAATATACTAATAACAAAATTCATTCTCCAAGTGCTGTCCCTTCTTCTGTAGCCAAAATGGGAAAATTCACACACAAGAGGTAGGCAGCTGCAGGCTTTGGATGTGGTGGTGGTGGTGGTGATTTGCATGCTATATTGTTACTGAGAAAATGCGAGGTTTCCTCTCCAGTGAGGCTTTGCAGCTTGGCATGTTTTAAATACTGTGGTTATGCAAGGGTGATAGGCGCCTCTTGAGTCATACTTGAAGGATCAGTACTGGCACCTTCGGTGTTTAACTTAAAGTGAACCTGAATGGAGTTCATGATGAAACCTTTAGCAACAGTAGTCATAGGCTGCATGTAACAGCTCCAGTCACGGTCCACAGCCCTTTTGTGCTAAGTATTGTACAAATGAGGATTGCCAGGTCGTAACCCAGAGATTCCCCTGGCCCTTTGAATTTAGTGCTGAAATTGGGAGGTGAAGTGAGGCAGCTGTTGCTTTTCTTCAGAGCCTTCCTTCTGGTCCAAGCCTCCATACCTGCTGGAATCCTGTTCACCACAAGTGGACCAGTGGATAAAAGGATCAGTGGGAAACAAGAAGGAGAAGCATCTCCCCAATCTGTGGTCAATTTAAAGACACAAAGGGAATCTCCAGGTTATGAATTAGCAACCCTAGTATAAATGTACAGGTGTGTGTGTGTGTGTATGTGTATGTATGTATCCCGGGGCAGTATCCAACTATGTCATTCTGTTAGTGCAAATGACGTTGGGCTAGTGGAAACTAGGTTCCGAACTATGCACAAGAGAAGACTCCAACTAAAGTTACACTTGTGTAAGTGCGGTTGTGTAAGTGCTTGTGCATTGCACTTGTGCAACCAGTTCTGCAACCGGTTGTGCATTCTGGTTGTGCAACCCATTGTGCAATCCACTGTGTGACTGCTTGCACCAATTGTGCAACCGGTCGCACAACTTCTTGCACAACTAGTTTCATAGATTTCATAGATCATAGAGTTGGAAGGAGCCTACAAGGCTATCAAGTCCAACCCCCTGCTCAATGCAGGAAACTAGAGGAGGGGTCTCCCATCCAAGTAATAACCAGGCATGATCCTGCTTATCTTTCCACACTCAGACAAGCTGAGCCAGCGTGAGCCACAGGCTTGTTGCGCAAGCATAATGGGCAACTGCTTGTGCGGCTGAAAGATTCAGCGGAGCTCCGCTAGCACTATTTGAGTTGCAGAATGATGCCACTGGCTACTGCCCCTGGGGCCCTAACTGTTGGAGTATAAGCTTAAACACAATAGACGGATCCAGGCAAAACCTAGAACATACATAAATCTAGACCACAGCATAACAAGAAGTGGATTCGGCAGGCCATGTTGGAGGTGTGTGTGTGGAGGTGAAAGGTGAGGTATTAGACAGTATAAAGAAAGAACATTTTACAGACAGATAGATATTTCTAGGGAGCCTCCTCTCCTGTCCACAAACAACAGCACGTAAGAGAGCCTGGCCCACATATACTTGGAAGTGTGCAAGTACATTCAGTTCATCTATTCATTCATTTATTTCATTCCATCTCTATACCACCCAATAGCCAAAGCTCCCTGGGAAGTTCAAAAAAAAAAAAGTTCATTCCAAAAATACAACATAAAAAATACATAACATAAAATCTTTAACATACAAAATTTGAAAACAATTTAAAACAGCTAAAGAACAGTTACATACAACTAAATACTGGGACTTGATAAAACAACTGATATTAAAAGCCCACATCCCATGCTGCCAAGTGCCTGGGGGTAAAGGAAAGTCTTAACCTCGTGCCAAAAAGATGGCAATGTTGATGCCAGGTGGACCTCGGTGGGGAGAATATTCCACAATCTTGGGGGCTACCACCGAGGAGGTCCTCTCCCTTGTTGCCATCCTCTGAGCCTCCCTTGCGGAAGGCACTTTGGAGGGGAGAACCTCAGATGTTGATCATAGTGCCTGATAGGTTCATATCCGCAGAGGCACTCTGTTAGGTATTGGGGTCCTGAGCATATTCCTCAAGATTACAGGGCAAAACAGGGATGAATAGACTTGGCATGCAGGTAGCTATGCAGATGGCCACAGATGCTTTCCTTTCAGTGTCTGCTGACAGCACCAGGACATCTGTTTAATAAATTATGTGGTATTATGGTGGTGTTGTTTTTTCTTGCCCTGATGAGGGTAGCTAGAACTTTAGCTGCAGGAAAATGAGGCCAATGGTATATAACAAAGCTCAACAGTTCAGTGTGAAGTTCCAAAACAAAGAACAATTCCAACAATGAGGCTATTAGGAGGGATGAATAGCTACCCCCATTGTCTGTGCACTCATGAATAACCAGGGCTTTTTTTCTGGTGGAACTCACCGGAACTGAGTTCCAGCACCTTTTCTTCTATTAATTGCATTACAATTTAATCGCCATCTACTCCCGAGGAAATGTAATCCAAGAGTTCCGGTACCCTTTTCTCCAGAAAAAAAGCACTGTGAATAACAAATTATATCATCTTGGAAAGACTTTTACTTTAACCACCACCTTCCCACATTTCCCTTACATCTTGGTTCAAGGTTTAATGAAATCTGTGTAGGCCTTTACTTGGGCTATAAGGGAAGTTATATCTACTACTGAGGTTTTGTTTTAAATCTTCCTCAGTCACACACAAAATACAATCTCTCTCACGTCACATACACACCCCTTTGGAAGCCAGAATCTATTTTGGCTTTGGCAGGAAATGGGGGGGGCTCATTTCTTCAAGTGGCAAATGAAACCCGTTTGTCATAGCAGAGGGGAGAGCTGAAGGTCAGAGCACTGCTTGCTGAGACACATTTTCATGAGCTGGATCATTGCACGGTGATTGACAAGGCTGACACTCGTGAGGAAAAGAGAGAAGGTGAAGGTGCAGCCGATGATCTAGTTTCCTCTAAGGAGGAAAAGAAATAAAAGGCGGGGTGGGGGGGAGACACGGAACCAAGACTGACAGCGTCAACTAACAAAAGAGCACAAAAAAACCTTAGCAATGTTGTGTTTTCCTGTCTTTACTGAACTATGTGGAGCCAAAGTTTTCCAACGTACTCCATTTAGCATCTCTACTGATGGTCTGCTATAGTCCCAGTTACTGAACATCCATGAATGAAACAGGATTGCGTTGTTGTTGTTGTTGTTAAATCAAATGTGTATTCTATTCTTCCTCTAACGAGCTCAGCACAGCTTACGTAGGATTTCCCATTCAGACAGCTTAGGATGCAATCTTACACCCACATACCTAGGCGTAAGCCCCACTGAACTCGATGGGACTTACTTTTGAGTAGACATGCATAGGCTTGCACTATTAAAGGGCCAGAAAGTGAGTGCTATAGGACCAGTAAAACTGTGTCCTGTGCCTTCAAAACATTATCTGGGCCATGGAAGCTAAAGTTACAATTCAAGCCAAAGAAAAATATCATGGGGGGGAAATGTTGAAATTATCGGATTTTGAAGGTGAATGTGGCCATCCACATCTCAAAATCCAGGTTTTGAAGTTTTTAATGTACCTGTCCAGAATTTGAATATAAAATGTTTTTCCCCCCAGTTTTGGAAGTGGTTAGCATTTAAGATGGGTAAGTGCCTAAGTAATTAAATTTTGGTGATAGTTCTTGAAGTTCAGCAACAAAAAAGGTTGGTTATTAATGTCAGCTGCAAGATTTCTCCTTAAATACACCCCGAATTTGCATTGCATCTGAATGAAATTTGTTTACACAAATTTGTTTGCAATTTTCTGGGTTGTTCAGTATTCTAAACAGAGTTATGTTTGATGCATGGTGAATTCTTACTTCTTTTTTAAGCTTTGAACTCAACATCTGTATTTTTAATATTGCCAAATACCCTAAATATTGAGGTTATGCTAAATTTCATTGTATCTCTTAATGATATCATAATTTGGCTCCAGAAAATAATACATTATTTGTGGGTGCTCTAACTATTGTCTGCAATCTTTAAAATGTTCTGCTATGACAAAACCCTATTCCTGACAATGGTATATTTATACTGGCTTGAATCTTGAAGGAAAGTCATAATCTTGAATCCTAAGAACTGCAGATGGAGGTTTGCTCATGATGAAACAGCCTTGTTTCCTGCCTCGTTTCCATGACAGTCCATCACGCACTCAAAAGCTGCTTTTGAGGCTTTGGGTGGCCCACCAGAACAACACAGGGGAAGATGCATATGGGGCAGGAATTGGCAGAAACTGGAGAGCCCACTCATGCATGAATGGAAGAGTCTTCTACTCTTTCAAGGGGCCCCTTTTTTGCCATATTGATGTTTACCTCCAGGAATGGAGTGGCAGTGGCGGCTTCCTCACTCAGTCAAGAAAGCTGGAGATGGTAGCTGAATTTCAATCTGTCTCATCTTTTCCTGATCTTATTTATTTACTGTGCTTAATTCCTTCTTTCCTTCTTGTTTTCAACTTGGAGTTTTTCCATGATGACAATAGTCTGTTACAGTCATTTGTGCTTTCTCATACAGTCCTTAAACATGACCTTTCTAATCTTCTGCAAGTTCCAGTAATCCAGTATAAATGTTATATAATCAGATGGCATTAAAGTGGCTAGGTTGCTGGGGTTGGGGAGGGGGAGATAATCAAACAATTGTAGGCCTTTATACAGTCTTGGTTGTGAGTTCCAGTCTTGGTTGATCTCACACAAGATGGCTACCTCCATTTCATTAACCTGTCTATTAAAAGAAAACAGACATACATACTGCTGGCCACATGGTTATTCTCATGCTCCAAATCACACCAGCATGATCCACAAAATGCAGTGCTCTCAGTGGCACCATTTAGGAAGGCATGCAGAGTCTTCTTCCTCCTCCTCCTCCTCCTCCTCGTCCTCATCCTCATCCTCAACATCATCTCTATACCACCCAATAGCCAAAGCTCTCTGGGTGGTTTACCACAATTATAAAATACAAAAATAAAAACATCATAAAAATTTCACTACTACACATTTAAAAACAATTTAAAAAATAACTTAAATAGCTAAGAACAAGGTAATAAATCTAGACTGGTTGAAAAGGTGACATAAACACCCCCCGTATACTATCTGGAGCTGTTAAATGCCTCAGCATAGAGGGCAGTCTTAACCTGGTGCCAGAAGGATAGTAAAGTTGGCACCAGGCGGGCCTCAGTGTGGAGCTTGTTCCACAGTTGGGGGGCTACCATAGAAAAGGCTCTCCCCCTAGTTGCCTTCCTGTGTTGTAGACCCATTCAATCACTAAGATCATTGGAGGAGTCCTTATTGGCTGTACCGCAACTTGCAGATAGGCATCTGGTGGCATGCTGGAAGCCGGCTTTCTCCATGGTGGCACCCACTATGTGGAATGCCCTCCTCCTCCTTAGGCAGGGGGCACTAACTGTGGCATGTCTTAGGTTGCAGCTAAAGACCTGCCTTTTAGCCAAGGCCTACCCTGGCTGATTGTGCCACCCAGTTTTGTTGATTGTTAATTCTCTGATTCTAAATGTTTTAACTGAGGATGTGTGGGGTTTTTTTTTTTACATTAAGTATTTTAACTGAGAACATTTATTTTCTGTTTTTAAATATATTAACTCTGGATGTTTTGTATTTAATTTTTTTTACTTTGTAGATCACTTTAAAACGTCTTTCTGGATATAGTCAAGAGGTTTATAAATTGATTAGATAAATACATAATAAATAAGGGAGCAATCCGATGGCCTCTAGACCAACGTTCTCCAACCTGGGGGTCGCGACCCCCAAGGGGGTCGCGACGTGTTTCCTGGGGGGTCGCCAGCCAGGGTGGAAGCGAGTAGCGTTCCTGTGCCCCTTCGCTGTTGGCTGGAACTACTATACTGGAAGGAGGGAGGGGGAGGGAGGGGGAGGGAGGGGTTGGTATTTTGCTACAGGAGAGAGCGCGCACGCACACCCACACGTGGTGCTTTGTGGGTAACAGGCATGCGAGCCTTGAGAAGGAGCCGCTGCCTGCAGACAGTTGCCTGCAACACGCTGCTGCTGCTGCTGCAGATCTCTGCTCTGCAAGAACGAGTTGGAGGAGGCTGGGCGGATTGAGCTGTTGTTGGGCTGGGAGCGTCCAGGGGTGAGGGGAGGCTAAATGGGGTGCAGAAACCACACCAAATCAGAAGCCTCCCTGGTTTTTCCCCCTCTGCTTCGCTTCTTTCTCTCTCCGTGTGCCGGTCTCTTCTAATGTTTTTGTTGTCCCCAGGCTTGCTTTCTCTTTCTGTCTTTCTTTCCCCCTTCTCTCTCTCTCTCTCCCCCTCCTCCTTTTCTTTCCCCGCTGCGGCTTCATCTCTCCTTCTTTTCGCCGTTCTTCTCCTGCTGCTGCTGCTGCTGCTGCCGCTGCTTGCCCGTGCCTTATGCTGTTTCTAAGCTGCTTTCTCATACAGCACATGGGGCGATAAGGGGAGAAGAGGGGGGTGGTTAGGGAGGGAGGTGGCGGCCGCGGCAGCGCTGGAGGAGGTGGGTGGGGGGAGGGAGGGAGGGAGGGAGAAAGAGAGGGGGGGTAACCAGAGAACTCTCCCCAAGCTGAGGAGCCCCCCCCCACTAGCCAGGGAGAATGATAAAAGGAGTGGGGGTGGGGGGGAGGAAGGGGAGCTGGGGGAGCAAAAAAATAATAATTTTTTATTTAATAATAAATATCAGAAGCAAAAAATAAACCAGAATTTTGCATGCACGCGAAAGTAGAAATTGGAGAGGGTGGGGGGAAGAGGAGCTTGCAGGAGAGGAGATGGGGTGTGGGGGGGGGGAGGAGGAGAGATAAATTTTGCACATACACACAAAAAAGAAGGTAAAGGGGGAGGGGAGCAAAAGGGAGAGAGAGAGAGAGAGAGAGAGAGAGACTGTGAATGAATTTCATTTCACTTGCTTCTGTGGCTGTTGCAGAACTATTTTTAGCTGTCTCCAGCAGAACAGAGAGCCAGTGTGGCGTAGTGGTGAGAGTGTTGGACTGGGACTCAGGAGATCCGGGTTCTAGTCCCCGCTCAGCCATGAAACTCACTGGATGACTTTGGGCCAGTCACTGACTCTCAGCCTAACCTACCTCACAGGATTGTTGTGAGGATAACATGGAGAGGAGGATTATGTAAGCCGTCTTGGGTTCCTTGCAGGAAGAAAGGCGGGGTATAAATAAAGTAAAATAAATAAATAAAGTGTATTCTCCTTTCTGATACAAAGCTGGCTAGTCAAATGATAAATCCGCTCACTCACCTGCTCCCTGTCTAGACATTGTCTCGGGGGTTATAGGGTACTGGGGATTCCCCCTTCCAAGGTCAGAGACAGCACTCTGACCTTGGAAAGGGGAGTCAGAGGTCTGACCCCCTCCCCATCGCAGCCGGCATGGAAAAAACTGTACCAGTTGCCCTCTGAGGTCTTAAAAGCCACCTCAGAGAGGGAGAAAAGGGGGTGTTCAGTGGGTGGGGAGGGGAGGAGACAGGAGAGGCCAGGACACGAGCTAATCTGAGCCTTCTCCGGCCTCCTTCTCTCCCCTTCTGAAGCGTCATCGCTAGACAGGCAAAAAAGCCCATCTAGCAAAAAATGCAGGGCGGGAGGATAGGAAGTGAAGATCGCCTCTTCCGCTCTTCCCGGCCTGCATTGGATGATTGGGAGTCCACGAGTTAGGGGGCTTCTGATCATCAAGGACATAATTGATAGGTTTGTGCCCTTAATAAATTAAAGGGGTGTGCTGCAGTGTGCAATGCATGCCAAAAGCACAAATCCCTTTGCTTAAGGAAAGGGTGCTTGTTTATACTACACTGATGGACATTATTGTAATTGTTGGAAGATAAAGAAAAGAAAAATAACCTAATTCTTAAATACACTGGGGATTTAGTAAAGTGCAGTATAATACTATGTGTATTTACTCAGCAGTAATTCCAGGTGAGGGTTTCTCCCATGAAAGTGTGTCTAGGACTGCAGCTGGGCTTTTACTTAAACATAAGATAATGGCATTCTTGTTGGTTACAATCAAGCCTGATCACTCAACTCTAAACCTTTTCAAAAACCATCATCCTTGCTTTCATTTTTATAGAAACTTTTTTTCTTTTTTTAAAAAGGTACTTCTAGCAGAATAATTCATGAGCCTTTAAGATCATGGCCAGAGTCAGAAGAAAAGGGCATCTGGAAGCATTTCATCTGCCCCCAAACGGATCATGTGAAACTTAATAGCAGATTGGAAGGAGGGAGGAGGAAAGCATTCCCCAAGGAAAGCTGTAACAGGTTTATTTAAGGCAAAACTGGATGTTTTGTCTCCTAGTCTTGTAAAAGCTGTTGCCTTTACTGAGCCTTGGCAGAAGACTTTACAGACTCAAACTATAAATAAGAATAAGGAGACAATGACAAGTGGTGGAGAATGTGACAGCTCTTTATTACCACTGCCTTGACTATCCCAGGGTTAAATCACAATTTCTTAGTACAATACCCACACTGCGAGAAACTTGCCAGTCCGTAGACTACCAGTGGGCCATGAAAGGTCAGGATACTATCATTAGTATTTATTTATGGCTTGCTAATTTTGAGGCAAATATAGTATTTGTTTTTATGTGATGAAAAATAAAACACCCTCCATCTGATCTGCAGGAGCAAAAAGGTTACATATCAGTCATCATAGCTATTTATTTATACGGATCATTTCACATTTCTATAGTATTTGATCAGTGTATGATTTATTAATAAATTATGTTTTCGAGTGGGGGGATTTTTTTGTGTGTGGCCAGGATAGAGCTAAACATATATTTTCCCCACAATGTTTCTCATTAACTGTACTTCTGCCTTGCAGTTTTGATGTCTGGTTCACACACATGTAAATGGTTGTGTAGGTGGCTGATTGAAGCACAACTGCTATGGCATGGAGGCAGTCTTGCATGAATGTGTGTTTCAAGCAGCTGCTGCCATTGCAGCTCCTTGCAAATGTGAATCAAGGCTATGGGGCAAAACCATGGAGAACACATTGTTTTTTGTCCTAGACATTTTCCTGCCATGTTTTCTTGGAAACAGATGTCTTTAACTCTTGTGTATAGATGGGTAGGACCTTGCTCTGAATTGCACTACTGTGCACTGATCCGGAAGAATCCAATCTTTTGAGTTGCTGGACACATTTGGAATTTTGAGTGTGTGTCATGGTCACTCTCACAAAATGGCTGCTATGGGGGGCTTGCCCATTCACAAAATGGCTGCCATCATGTGTGTGGGCAGTCACAAAACACCCATTTCCCAGAAGGCACAAGCAGGGAGGCTAAAAGAAAAAGTAACTTGCCCCCAAACATACCGTAATACACAATTCCACAGTGGGATCTGAGCTCGCACACACAGACAAGGCATCCTCCAACCCCTGCCCCCAACAGACAACACATCACAAACCCAGGCAAAGCAGAGATCAAACACACACACACACACACACACACACATAGATGAAACATACACTGCACCAAAATAAACAAAGCAAACAAGCTAACACACACACACACACACACACACACACATAGATGAAACACATACACTGCACCAAAATAAACAAAACAAACAAGCTAACACACACACACACACACACACACACACAGAGCACAGGCAAAACCATTCCCCTGCTCCCTGCCAACATGTTTAGCCCCCATGATTGTTCCCCTCCCCCAAAGTTGTTTTTCTGCTCAGGTACATAGAACAGTGTACAAAAACTACCTGTGTGTGACACCTAGCAGCTACACCTCTGGACCTGGTTGTGACCCCTAGATATTACCATCAAAATTAGCAATGATATAAAAGCTCACTTCTGGTTGTTTCACTTGCTGTATCTTCTTTGGAAGCTTCCTTCATCACTCAAGAATTCCAGCCTTCTTTGCATTGCTTGAATATGAGAAAACCTTCTATCTGAGGATATTTTAAAATAAAAGGAAAAAAAAAGCTCCCCAAAACCTCTTTGGGGCAATGTGGTGTGTCTTCAGCTCTGTGATCAGCACTTTTCCCTTCTAGAAACTGTCAAGCAATAAGATACCAGGTTCTTCAAAGGCCCAGCTCAGCAGCTGCTAATAGCAGGGCTCATCTTTCTGCTGCTGAGGAAAATAGTGGTGAGAGCCAGGCACGCCGCTGAAGCTGACATTAAGACTCTGGCATGGTAAAGATTTGTTTACCATGAAAATTACTCCCCTTATGCAGCCCAGCAGAGAGAGACCACCAGTGGAAAAGGGGCTGTCTGCCTGCCCCTTCAGGAAAGGCTACCCCAGGAGGATTGATTACTAGCATTTCTTATATCATTTCTAGGAACCTCTTTCCTTAAGGCAAGGTATTATTTTCATTTCATATCCCCCCAACCCCCTGGTGCTTCTCCCATCTTTTCCGTATCATTAGCAATCTCAGCTTTATCTCTGTCATCTATATGATAATCGTAAGGATCTTCTGCCACGGGACATCTTGTGTTTGGAACGTCTGTGTTGACCCTCGTGGCCCCTTTTGTTCCAAGCGAATCCACCCCTTTGAGAAACGTACTTTGGGGGCAAAGCCTAAACAGAATGGCAAGGGAAATTTGAAATCTGGAATGAGCCTTGGTTTCACATAACACTAGGTGGCAGCTTAGTGCAACACTCTGTGTGTGTAGAATGTCACATAGATGCTACTGGAATAGATGGTGTGGTTCCCGGTGCTCCCAAGGAGTCAGAAAAGCAAGAGATGAAGGGGAAAAAATTATTGTGCTCAACTGAGTCTCCTGCCGCCTTCTGATGCTCTTATAATTCTTTGCCTATTGTCTGAAGTTCCTTGTCTTTGCTGAGCATCAGAAAGCCAAAGAAAAGGCATACAAACAATTCCAGCTGTAGCAGTAGGAGAGCCCATTGGGTACAACAAGTGGGGGTTATATGTCAGTGGGTGAGCAAAATAAGTTCATCAGGACCTGGAGGCAGTTAGGAAGCAGAGAAAAGACCCAGGCACTTCAGCAGGGAGGGGAGGAGACCCTGTTCTTAGTCTGAGAAACCACAGGGCAAGATGGGATCGTTTGTCTTGTTTTGATTTGCCAAGATAGGTATTTTAATGTACCTCAAGACAGGTCCAACATCAGCACCCAGCATCCACGGACAGCTGCCAAGGCCCCAGTAGGGCCCACTCTTGACACCAGGCCTGGGGCCCCTGTGAGGGGCAGTTGGATCTGTCATCCATGTGCCATTTAACATTTCCCCAAATGCCCCGGAGCATCTGCTGTTCTGAGGCTCTTTGTGGCAAGTTTCTAATGCCTTTTAGATGCCCACCAATGTAGGAGGGAGTCACCAAGGTGCCCTCAAACCCAGAGCTGGTCCTGCTTAAGAAATGCATGATTTAAATCAGGGGTGCAGAACCTCAAGCCTGGGGGCCAAATCTGACCCTTTGAAGGACCCCAACCCCAACCCTTTCCCTGGCCGTGCCCCCCTTTCCCCAGGCAGCAATGGTTCAGTGGTTTCCTGGCTTTTCTGCAGTCCCCCCCCCCATTCTAAAAGGTTGAAATGCCTCTCCTAAGACTTTAGTTACTGGCAGTAACATCTTCACGCTACAATATGCCATATGTCTGGTATTTTTGCCCCCCCCCTTTCCCTTTTGCCTTTGCCCCTGTTCACCAGTGGTATGTGGCTCCCAAGAGCTTCTCCAGAATGGAATTCGGCCCTTGGGCTAAAAGAGGTTTAACACCCCTGCTTTAAATAACATTGAATTATTTGTTTGGCATTCATTTGAATTCAGATTCATTGAAGGTGAGATTGGATGTAAACCAATGAAATTCAAATTGATTTAAAAGGAAGATTTCGAAGATCTTGGCTGCTGCAAACGTAATTAGTCACACAGCATCCTAATGTCAAGGAGCATCCTCATCTGAGCCATGGACACAAAAGCCTTGCTTCATTCACTTCCATTTTACCAGAATCTTTGTGAAGACAGTGAAGTATGGAACATTAAGCTCAACAACAGTCTGACTGACAATAAAGGAATTTATAGTGTACTCCTGTTTAAGTGTTTTATTGGACTGAGTTCGAGGCTTAGCTGGCCTGCAGGGTAAAGGCTATTTTTGTTTGTGTGCAATATTTGCAGAGTTATTTTGTGTGCGCCTGAGAAATGATAACTAATGTGCCTTTGAGCAATACAATCACCAGTGGTGGATAATAGGTTCTAAGAATGTGTCCTGCTGACCTTACAATTGCTTCTTAAAAATTAACATGATCATATTGATCTACAATTGTCTTCTAGTAATGCTGTTTAAATATATATATTGTTCTGCTGCAAATTGCAAGAATGAATAAATGTGGAAATCATGCCTCAGTGCCCTTCATTGCAATAAATCTATATTGATGAAAGAATGAATACAGCTTAATCCCTCGGGTCTATTGCAAAGTCTAGACAAGATGAATCAAATACAATAATAGCACATTCCAGGAAAAGGATGTAGCTGCATTTCCTCAGCATTTTCCAAAGTAATGTAGTTAAATCTTTCATAAATAGTTTTTAAAGGCTGTACGTTATTCGTGCACTTGGCTTGCTTCATTTTTAATATCACCGAGCTTAAGTTCTTCTTGTTTACTTTCATGTGGCCCTCTAACCATACCAGTCTTTTTAATTCTAATGAATGTTATCTGCAGGCACTACTCTGAAATTTTTGTTGGTGTCCCTTTGTTGATCTTGACGAGGGCTTTGTTCTTCACAATAGTTTTAGAGAAATGACTGTAGTAGCCACATTTAGATACTGATAATGTAGAAGAAATGCATACGCCTAACATGCAAGTTAGAGAGAAAATATTACACAAACCTCTAGGGTTGGTTTTTTTTTTGGATACAGTATAATGAAATGCAATAGAAGATGGATCATCCATTACAGCTGAAATGAAAATCGTTGAGGGCTTAACTGTACAGTATATTTCAAGGCTATCGAGTCCAACCCCTGCTGAATGCAGGAAACTAGAGGAGGGGTCTCCCATCCAAGTAATAACCAGGCTTGGCGCTTGACCCTGCTTAGCTTTCCACACTCAGACAAGCTGAGTCAGCGTGAGCCACAGGTCTGTGTGACACACACACACACACACACACACACACATATTTCTAACTCATGCGAATGAATATTCAGAAAGGAAATATTTCCGAATATTGCTAAAACTTGGTTGTAGAGACACTACTTTAATAATGATATAGGATGTCAGAAGAGAGGTACTGTGGTTACCTTGGTCAAATTTAGCTCTGTGTCATCAGTGTAGCAACATTGAGAGTTTGATTAGATAGAATGATAGGTTGATAGATTGTGTGTGTGTGTGTGGTGAGTGAGTGAGTGTTTAGTCATACTAGCATTGCATGTTCAGGATACTTATCCACAAAAACACATCTGCATTTTTTACATCTGCAATGAATTCAGAAGTGTGTGTGTGTGTGTGTGTGTGTTACAATATGTTCAAAAAGCCTCACACATACATGAGGCAAACCCAGACATTTCTGAGTATGGGCCTTGCTTGCATTGCTCTTTGCCCTCGCCACCACTGGCCGGTCCTCCCGCCCTACCATGCCACTCCTTCTCGCTAACTTACCTGGCAGGAGTGGTAACCACAGCCTGGGAAGTGCAGTTCTCTGGACTTGGGGTGCCCTGGAAAACTACATTTTCCAAGTTCCCTGGTGCCCAGGGCAGCCTCCCCCAACCAGGTGCCCTCCAGATGTTTTAGACTTCAACTCCCATCAGCCCCAGCCAACATGGCCAATGGTCAGGAATGCTGGGAGTTGTAGTCCAAAATGTCTGGAGGTGCTGGGCTGCAGAAGACAGGTCTAGGAATACATAGATTGCATAGATCATAGAGTTGGAAGGAGCCTAAGGCTATGGGGGTTCCCAAATTCATGTACAGGCTCAGAAAAAAAATGACAATTTCCCAACTTTTTTTTGAAAATAGCTTATTTGTTGAACTTAGCTCCAAATTGAACTGGAGGAAGTTCATTTAGCACTAATTTATATGGCACCTGTACTTCCTGAATTGTTATTGCATTTAATTGTTTCATGCCACATGCACAGTTAACTAGGACTAGCAACAGAAACTGCATTATTCCTGTTTGGAAAGAACTGTATTATGAAACCCCCATCTATTCTTTCATTTGTTCTGGTGGAGGAGCCCTTTTCCTAGTGCCACCACTGCCTGATGAATCCCTGACCTCCAATTAGGGTGGCCACTCACGAATTGCCAAAAAAGAGGACTAAAGAGGATACAAATTTGTATAAAATCTGCATATGCTAATTTATACATATACATGTAAATTTAGAAATTATAATTTAAACAGAAATACAGTACATCTCACTATAGTGCGGAAGACTCTAACCAGGTGACCCGTGTGCCTTGCTCAGTCTGCTGTTGGTGGGCAAAGTTCTTTATCTTCGACTGGGCAGCCCTTCAAAGAGAGGACACCTTCAAATAAAGGACAGTTCTCAGCCAGCCTTCAATAGAGGACATAATTCAATATAGAGGACAGTTCTCAGCAGGCCCTTCAGATAGAGGACTGTCCTCTGTAAAAGATTTTACCCCCAAATTTATGAATAATTTTGTTTACACCCCCCACCTCTGAAATGGCTGAAATGCTGCTCCCACATTGCCACTACAAAATGAGGCAACTAATTTGGGGGGGGTCATTTTCTTTTAGCCCTATGCAATACCAATTCCTGTATTGGAGCTCAGCTGGGATGAAACAGGTTTCTGACTCCCAATAGTTCAACAACAGCAACAACTGCCCTCCTCCTTTAAATTTGACTGCTGAGATGGAAGAAAGCTTGAGAGGAAAACCAGAAGTGGATTTTGTGTGTGACTGAATTGGGAGCTCAGATATGAGGGTACAGAAAACAAATTCCTGGGCTGAGCATGTGCTCAGAGGCACCCTGGTTCCTTAATTCTAAGTATATTCCCTTACTCCCAAACCTCGGGGTTCTAGTAAAGGACAAAGTAGATTCCGTAAGCCTGAAGTCTGCCCATCCCTGCTGTGGGCCATCTAGTCCAATCCCCCTTTTCATTCAGGAAATCCAGATCTACAGCATCTAACCTCTGTCCAACCTCTGCATGAAGACCTCCAGGGAGAGCACACCAGCCCTCTTGGGAGTTGCTTCCATCATTTATCACCTCTAGGATTCTCTACTTCTGTGGAGATATAAAGCTGCATGATATTGAGTCACACCATTGGTCCATCTAGCCTAGTACTGTCTACAACTGCTCTCCAGGGCCTCAAGTGAAGGTTTGTCCCATCACCTAGTTGACCACTTCATTGGAAATGGTCAGGATCAAACTTGGGACCTTCTGCACGCAAAGCATGTGCTCTACCACTGAGCAATGCCTGTCTGAGCTATGCCTCCTCTCCGCCCATGTTTGTACTGCATGATAGCAGGGATGGGGACTTGGACTCGAGGACTCGACTCGTGAGTCGGACTGAGTCCCCCCTCTGACTCAAGTCTGACTCGAGTCCCAATATTTTTAATGGGACTCGAGACTCGACTCGGGACTCGAGACCAAGGACTCTTAAACATCCCTGGGCTGTGCCAGGAGTGGAGAGGAGCGCGATCACTGGTGAATAGCGCATGGAAGCGAGGCGCACCGCTGCTCGGCCACTATGGACAGCTACCAGGAGCGCAGCCCCAACGATATGTTGAGATTTATTTTGATTGATGTGTTGTTGTGGGGGGTTAGGGTTAGGGTCAGACATTTTGGGTTTGGCTGCCTCTGCCTGCCTGTTTGGGGTTCCCAGCCTCCTCTGCCTGCCTGGTCTCTTCTTGACCAGTTCAACAGTTGAATTGTCCAAGACAAAGGGCACTGCCTGTCTGCCTGTTTGGAGTTCCCTACCTCCTCTGCCTGCCTGGTCTCTTCTTAACCAGTTCCACAGTTGAACTGTCCAAGACAAAGGCCTCTGCCTGCCTGCTTTGGGGTTCCCTGCCTCCTCTGCCTGCCTGGTTATTTTGGGTTTGTCTGCCTGGTCTGTTCTTGCCAAAATCAGTTGCAGAGTTTTGAAATAAAAAGGCACACTTGTGCCTAGAATTTATTTAAGCCACAAATCTGAAGTAGCCTTATTTTGTTGGGAAACCTCCCCATTGATTTTAATAGGGACTCGTGGAGTCAGCTTTGGGAGTGACTCGGGACTCAGGACTCATGACTCACCATTTTGGACCAAGGACTCAGACTCGGACTCGAGACTCGGGTCCAAAGACTCGTGACTTGACTCGTGACTCGAGCCCAAGGACTCTTCAACATCCCTGCATGATAGCTTTGTGCATGCTGCTGGTACTGGCAATAGTTGGCAGTGCTGGCACAAATAGCTCCATTGTCACAACATCCTGAATTGGTTGGTAATGTGGATATGGTCTACCAGCTAGGGCATGGCTTAATCCGTCCATCTGTTTGTAAACAGTTCTTGTTAGTACAGTGACTCCAAGGACGGAACTGTAAATTAGAATCAGCAAAGATCAATTCTTGCCTGCACAAAAATGGATAGTATGCTTTTCCTGCCTTGCTTCTCATCTGTATGCTTCTAGATCATACTTCAGTTCAGTATCTGCACTCAAAATGTGTGAACACAGAGGTGTGAAGAAGTCTATCTGTGCCACACAGAGGCAAAAATGAGAATTCCTTGCCGTTTGTCATTCAAGAGGATGCATTTTTCTTCAAAAGAGAAAGGTGGTGTGGTTGTAAGCTGAGCATTTGCTTTCTAGTAACCATATAGTTTTAATTTATTTATTTTTTTAGTCCAATATAACAACTTTACATTTGGGGGAGTCCAGAGGTATTCTTAGAAAATAAAAATGGTGGGTTGCTGCCGCCCAGCCACTCAGAAAAAAAGAAAAAGGTAAGCTGGGGATGGTAGAGAGTAGAGACTACTAGGGAGTGTCCTGGAGAGTTGGGCATGGGGGAGTGAAGGGTTCTTTGCCGTACTGTGTTGCATTTTTTTCTTTGGCATGGGTGTGTGGTGTGCAGTGGGTGTTTTGCCTGGGTGTGTGTTTGTGTTTCTCTGAGCATCACCAGTTTGCCTCATGTGAGATGGCTGTTTTGTTGTGCTTTGTAAGGGCAAATGGGTGATATGGTATTTGGTGCTCAGACCTCACCTCTGCCTTGTATTTATTTTCTTGGTGAAGTTACTTAGCTATGAGCCTCATCAGTTTGTCTCCTGTGATTGTAAGAGTGTATCAAGATTATTCTTGCACAGTTTTTAACTGCTATGCATGATGTACGCTCATCTGCATTCATAAAGCACCATAAAAACAGTCTTGCTGTGAATTTGTTATGTGTTTATGGAACTCCCTCCCTCAGGAGTTACACATGGCCCCTACTTTGTCAGTTTTTAAACACGTATTGAATGAAGACCTTATTTCAAGCTGCTTTTCACTAATATTTGGAATAATATTTGGATTGTTTTCAACTGTTGGTGTTCTAATACTCTGTTTTTAAGCTGCTTTTAATTAACGTATATATTATTTTGAATCACATTTGTGTAAACGTGTTAATGCTCTAATGTTTTAATATAGACTGTGATTCATATGTTATATTATTATGAATTTTATAGGATTATTTATATGATCTACTATGATGTGAGACACTTAAGTGGCTTAAAGGTGGTATACAAATATTGGAAATAAATAAATACATGAATACATGAGTTGTATCCATTCTTTTTGTGTGGTGTTTTCCTAATGTGCAAGGGCACATGTTCACATTAATGAGACGATGCACAAAATGAATCAATGCAGTCCTATGTACATTCACTTCAAGGTGGCTTTTCTGCACTGTTTTAACATTACCTCGGTAATGTCAGGGAAATTATGCAAATGAATGTGAGGAACTGAAAACTGAGGCAAACTGCACATGCTCCAATTTAGAAAATAATTGTAGAAATTCTCTTAGTTCTTTTCATCCCAAATATGAAGAAATTTGCAAATTTTGAAACAATTATCAAAAGTGAACCAAAATGAAACTCTCTCCCATCAGGAGTCACACAAGCCAAATCAAGAGGTACAGCTATTCTCATGGAGAAGACCATGATGTACCTGCCTGCTATAGAGCTGTTAAAGGTAAGGAGCCTGTTAGCAAAAAGAGCTGGCAACTCTAAATCAGCACTAACGTGGTTGAATACACAGGGAGTCAAACCCAAACTTTTTAGAGCTAATCGCGCAAAGTCCAGGCCTGGATGGTTGAATCCGTCAGCTTTGGTTTCTCCCACATTCAAATTTATTTAATCTCAAATTCTTTCTGCCCTAAATATGAAGACATTTGTGGATTTTTGGCAAGTTCTTATCAAAAACAAATGGGATGGGTGATAACAACAAAATTATCACCCATCCCTACTTTTACCCCTGAATAATTGTTCTCTTCTCTAAAATAAGTTGTTATATTTAAATATTAGCTGAAGGACCCATTCTTCAAATGGATCTTAAAAATTGATTACTTGAATGAATATTTTATTTATGGTCTACCGACCACACCAATACAGTAAAACAATACAAACAAGATACACCAGCTCTTAATTATACACTCAAATAAAAACTTAGAAAATAAAAACAGAATCAGACAAGCATAGAAGGTCTAGTCACAATAGCAATATTCAAAAATTTTGCAACTTTCTTGGTATTTGAACTATTTGAGCCGTCAAGCAGAGTGGACAAAAGAAACTCTGAGGATCATCCAGGGAAAGTCTGGGTGATTGGATATATTATGTTTTCTCTAGCCCCTCGATAAAAGCTGCAGTTAAAAAGGACATGTGCAACAGTTTCCACCTCCTCATTATTGCAGGGGCAACACCTATTTTCCATTGGGATTTTATTGAATCTACCATCCAAAAGTTTGGAGGGTAGAACATTAAATCGAGCCAAGGAAAACGCTCTCCTATATTTTGGAATAGATAACCAATCTAAGTATAGCATCCCATTTGTAGAGTAAAGGTCTGACAGACCCATCCACAAGGGGGAGCATGGGCCCTGAGCCGCTCTGTGGAGCTCTTGGAAGTCGATGTCAATTAATCTTTGCTTAACAAGAAATTTAGCTTTCTCCCAAGGCATGGATAACAAGTAGGAGGGTGACAGCCCCGCTGAGACAATTGATTACTTTCTAGTACCCTGTACTCTGAGTACTTCAAACTCCCCTTTTTGCCCCTTAAGGGCTTTTTAACCTTCATCTTGTGGAAACATAAAACTTCACATATGTTGAAGTCACCCCGGAGAAAAGTGCCTCTGGCAAGGCAAATTGTGCATATGAAAGGCTTTTGTCTGACTGAATGTTTTCACCAGGCTGTTAGGATCAGAATAAGAACGGATTTCAGGTTTCAGCTACTTAAGGTAGGTTCAGTCTTAATCTTTCCTTCAGTAAAGTACATGCAGGAAATCTACATCACAAAGGCCTAGTCAGAGCTATTAAGAGTCAATTATAAATAAATAAATTAACAGTTGAAAAGCCTGAGGCCTATAAAACTGTAAATCAACATAACAATGCTTTCCCCCAATGGATTACATTTCTTTTTTAAGGAGGTGTTGTCTGCTCTTCCTGGCAATAAAAATATACTAACATGACCTGTGGATGGCTTCTATTGTTCCCCCACTACCTGGGGACACTGAAGCACCCCAGATATAGCATTGTTATGCAGATTGTTTGGAGCCATTTTATGTCCCAGGCATGATTAGTTATAGCAAGAAAACTATAAAAGGTAGGATGCTGAAATTTGGTAATACTGTTTACTACCCTGTTTTAGGCAAAGTCCGACCAGATCTATTTATGTGTAATTTAAAATCTACATCACAAAGAAAAGCACCCCAAGATGAAGGATTAAGAGTTTTTACTATGTAGTTTTTATTAGTGATCCATAAGCAACAACCATGCCAAATTTCAGCTTTCTAACTTAATGGGAAATAAGAGATAAATTGATGAGTCAGTGAGTCAGGGCTCTCATATATATATATATATATATATATAGAGAGAGAGAGAGAGAGAGAGATTTTGACCACAGCCTTCTACACAGTTATGGTTCAAATGAAAGCCCCCCCCCAAAAATCAGTAAAATGCAAAAATCAGTACCCTACAACTGTAAATTGGCTTCCAGTCCTCCTCTTTTAGGTTTATGACTACCCGTATATACTCAAGTACAGGTCGGCCCTAATATAAGTCGTGGCCCCTAATTTCACCCCCCAAAACTGGGAAAACTTATTGCCCCCAGTATAAGTCTAGGGTGGGAAATGTATGAGGGGAGACTCCCGCCGCCACCCCCAGACACCCCCCGCCACCGTACCTGCACTCGCCGCCGCCGAAGCCCCACCCCCGTACCTGCACCCGCTGCCGCCGAAGCCCCGCCACTGCCAAAGCCCCCCCAGGACCCCCGCCGCCACCCCCACCCCCCCACCCCCGTACCTGCACCCGTACGCGTCACTTCTGGGGCCAGATGTGACGAGGACGGCGCCGGCAGCGCGGCAAGCCGCCGCTGACAAAGAGAAAAGTAGGGAATGGCGGAGCAGCTCCACATGGGTCCCGGGAACGAAGCAGCATGGCAGTGCGCTAGGTGCCAGCAGAGCGAGCGGCTGCTGGTAAAGGTATGGGGGGGGGAGGAAAATAATTTTAAAGAGCGAGCGGAGAGGAACAGCGGAGGCTCCACATGTCTCCCTGCCAGGGAGACGCAGCCCAGCCACTCGCTCTACGGGCGCCTCGCGCTGCTGTGCCGCTTCCCTGCCTAGGAGCCGGCATGGCAGCGCGCAAGGCGCCAGCAGAGCGAGCCGCCGCTGACAAAGGTAGGGAAAAGCGGAGTGGCTCTGGGCAGGGAGGCGGCGCAGCAGCGCGAGGCGCCCGTAGAGCGAGTGGCTGGGCTGCGTCTCCCTGGCAGGGAGACATGTGGAGCCACTCCGCTCTTCCTCCGCTCGCTCTTTAAAATTATTTTCCTCCCCCCGCATACCTTTACCAGCAGCCGCTCGCTCTGCGGTCGCCTCGCGCGCTGCCATGCTGCTTCGTTCCCGGGAGCCGGAAGTGATGCCCGTCGCGGCCCGGAAGCGACGAGGGCGGCGCCGGCAGCGCCGCGAGCCTCCGCTTACAAACACAAAGGTAGGGGAATGGCGGAGCAGCTCCACGTGGGTCCCTGGCAGAGAGACGCGGCCTGGCCACTCGCTCTGCGGTTGCCTCGCGCGCTGCCATGCCGGCTCCCGGGAACGAAGCAGCATGGCAGCGCGCGAGGTGCCAGCAGAGCGAGCGGCTGCTGGTAAAGGTATGGGGGGGGAGGAAAATAATTTTAAAGAGCGAGCGGAGAGGAACAGCGGAGTGGCTCCACATGTCTCCCTGCCAGGGAGACGCAGCCCAGCCACTCGCTCTACGGGCGCCTCGCGCTGCTGTGCCGCTTCCCTGCCTAGGAGCCGGCATGGCAGCGCGCAAGGCGCCAGCAGAGCGAGCCGCCGCTGACAAAGGTATGGGGGGGGGAGGAAAATAATTTTAAAGAGCGAGCGGAGAGGAACAGCATGGCGTGCGGGTGTCTGGGGGTGGCGGCAGGGGTCCTGGGGGTGGAGGGGGGTGCCTGGCAGTGCCTGGCGGTGGCAGCGGGGGTCCTGGGGGAGCGCTGACCCACTTATAAGTCGAGGGGGCATTTTTCAGCACAAAAAATGTGCTGAAAAACTAGACTTGTATTTGAGTATATACGGTATATATGTGTAGGTGTTCATAGCAAGTAGAAACAGGTGATACAGATGTAAGAACTATAAACTGTTTTCAATGGAAGATTGCAGTATTTTGATTGACTGTAGCAGCCACCAAATAGACAGGTGGACTCATGAAATACTGGGCATGATAATACATAATAGGGTGTTCAAAAATTGCTGCCACTCACATCCAAAGAAACCTGTGCTCCAACTGTAGAGTGAAAACCCCAGGGAGCTGTTCATATATACTGCTCTCCAACTGCGTTTCTGCATTCATTATTCTCAGTTAAGGCAGCTGACCCACATCTACCCTATGACAGCAACAACAAAAATGAAATGGGGCAATGGGTATACAGACATGGGGGCATGCTACATGCTTTTAGACGCAAGAGGGTGGAAGGGAGACCCAACAACCATTTAAAAGAAAAAAGAAAAAAAGAAGAAGCTTAATGATGCAATGTAGAATGAGCAGCCAGCCATTTTTCCCCGCTCAAAAATATCCTCCTCCTAAGCTGCTTTCTCCAGGTGCATGGTGGGCCTTCCCTATACACACCTAGATGTCACATACAGTTTTTCTCGCAATCGTTTTGAAATGAAGGAGATACTGACCAAGCGTTGAAATGAAGATGGCACAACCAGGAGCGACCTGCATGGGCCTTTCAGCACAAAGAGATAGAAGAATGGAGCCATGCTAGAAAAAGGATACTCTTCAGTGTGGTGAATTTCAGGATGTGCGAATCAGCAAAACCAGAGCTTGTTGTGGCTCTCCAGTTTCCCCCCTTGAAGCTCATTCCAACTCAGGCACATCGCCAGTTGCAAGCTTTGGGGTCTGTCCCCCCCCCCCCGTCCCCCGCACCTGGAAATCTGTATGTATTTCCATGCACATTTCTCTAAATGTATGCATTTTTGGTCCACATTTCCCCCCCATTGAGTAAAGTGTGTGCTGCTGTGCACATCTTTCCAATTTATGCATTTTTTTTCATATGCATTTTCCAAATGTATGCATTTTTCTAATGCATTTTTGGGTGCACAATTTGGATGGAAAGCATGTAAATATGAAGATTTCTGGCCGCAAATTGCATTTGGGTCCAAGTTTGGTTCCAGAGATTGTGAATTGGGTAAGCTTGTATAGGTTTATGAACCCAACACATTTCTCCCCCATCTGTGGTGGTGATTTGTTTTTAACACTATATGGGTACAACTTTAGTTATGAGTACAACTTATCTTTTTCCTTCAAGAGTATTAGTATCAGCATTTGCCCCTTAGCAAGCATAGCATGTGGTATCCTCAAGAAAGTAAGGAAAATGCAACCTCACTCTTTGGAATTTATTTTCTCTCCTTGTGCTTTGAAGAAAAGGAAAACAACATTGGCAAAGTGTTCTGCAAATGGCTGGGAGGCATCCCCCCACTCACATGGTCTGAAAAGAACATCCTCAGATGCTTTGGTTATAAAGATTAAAGGGCAAACCTCTGGGCATACAATAAATCTAGAAACCACTCTTAAAATAGCATACACTGGTTACTGAATTTCTCTTTACAATTCAATGTCTGTCTTCTTCTTCTTCTTTTTAATAATCTGAGATTTAGCTGCAGCTCATTAAACCTCTGTGTAAATATTCTCTGTTCCCTTCTATAGAGAGTTCTGGGTTGAATAATGTCTCCTTTCATTCAAAGGATAAATTCTGTCCTGGGCTTTTAGCTGTAAAGCTTTACTCTTTTTCAGATGTGGCAGTGGCTCATGAGTCCAATGTTACACACAAGGACAAAGTATGGTAAACTATAACCTGTTAGGAATATTGGTTTGGATCTAGATTTAGTCAGGTTTAGAGTAGACCCATTCAAATCGATGGGACTTAAGCATGACTAAGTCTGGATCCAACTCATTGTATCTGAAGGACCACGTTTCAAGTTGGTCAATGGCCAGGGTGTCATGAAACGGAAAGCCTACTGTGATGCCCACTGCTGCACTTAGTTTAGATTTTCCTCTATAACCAATATTATTCTGCCATTCTATGCACTTCAGTGAAACAGCATTTGTAGTAATGCAGATGGGTCTGTCACTCTTGCCTAGTTATGCAGCATTTCTTTAATAGCTGAGCAGCCACTGGAAATGGCCAGTGTTGCCTTCGATGTCAAGCTCAACGAAGGTATTATCCCCTTCGTTCAGGGTTGTTGAACCTCTTTCAACCCAAGGACTGAATTCCATTTTAGGAAAGATCTCAGGAGTGTCATTGCAATGGGGTGGGGGGTGGGGCTGAAGGCAAAGGGAGCGGCGCCAAAATGCCAGCATATTTTAGCTTAAAGCCCTTATTGCCAGTAACTACACCTTAGGAGAGGTATTTCAACCTTTATAATGGGGGGAAACTGTGCAGAAGCCAGGAAACTAAATGATCCATGGCTGAGGAGGAGGGCATGGCCATCTAGGGGACTCCCCCCCCCCCAGAAGGCTGGATTGGGAGCCCAGGAGGCTCCCCCCCCCCAGCCTGGGATTCTGCATCCCTGCCTTAGATGTATATACATCATTTTTTGATATCTGATAAAGTCATCTCAACCTGTGGTGATTCCCACATTATTGGGGTGAGGTGATGGGAGATGTGGTCATCAAATGATGACAACAGTAAAAGAAAATTCGACAAGCAGCCTTACTAAAGGATTGTTTGCGTTCGTTGTTGTTGTTTTTTGTTTGTTTGTTAATGATTAAGGATTTTTAAATGTTATAAAGAAGTTAAATGCCAATGTAAACAATTTTGGAAACCTATCTTGCTTAAATTTCTTAAACCAGTAAAGCACAGTTTGAGAGGCCTCACCCACCCTTGGGTATCTGGAACGTGGGCATGGCGCTTGAACTCAGGTGTGTTCCAGAGATGAATCATTTTGTCTTGAACTTGTCCATCAACATTCATTACAATAGCTCATTGTCCGGGGGGGGATCTACACTAGGTATTTTTACCGGTATGGCAATGTTGACTCACTGGCGACTCACATGACACTCACCCGAAAGCGTCCTCATGCTATTTTCTTCTGGATTATTTCAGACTGGTTATATCATGACTTTTTTTTATATGCTGCATTTTGTCCGAGGTACATGTTCCAGTGTGTGCTAAACTAAACTTGTTGTACTGTTCTGGGGGGAGGAGGAGTGGCTTCAGTGGCCTGGTGGGCTGGGGGCGAGTGGCGCTGAAAGAGGGAGCATCCTATCGGACTTCAACAAAACAGCAGCAACACTGAGAAGGAGATAAGCCCTGATCATTCTTCCGTTGCATTCCCCCCTCCCTCTTGTACCCCCCCCCATTACCCATAGCTTCTTCTTTCTCTCTCTCTCTCTCTGACTTGCCCAGTGAACTGGAGAGTAATTGTCTACTCAGAAGTAAGTCACATTGTCATTAATGGTGCTTACTCTTGTGAAAGTCAGCACGGGAGAGGGGCTACATTTGCTTTTGGGAATTGCTTTTGGCTAGAGAGGAATGGGGGTACTGATCCTGTTGGCTTCACTCCATGTGAGGTGGGAGAATGGTAGGAAGCAGCAGCACAGCCTCCCCCCTTCTCTCCCCATCCCTTTCTCCTTCTCAATGATTTTCTGTGGCGGGGTGGTAGGAGGAGCTGTCAATTTCCCCCTCTTTTTTAATATATATATATATATATATATATATATTTGCTCTTTCATTTGTTCCTTTGCAATTGCACATAGTTAAAGGATGAAGAAAGAAACAACATTTTTTAAAGGGCCATTTCCCTGCACACATCACCTTTCCAACTACTGCTACTTCTCCCATAATGCATTTGTGTGTGATACAAGATCACATTTTCAATGCAGTGGAAACACTGTTGTATTCATTAGCATGTGCCCCAACAGTGGTAAATGGGTTTTGCATCAATATCGTGACAGCTCTCCCTGATAAGCAGAAGGGGCTCTAGTGTAGATTCCCCCCTCCAAGACAAAAATCACCATAAAATATATTTTGCACTTCCCCTCCCCACTTTGAAAATGGATGTGTGGGTTGATCAGGTTTCAAATTCCATACAGACACTCATGCCTTCAAAAATGTAAGTTTTGCCTGTGATCTGTCAGTCTTCAGCTCACAAATCACATTGTGGTTTGTTGTACATCTTTGTTGGCGTCCTTCAGAATGGGTGGATGATCAAGCTAGGGTTTGTTCTTGAAATGTAGACTGTTATTTATTTATTTACAAGATTTATATAGCGCTCTATATTCAACAAGATTCCAAAGCAGTGAACAATATAAGAAGAAAACAGAATCAAAATACAAAAGAATTAAATTATTTAAAATCAACTTATACCAAGAAAATGGTGGCTGGTCATTCTGGAAAAGCTTGTTTAAATAAAAAATGGTTTCAGCAGGCACAAAAAGCAAACAACAAACAAACAAAGAAACCAGTGGTGGTAAGTTCACCAGCAGTTTCATTCCCTTTTGCTGTCACCTTTGGAAATTTGACAAAAGGCCACCCCCTACACAACTTCACACCATGTGAAAAAGCCAAAGGTGAAGCTGGGAAGGCATTCTGTTTCAGCCCTAAAAAAAAATAAATCTAATTTCATAGATAAAATAAGAAGGGCTGATGGCTTCAATCCACAGAATTTTATTGTTAATCAGCTAAAACATCCTTCCCCATCTGGGTGCCCTCCAGACATTTTGGACTACAACTCCCAGCATTCTTTACCATTGGCCATGATGGCTGGGGCTGATGGGAGTTAAAGCCCCAAACATCTGAAAGGCACCAGGTTGGTGAAGGTTGAGCTAAAGTCGCTGAGCTGCATCCAAGCCACAGTAGATGCAGCACATGGGCACTGTGGGAGCATGCATGTACAAATCCTCCACTCCAAGCTATTATGGGAAGTGGGTGTCCTGTGCATGCTTCCCATATCCCCAACCAGTGTGTCCCTTCCATTCCAAGTTTATTTTCCTTGATCGAGCAGAGCAGAAAGGGCTGGACAGGTATATGGAGGCATACTCGGGTTTTCCTGTTCTCCATAACAGCATCGCATTGTGAGAGGCTGTGCATTGTTTGTGACAGTAGAGGTGGGCGGAGAGCTAGGCTTTACTAAGGGGATCCTTTTGTATGCAGCTGCTGCCCCTATGGTGGACTTGAAGGAGCCCATAGTTGATCAAGCAGTGAGCCCACATTGTAAGCAAACACTACTTAGTATTCAAAGTAAGGGCACTCTTTTTCAGAGATGCTGAAGAGTCCTAGGTCTCGAGTCACGAGTCAAGTCACGAGTCCTTGGACCCGAGTCTCGAGTCCAAGTCCAAGTCCTTGGTCCAAAATGGTGACTCACGAGTCACGAGTCCTGAGTCACTCCCAAAACTGACTCCATGAGTCCCTATTAAAATCAGTGGGGGTTTCCCCCAACAAAATAAGGCTACTTCAGATGTGTGGCTTAAATAAATTCTAGGCACAAGTGTGCCTTTTTATTTCAAAACTCTGCAACTGATTTTGGCAAGAACAGACCAGGGCAGACAAACCCAAAATAACCAGGCAGGCAGAGGAGGCAGGGAACCCCAAAGCAGGCAGGCAGAGGCGTTTGTCTTGGACAATTCAAACTGTGGAACTGGTTAAGAAGAGACCAGGCAGGCAGAGGAGGCAAGGAACCCCAAACAGGCAGGCAGAGGCAGCCAAACCCAAAATGTCTGACCCTAACCCTAAGCCCCCACAACAACACATCAATCAAAATAAATCTCAACACATCTTTGGGGCTGCGCTCCTAGTAGCTGTCCATAGTGGCCGAGCAGTGGCGCACCTCAGCTTCCATGCGCTCTTCACCGGTGATCGTGCTCCTCTCCACTCCTGGCACAGCCCAGGGATGTTGATGAGTCCTTGGTCTTGAGTCCCGAGTCGAGTCTTGAGTCCCATTAAAAATATTGGGACTCGAGTCAGACTCGACTCGAGTCAGAGGGGGGACTCAGTCCGACTCACGAGTTGAGTCCTCGAGTCCGAGTCCCCATCCCTGCTCTTTTTACAGTTTTATTTTGGTTCTAGTATGTGACTAAAGAGAAAGTGAAAATGTTCAACGTGGCTTTTCCTTCTGACACAGCTAGCTTTTTAAAAAACATGAAACTGTAAGCTATTTTATATATCTTTTAATATATAAAAAAAGCACCTATACTACCATTTAGATAATATACACATTTATTTAATCTAATCAGTCAGACAGACTGATTAATTGGTTAGAAAGTTTGTGATTAATCAACTAAAAGGTTCCTTAATCAGTTCAGCCCTCGATTTAATAGACTAAAAGCACAGTCCTATTCAGAAGTAAGTCCTATTGAGTTCAATGGGTCTTACAGCCAGGTAAATGGGCAGGATTGTGGCATAACAGTGCAATCCTATGCAAGTTTTCTCAAAAGTAAGTCCCACTACGTTCAATAGGGCCTGCTCCCTAGTAAGGGTATTTTGGATTGCAGCCTAATAGTTCCACCCTTAAAGACAGCGTAGAAATAATTTTAGACAGATAAATTTGGGCTGCAGTCCCCCCTGGTTTCATGCAGTCAGGGCCGGATTAACAAAGGGGCTATTGGAGCTGCAGCTCCAGGCCCCTACCATCAAACAGGCCCACAGCCGGCCCGGCAGCGCGCGGCGCGCGCGCCCACTCACCCGAGCCGCGCCGCCGACTGCTGGCTGTTGCCGCTGCCGCGCTTGCCCTTGCGTCGAGACGCCAGGCAGCGGCTCCCTCGGGGCGGCGGCGGCGGCGGGCCCGCCCCGCCCCTACCAGAATAGGCCCAGTACAACCTTCACTCTGCCCGGTTCGAATGAAGGAATCGCTCTCGCAAATAAAAGGATGCGCCTTCCCCACCCCCCAACTCCAAACTCGATCAAGTCACCGGATCGCCTTTCGCCTCCGCTGGGGGTGAAAATCCAGTGCCTCGCCGCCCTTTTAACACCTCCGCTCAGAGAGTGGCGGAGGCGACCGAGCAATTCTCCCGCCCGAGGCAGCATCAACAAGACCAGACAGGGCTCCCCAGCTATATGTGCCTCGACCCCTTCATTTCCTCTCCCAGCAACAGTGAAAATAATCCGGTCGCATATGCCAGCGCCCCCACCCCCCATCCAAAACGGGAAAAGAACAAAGAACTAGCAGCAGCCGACTCTTCCTGCAGCCCCTCAGTTAGATCTTCCTTCCCTCGCTGAGATTTGAACACCCCACTAGAGGCAAGGAGCCCGGGAGTCTCTGGCTGTGCCTCCGGGGTGGAGACAAAATCCGGTCTGGATTCGCTCAGCATCTGCGCCTACCCACGCATTGGAAGTGAAGGGAAGCGATGGCACGAACGCGCTCTGCTGCTGCTGCGAGTGCAGTCCCTCCCTCGCCTTTCTCTCGCCAGCCGCGGACCCGACCACGAGGAACAGCGGTCGGGTCCGCTGCAGCAGCAGAAGGTTTTTTTCTTTTCTTTTTTCAGAGCGGAGCAGCGTTTTAAAAATTATTTTTATTTTATTTTTTGAAGAGAAGGCTGCAAGAGCGAGCAAGCACCGTCTTTTCTCCCCACTCCCCCACTGAGGAGCCCAGCCAGGCAAGGACTCGCGTTCACGGGTGGTGGGTGTGGGGGGTGCTTTGGCGGTGGGGGGTGCTTTGGCACAAGCAACGCTTAGAACTTCTAGCCCAGGCTTAGGCAACCTGGTGCCCTCCAGATGTTTGGACTACAACTCCCAAATCCCTTTCCACTAACCATGCTGACTGGGGCTGATGGGAGCTGTGGTCTAAAACATCAGGAGGGCACCATATTGCCTACCCCTGGCTTAGAGGATACACGCTCCGTATTGCACCTTCTCCAAGTCCAATTCCCCTCCCTGCGTATCTTTTCAGGATCGAGGTATGCCTATGCACACCAGTTGCCTACTCATGTTCTAGCCTATAAGTGAGATGTCTGTTTGTGGAGATTAAATTGGGGGGTGGGGGATAGAATAAGAACAGTCATGCTGGGTCAGACCAAGGGTCTATCTAGTCCAGCATTCTGTTCGCACGGTGGCCAACCAGCTGCCCACGGGAAAGTTAGCCCACAAGCAAGACAGGAGTGCAAAAGTACCCTCTTACCCAAATAAAGTTTCTACCGATGGTCAAGACCCCTTAGGAATACAGAAAATTATCAAGGGTTAGACCAATCCTCCATCTCCCCCAATTCCCATGATCCCTGACCATTGGCCATGCTGGCTGGGGCTGGTGGGAGTTGTAGTCCAAAACATTTGGAGGGCACCATAAACATCTGGAGGGCACCTCTGGCTTAGGAGATATACACCCTGTGTTGTACATTCTCCAAGCCCAATTCTCCTCCCTGGGTATCTTTTCAGGATCAAGGTATGCCAGTTACTGAGGAACATGGGTGGGAGGGTGCCGTGGGGCAGCTTGGAGGTGGCGTGATCTAAGCTGTGGTGGCTTGTGCGACTCAACTAGGATTTCGCTGACCCTGAAGTGGGCCCGCGTGGCCTCCGGGCCTCTTTCTGCTCATCCCAGAGCTTAGAGGCGGGGTCGTTTCTTATGTTTTCTGTGCAAGATGTGGGAGTTGTGGGTCATTTTTGAATTTCTTGGAGCAAGATGTGGTGGTTGTGGGCCGTGTTTTTTAAAACAGAATCTGAGCAAGACGTGGTGTGGTGTTTGTGGGGCAGTAGCATTTCCTCTGAGTAAAATATTTGCAGGGTGCTTGGGGACTTTAATCATACGCCTTTCCCAAGCCCACTGCTGTATCCTGCTCAGGAGACAGGCTGGGGCCCATCGAGGTTGGTGCTGGTTGCTGCAGCACCTTTTCTTCCTTATTTTTTTAAAAAATATTTTATACTCTGCGAGCACCTGTATGGGCAGGTGCACGGTTATAGATACTCATCTTTTTATTTTTTAAAGACTTATTTCAAACTAATTATTTACTAAATTTATTTTAGAGTATTGTTATCCCGCTCCTCAGTCAAATAGACTCCTGGCGGGGCTTACATATGATCAGTAAAGGAAGACAGTCCCTGCCTGCAGGCTTACAGTCTAAAAAGACACAGCACACAAGGAAAAAGGAATAGGGAGGGATGAGGGATGAAAAATAACAATGCAATCCTGTGCATCTTTAGCCAGAAGTAGTAAGTCCTTCAAGTCTCAGCATCTGCCAGCTGGCCATGCTGGCTGAGGTATTCTGGGAGTTGTAGGCCTTATTTCTGTCTAAACCTGCATAGGACCTTTTTCTCCTTGGGGGCTAATGAGCATGAACATGTTTTTTTCAGGTGCAATTTTGACTAGGGAAAAGACTTGGATTAACTCTCTCTGTGTGTGTGTGTCTCTCTCTCTCTCTCTTTCTCTCTCTCTCTCTCACACACACACACACACACTTCCCCCATCAAATTTATGGAGGAGAAGGATATCAATGGCTACTAGTCCTGATGGCTCTATGCTATCCAGTATCGGAGGCAGTATGCCTATGTACACCAGTTGCTGGTGTGAAGGCTAAATGCAGGTTGCTTGTTGCTAGTTGAAAGCGATATTTGGAGTTTGTGAATGACCTTAACTTTGTTGACTGTGTAACTTCTTTGCTGACTGTTCTTCTTTGCTGACTAAAATATTTAATTTGTTTTAATATAAAATTGCGTCTTCATTTTATTTATTTCCATAAAAAGGCCCACCAAAATCCTCAGCACCAGGCCCATAATGCTCTTAATCCGGCCCTGCATGCAGTTAATTCTCAGAGTGGTGTCAATGGAGCTGATATCTGCCAGTGTCTCGGCTTGCAGCCTTGGCGTGCAAATACAAAATTGCCAATCAGAATGGAGTTCTATTTCAGTCCTTTAGATAAGCTGATGTGACCTGTGTAAGAGTAAGGTGGCCTTCTCGCTGGATACTTAGGGGAAAGATGACAGTGCTGTAGTAATTTGCAACCCTCAGCACGGAAGTTGTAGTCGAGGATTTACTGTCTGCCCTGCTCTCTAAATCTGCGGGTGACAGTTGACAGGGCAATGTGACAATACTGGCTCTGCAGCTGTGCTCTTTTGGGCCTAATCTGTCTCCAGAGCCATCAGTCTAAGCGTTACATTTACTTTAAATATATCTATGGAAACTGATTTAAACAAGAATCTATAACTACTACTGTTGTTGTTGTTGTTCTTGTTTTTACACTGCAAGCACACACTGCAAAATGAAGCAAGGACAGTGAAGAGGAAAAGGAGGGATAAGCAAATTCAGGGTTCAGGTGTGTCCAGTTCACAAAGAACTAGGTGGGATGGCTGGTCTCAGAAGAAGGAGCCAAAAGGCAGCTGGTCTCATCCAGCTGTCTCCTTCTGAATTTGACCAAAATGCTTAAACACAGAGAAATGTTATCACATATTTTGTACTTCTGCATGTTTACTTGTGGGCGCCTTCACATGGTAGTGTCATGCTCTCCTAGTTAGTTAATGCTGTAGCAAATGGCTAGAGGTGGAGAAAACGTTGTGGGAGAACAAGTACTTGTAGGAATCCAACTGTGCAGATGAGGCAGCCTGCATTTGTTACAAATGAAACCCATGCCAAGGAGGCAGGGATGGAATTGGTAAGAAGAACTGCATCACCCTGCATTATGTAGGCTACAATCCATTGCACAGTTAAGTTCCAATGGAATCCTAGGTGGGGTTGGATAAATCTGTCAATTTCAGTTTCTCTCAGTTTACTATTTTTCCAATCCAAAGTTCCGTTCATCCTGAACTTTGAGGGTTTTTTCTCTCTCTCTGAAAGATTCCTGTGAAAATGTGTAAACATTTTTTTCTAGTACATATATTTTTGTATGCAATTTTGCCTGATTGTTTGCAAGCTATTTTCCTAATATAGTGCATTTGTGAATGTTATTTTCACTATACACAATTTTAATGTGCACTTTCCCCAGTATGTGCATTTTGTATGCTTTTTTTTTTTTTTTTTAAAGGAGAATGCCATTGTAAAAATCAGGGAAGACTGAATTTTGAAGGATAACTGCGTTTCGGTTCATGCATTGGTTCAAAAGTGTGAAAGTGTATGAAATGCAAAACAAGTGAATTTCTCCCCATCCCTAGGGCTGGTATGATCCCCGTGTGAGTGACTGTGGATATAGACTAGGTGACACCGCTGATCTCTCCTCAAGAACAGGGTGGATCGCACCATATTAAGTATGATGCTATTAAGGATACTTACTTACTTACTTTATTTATTTATTTATTATATTTATACCCCGCCTTTTTTCCTGCAAGGAACCCAAGGCAGCTTACATAATCCTCCTCCTCCTCTCCATTTTATCCTCAAAACAACAACCCTGTGAGGTAGGTTAGGCTGAGAGTCAGTGACTGGCCCAAAGTCACCCAGTGAGTTTCATGGCCGAGCAGGGACTAGAACCCGGATCTCTCGAGTCCCAGTCCAACACTCTCACCACTATGCCACACTGGCTCTCCCAAAAATGGTGGTTAGCAGGTGTCATATCCCTTATGGCACCCACTCCATGTTAGGAAAACCACAAGTTACATAACTGTCTGTCATGGAACTTGTGTGGAGCAAGTAAGTTTGCAACCCTGTGGAGGAACAGTTGGGAGCATCCTAGTCCCTGCTACTCGTCATGGTGTGGGCCTCCCTTGTGGTGTGCATGTACCAGGAGGTGGTACATATTTAAATGCAAGAAATGGACTAATCATACCCTATTTCTTTCAGTCTCATGCAATGTTGTATGCTAGCATTTTTTACAGCTGCAGTTAAGGAATGGTGATAGAGAATTGCATTCAACCTTTCTGAGCCATACCATTAGACCTGATAAGGAAATGTGGGCTTAAGAAGACTCCTTTTTCTTCTTTTAGTATTTTCAATGTCTCTTGGAAGCATCCTAACTATGGGAATTATGCAGAATCTCTCTAGACCAATTGCTAGTCTTTTTGTGCTATGATGTACTGGAGTAGTATCCCGCCAAAATTGGATCAGGAAAGCAGACTTGCAATTGTGAGCTATCTTGTGGCCTTGTTAAACTGCACAGTTTGCAGGAAATACAAAATGGGAAGAAAAATGCCCTTGGCTATTTCTGAGCTGTAAGTGCTTAAAAATAGAGGTTATGGCTTTTTTAAAAAGTTTGGCAGTTTATGATGTGAGACTGGGTTTATGTTTTTGTAATGAGAGTAAAAAATGGAGTTTGATGGGCGGGTAAGAATAATGGAGCCATTACTGATAGTTGAAGCTCAGAGAACATATCCATATGGAAGACTTAAACTGGTGCTAGTGACCTCTAGTAGACAATTATTAGCACCCTCACCAAGCTACAGTTCCCAGGGTTCTTTGGGGGAAACTATGACACTTAAACTGGCATAAAACCAATATACCTTTGTAATGTAGATAGGCCCAGAGTGAGGACAAATACAGTGAAAATTAGGCCTGATGAAATTTGTTTCCATCACATGACTGTCAATGAAAACTACTTCTACATGATCAGGTCTCCACTTCACTGCGGTAACCAAAGCGAGTAGTTACACTGATTGTGTGTTACCTATTGTGCAATTTCTGTGCCTCCATCTGAATCTGCTAGCTTTGGGTTCAGAAGCAACTTTGTGATCTAGGCAATCCATGAGGCTGAAGCTGGTATAAATTGGAGAACCCATATAGTGTAGTGGTTTAGAGTGCTGGAAAAAGACCTAGATTCAAATCCCTGCTCAGCTATTGGGCCAGTCACCCTCACCGTAACCTACCTCACAGGGTTGTTTTGAGGATAAATGTGTGTGTGATGGTGAGGGGAGAGGACAATATATGCTGCCTAGAGCTCCCTGGAAGGAGGTTGATATATAAATGTGAGATGATGATGATGATGATGATGATGATGATGATGATGATAATAATAATGTTGGTGCAGTAACCTGGTCCTGCTCACGTAGAAGCAATTTTTCATCATTAGCCATTTGCACCTGGAATGTGTGAACTGGGCCTCATTCATTACTAAATCCCTTTGAAACCAACGTAATTCTTCTTCATGCATATGCATATTGCAGTGCCAGTGCAATCCCTATGCATGTTTATGCAGATTTTAAGTTTGACTGAATTCAATGAGACTTCCAAATAAGTGTGCATGGATTCATACCCTAGAAAATTTAATTGTGCACTTAGGTTCCATTGGTTTTAATGGGGCATAGTTGTGACTAGCTTTTGCTGGATGGTGTACTGAGTTACTGAACCAGGACTCGTAGAGTTTTTTTGGGTGGGTGGGGCGGGGGAGTTGGTTGCAAAGCTGGCAAAATACCTCCAGTCACCCGCATTCTAAAACTCCATTAATATATCTGTCTGTGATTATGCTGCTGAAATATTGGCATGACATTAGGTTTCATGGGATTATGCTGGGACAGATGGCATAGGCTGATATTCCCTCCGGGTGCAGAAACTCTTGATAGAACAGTCAAACATATCAATTTTGTCTGACTATAGATGAGGGTAGTTAAATAGATCATGAAAACATAAGTTAGCTGCTAACTAGCCATCTATCCAGCTTGGCGGGACAATACTGGAAAATGTCGATCATTTTCTCTATCTTGGCAGCTATCTTTCTGTTACAGCTAACATCGACAGTGAAATCCAGCATCGTCTGAGCTCCGCAAGTGCCGCATTTTCTCGAATGAAACATAGAGTGTTCGAGGATCGGGATATTTGTAAGAAGACCAAAACACTGGTTTATGAAGCCATTGTATTACCAACTTTATTGTATGCCTGCGAAACATGGACTATCTATAAACGTCACTTCCACCTCCTTGAAAGGTTTCATCAACGTTGCCTCCGGAAAATCCTGCAAATTACTTGGGAAGATAGGCGAACAAATGTCAGTGTACTGGAAGAAGCAAAGACTACTAGCATTGAAAAAATGATCCTTCAACGCCAACTTCAGTGGACCGGTCATGTTGTTCGAATGCCTGACTGCCGTCTCCCAAAGCAGTTACTTTACTCCCAACTCAAGGATGGAAAGCGGAATATCGGTGGTCAATATAAGAGGTTTAAAGATGTTCATAAGGCTAATCTAAAAAAATGCAATATAAACATCGAAAACTGGGAAGCTCTGGCCCATGAACGATCTAAATGGAGGTTGGCCTTTCACAAAGGTTCCATGGACTTTGAAGAAGCCCGAGTGCAAGGTGAAAGGGAGAAACGTGCTAAGCGAAAAGCGCGTCAAATGAATCCTTTACAGGACCATCTTCTATCTGATAACCTGTGTCCTCACTGTGGGAAGCTGTGTGGATCTAGAATTGGCCTCCACAGTCACTTACAGACCCATCGCTAGAGTCTACACAATCTTCTTTAGAATTTCCTCCTTTTATCCCGGAAGACAATCTTACTCGGTCACGAGTGATCGCCTGATGAGGCATAGTAATCTTCCCACTTCCAGTGCCTTCAAATACCCCAGCTGGTAGACAGCACACTGGTCAAGGCAACAGTATAAAACATATTTTGGGTCAGGTACAGTAGGTGTATATGTGGAAGCATGTTTCTATATGGAGATCACTTTTCTGGAGCAGGGTAACAACTTAAAATTATGGTTCCATTAGCAAAAGTGTCATTATGCATAATGGAGGCTAGATTATCATTCTTTATCTGTGTTAATGAATTAATTGTAACATCATTGTATAGTAGGCTAGTTGTACAATGGCATAATTTAAAATCCAATTTCTTTCTGAGCGTACATGCTGTTGCCTTGCTGTTTACATTATATTTCTCTTCAACAAATAATTTAGAGTTGACAGTGTACCGTAATTGTTTCTGGAATATTTCTGGATATTATAGTTCATCAAAACACAGGCTTTTTTCCTTTATTATGCCTCTGCTGACTGATTCTTCAACCAGGAAATAGTCAAGATGCTGTTGTTGCCAGATTGCCAGCAGTCAGTAGTTAATGACAGTAAGCAATCTGTGTGTATAAGTATAAAAAAGGACTATTGAGGTGGGAAAAAGATGGAAAGAAAACTGAGGCAGAAAAAGATCCCCCCCCTCCTGAGAACAGACTGCCTGAAGATAGACTCCCCCCACCCCCCTTCCTCTGCAGACTGCTTACATGGCAATAAATTACTTTCGCGCCGTATTTAGGGAAGTCAGTTAAGACAGCCTGCGCAGCAGAATGTAAGAATAACTAAGAGACAGGAAACAGACAGCGAATATGCTAAAGAGTAAGTGACAAGTAATTGATGACGTATACTTTGATATAAGACTCTGATTACTTCTGTAAAAAATCGTTCAGTTTGGCGATGGTAATTCCCCTGAACCGCTTACAAGCTTTAATAATAAAGTTGTTTTTCAGACCTGAAGTGGTACAAGTTCCTTTGTTCCCTGGAGAAGGGTGATTTTTCTGCAACATTTCTGGCGACCACGAAGGGACTTGGAAGCCTTGGGGCTTTCTTGGCCGTTCTCCGTGCCCAGCCCCCTGGGTGAGGCCTCGCGGACGTCCCAGCGCGCACAAAGGACTGTTCCCTTTGGGGATCTCTGAACGAGGGGCCTGGCGGAGCGGGTGACCGGACGGCGAGCCTAAGAACCACAAGACTCAGGCTGAAACTCAACCACAAAGTATATCCGGATCTGCAGGAAGAGGCAAGTATGAAATAGCACCCGGGTGACAGGAAAGGAGCCCAGTCAGTAGACTGGAAGAGGAGGCTTGATCACCCTCCTGACAGGAAATCTCTCTACGAGGCGGAACGTGAGTCCGAACTGAGAGGTATCCTTAAGTGCAGGAAGTGTCTCTACGAGGCGGAACGTGAGTCCGAACTGAGACCCTCCACAGGAGGTGTCTCTACGAGGCGGAACGTGAGTCCGAACTGAGAGCTTCCACAGGAGATCTCTCTACGAGGCGGAACGTGAGTCCGAACTGAGAGATATCCTTAAGTAAAGTAAGAGAAAAGGGTTGGGAGTTTGTGGAGTGAGTGTGGTGGGTGTGTGTGCACGTGCTAGCCTGCTGCAGTTCCTACAGGAGACCGTTGGAACGTCCGGCTCCTTAGGTCAGTAGGGCGTGAGTGGTGTGATTCCCTTTTGTCTGAACAAGGAGACCCCTTACTCCTTGTCCGTTCCCCACCCTAATTGTCTGTGTCCAAGGGAAGAAAATGGGAGGTGGCAGCAGTGTCTCTCAGACGCCCCTGCAATGTATGTTAAGTAATTTTAAAAGAAGATCCAATAGGGACTTTGGAGAAAAGCTCACCAAACAGAAACTCCGAGTCCTGTGTGAAGTAGAATGGCCCTCTATGCAGGTAGGGTGGCCAGCTCAGGGAACCTTTGACCCTCAAGTCATCTCAAAGGTCCATCAGAAAGTGACCCAGGCGTCTGGTGGCCACTGATACATAGATCAGTGGCAGCAGAATGTTGAAAAAAATCCGCCCTGGCTCAAAGAATGTAAAGCAAAAGCAGAAGTGGCACGTCTAATGCTTCTACGCCGACCCCCCCGCCCGAAGCCCACAGAAAAGGAGGGAGAGATTTTCAGTGAAACGGAGGAAGGAACTCCTGCGCCATACGTCCCGCTGTATCCACCACTGCCAAAGCCACCCGAAGGGAGGCAACCACAGGAAGAAAGGCAACAGGAGATAGCTGATCAGAGCCACCAGAGTACCGGAGTCCCTCCCCAGGAGACACCCACCCCGGCAGACAGAGAGTGGATGAGCTCTCCCCTCGGGCGCCCCCCCCCCACACAGCCGAAATCTAGGCAAGCCTGCATGTTTGTGGACAGGCACAAGCCCAGTGGCCAGCCATATCCGACAACAGGGACCCTGCCCTGATCGTGGGCCCTCACGAGCCCATGGTGTCCTTAAAAGGAAGGGGCCATAAAGTCAAGTTTTTAGTAGACACAGGAGCTACTAGATCTGTTCTTACGAAACCATTGGCGTCTTGCTCCGGCGAGACTATTAAAATACAGGGAGCTACCAGGAACCCCAAGTAACAGGCCATTGCTCAAGCCCCTGGAATGTGATTTGGCCCACAAAACTGTGACCCATCAGTTTGTGCACATACCAGAATGCCCTGTTCCACTGCTGGGAAGAGATCCCTGTGCAAAATGCAAGCCCACATCTACTTTGACCAGAACCAAAACATGAAGCTGCATGTGCCCCAAGAAACAGCAGTAAACGTTACAGCTCCAATGAATGAAATGTGGAGGATAATGTTGGCATCTATTCCACTCGAAGCAGACTCACAGGCTACAGCCAAGTGGAAAGAGTTTGATGTCCCCGGCATCTGGGCAGAAGGCAACCCACCAGGTTATGCCAAACACCTGCCACCTTTAATAATTGAAGTAAAGCCCCAGGCACGGCCCAGAAGAATAAGGCAAAGGCCTTACCCATGCCCCATCATGCAAGCCATCCAATCATACATCGATACCTTACTTAGAACATGGCATTATAAAACCCATTGTGTCATTCTGGAACACCCCGATCCTACCAATTCCGAAGCCAAACGGAAAGTACAGACCAGTTCAAGATTTAAGAATTGTAAATGAAGCTGTAGTGACTATTCACCCAGTAGTCCCAAACCCATATGTTCTTTTAAGTCTGTTGCCGGCCAGCGCCAAATGGTTCACGGTAATAGACTTAAAAGATGCATTTTTCTGCATACCCATCCACAGGCAGAGTCAAGGACTGTTTGCCTTTGAGTGGGAAAACCCCAAAACCGGAAGAAAAACTCAGTACACGTGGACACGGCTCCCACAGGGGTTCAAGAACTCACCGACCCTCTTTGGGACCGCTCTAGGAGGAGACCTAGAAGAATATAAACCATGCCACAAAAATGAAGTCTTGTTGCAGTATGTTGACGACCTCCTAGTGACAGGAAACACGCAAGATACCTGTTGGAAAAACACCAAGCAACTCCTTGAACTGTTAGATGAAAAAGGATACCGCGCCTCGCGAGAAAAGGCCCAACTAGTGCAGCTGCAAGTGAGATATCTGGGATACAACATCGAACAAGGGCAGAGGACTTTGGGACCTGAACGGAAGCAAGCGGTTTGCCAGCTGCCAACGCCCATCTCGCGTCGAGACTTGAGAGGCTTTCTAGGAGCGGCAGGGTTTTGCCGAATATGGATACCAAACTTCAGTCTAATCGCCAAGCCCCTGTATGAAGCTACCAGGGGGCAAGAGACTGAGGAATTTCAGTGGACCAAAGTTCAGAGCCAAGCCTTTAACTAGCTGAAAGAGGCTTTGCTAAAGGCCCCGAGTTTAGGCCTTCCAGATCTAGACAAACCTTTCAACTTATACGTAGACACCAAGAAAAATGTGGCGGTCAGAGTTCTTACCCAGCAGCTAAGATCTTGGCAAAGACCAGTGGCCTACCTATCAAAGCAATTAGACTCAGTGGCCCAGGGATGGCCAAATTGTCTGAAAGCGCTAGCAGAGACAGCTCTGTTAGTCCAAGAGTCCAGCAAACTGACTTTTGGACAGCCACTAACTGTACTAACTCCACATGCATTAAAGGCCGTTCTAGAAGCCAAAGGACACCTGTGGCTAACAAACCCGCGTATGTTAAAATACCAGAGCATGATTACGCACAATCCATTAGTAGAACTCCAACAGTCAACAGCCCTCAACCCCGCCACTTTGTTGCCAGAGCCATAAGCAAGAGAGATGAATCATGACTGCGTAGAAGTCATTGACCAGACTCATGCGTCGCGCCCGGATCTCAAAGACACTCCCCTGCCAAATGCTGATTTAGAAGTCTTCACAGATGGCTCAAGTTTCGTAGAAAATGGACTCAGAAAAGCAGGCTATGCAGTAGTGTCTTGTGACCAGGTGCTAGAAAGTGGACCCTTAGCCCCAGGTACAAATGCACAGTTGGCCGAATTGTATGCAGTGATAAGAGCTCTACACCTGAGAGCAGGCAGACGCATGACCATTTGGACAGATTCCAAATACGCATTCCTTACAGCTCATGCACATGGAGCCTTGTATAAAGAAAGAGGACTGATAAACTCAGTAGGAAAAGCTATAAAACACGGAGAACAAATCCAAGCTCTCCTAAATGGAGTGTAGAAGCCAACCAAACTGGCCATTGTCCACTGCCGAGGGCATCAGCAAAGAAATGACAAAGTAGCAAGAAGAAATCGAAAAGCAGACCAAGAAGCAAAAAGGGCAGCTCACGAGCCCTGGAGAAAATTTGAAGCCGACGGAGGACAGCATGACACGCAAGCCCGATGCCTACTTCTGTGGAACCCAGAATCTCAGATACAACCCAGAAAGAAGTGGCTAAAGCCGAAAGAGAATTACAAGCCACCCTGAGGAATGGATGGTACGTACTGCCAGACAAACGAGTGTGGATTCCTGAGGCCCTTGGGTGAGAAGTAGTCAAGACTGCTCACCAACAAACACACATGAGAAAAACTGCACTCGCCCAGGCCCTGAACAGAGAAGTACTCATAGACAAAATCCACATGTTAACCAATTACGCTACACAGAAATGCCTAACATGCGCCCGCAACAATCCTCGCCAAAGGCCCCTGCTTCCACCAGGCAGGCAACCAGAGGGAGACTTGCCGTTTGACTCAGTCACCATCGATTTCACCGACATGCCACGGGCAGGAGGACTGAATGCACTCCTAGTGGTCGTTTGTAATTATACAGGATGGCCTGAATGTTTCCCTACCAGGACAAAGAAAGCCAGAGAAGTGTCACGGGCCCTACTGAGAGACATTATCCCGAGGTACGGAATTCCCTCGAGATTGTCATCTGACAATGGACCAGAATTCACCCAAAAAGTAGTGCAAGATGTGGCAAAAACTTTGAAAATTGAGTGGAAATTGCACTGCAGCTACCACCCTCAGTCAAGCGGACGCGTAGAACGCATGAACCGGACTTTAAAAACAAAACTGTCAAAGATATGTCAAGAAACGCACCTAAAATGGCCAGACGCTTTGCCCCTGGCTTTGTTGGCGGTCAGGTGCACTCCTCGGAAAAAAACTCAATTTGTCTCCTTTTGAGCTTATGTACGGAAGGCCTCCACAATTAGTCAGGCCCCGGTGGGTAGATGAAAGGGAGTTAGGAGTCACGCAAACTCTGCAAACCATACAGGGCCTAAGCCAAGTTGTGGAGGACATACAAGAGTATGTAATAAGCCAAAGAAAACCCCTGCTCACTATAAAAGTGCACAGATTCCACCCAGGAGATTCAGTGTGGGTGAAAGACTGGAAAATTGAGCCTTTAAAAGCCCGCTGGAAAGGACCGTATACTGTTGTCATGTGTTCTCCCCTTGCTGTTAAGATAGCAGAAATCAACCCCTGGCTCCACTGGACGCGTGTGAAACCCGCTTCTCAATCAAAACCAGTGTGGAAAGTCCAGCCAGTCCCAGAAGGTGAAATAGCCTTGAAGCTGAAACTCCGCCGAAGGCCTGAACCTAAAGCCCCAGCCGGAGTCGGCCTGTACATAGACAAAGAATTGTACGGTTAACGAACCGCGAGGCCATAATAACGCCTCCAGCAATTCAGGGTGCAAGTGCTAGTAACCTCTCCCCTGAAAACAAAAGTCGCGTACCAGACAACTAGCCCTAGCAGGCGTCACACCCGGAAGCTGACGTCCATCGCTCGGGAGAAGCCTGAGGATGTCGGTGCCAAACACTTTAAAATGGGTTGTTTTATATAGTATAGTAGCAATAGGATGGGCATGTACCAATGACTGTACCAGTTGTCAAAAGCAAGTGCTAGAAGGATGGACCCTGACTACCACCTTAGTGTACCACAGCCATTACAGGTGCAAAACAGGGCCAGTGAAAAGGTGTTGTTACAAAAATGTATGGTACTCGGTGTGTGTTCAAACTGGACACTGCTTTGACCCCAAGGTAGATCCGGCCCAAACATGGTTAATAGCACGGGCACGAGGTTCCGCCCAAGGTCACATAGTAGCTCAAACACAAATAAAGTCGGCTACAAGCCCAGGGTCTTTAATATTTGACCTGTGCAAAATTGCCCATTGGCCAACCACATGTGGTGCAGAGCTCGGTTGGCACAAGATGGAACTTATGGGTATCGCACCCCCATTTATATGCTAAATCGCTTAATCAGGTTACAGGCTGTAGTAGAATTAATATCTAATGAAACTTCGCAAGCGCTTAAAATATTAGCAAAGCAGCAGACAAAGTTTCGAGATGCAATTTATCAAAACCGCTTAGCTTTAGATTACTTGTTAGCAGCTGAAGGAGGTGTCTGTGGAAAATTCAATTTAAGTAATTGTTGTTTGCAAATTGATGACCAAGGAGAAATAATCGAAAGCATCACAAAACGCATTGAAACGTTGGCCCATGTTCCAGTGCAGACCTGGGATGGGTTCAACTTCGGAGAAGCTTTCGCTGGGTGGTTTCCCAAGCTGCCAGGCTTACAGGCCATAGTCGCCCTGATTGGCCTAGTGGCCGCAGGATGCATTGTTCCCTGGAGAAGGGTGATTTTTCTGCAACACTATGGTACAAAGTGTTGAATGTCAGGATGAAATCGCACATTCCAATCTTGCCCAATGTCAGGGCACAACATATGAGTGGCTGTATTTGATATAGACAGAAAACAAGGGCCCTGACTGGGGTGGCCATGTATCCTACTTTACAGAGGACACTCCTCTATTTTGGAGAACTGGCAGAAGATGGTCCTCTGTTTGAAGATGTTCTCTATTTGAAGAGGTGTCCAGTCCAAGTCTGCTTTAAAATCAAAGAATCATAAGGAGGGAGAACAGGGGCCTTGGAAGCTACTCATTGTGAAGGATTGAGGCCTACACAGGCTTGAGTTAGTTTGAAGCCTGTAGGCCCAAACATCTCCTGAGTTTGTGAGTTTCATTTTCCCCTCATGGAGTTAAGTTTTTCATTGAGAGAAGTTTCATTTCCCCAGTTTGAAGTCACAGGATTGTAACCTTCTAGGTCTGGGGGTGGGAGTGTATATAAAGAGTGGATCTGAAGCTGCGAGAGAGAGAGTGAGAGTGAGAGAGAGAGAGAGAGCAACACTGGAGAGAGAGTGAAGCAGACAGAGAAGAGAGTCTGAGTATCACTAAAGAACTGCAGAACAGCTAGGAGAAAGGCTGGGGAAAGGAATCTCTACTAAGCTTACAGGTGACAGTGTAGCTAGGTTAGAGAACCTTGTGTTATTTTTCCTTTTATTTCCTTTATACTTGCTTTTTGTAATCTTACAGCTCTATTTGGGTAATTACCCTAAGTTAATGTGATTCTACTTTACCAATATTTACTACAGTAAACAGTTATTGTTAACATTCAGTTGTTGGAAGTGTCTTTTGCACCACGCCTAAGGCCTAATCCCACGTTACTGGGAAGAGGAGGTAAAAAGGCAGAGATGTGGCATCCTGATACAGGAGGGGCTCTTAAAGAGGCAGATATCTTTAAGGAGCTGATCAAGGTGTCCTGGTACAGGTGGAACCTTGACACTCATCAATAGTTAGCACTGGGACAGTAGACTGAGCAGGCACACAGGTCTCTAGTCAGTCTTCTCCACTATAGTGACATGTATTGTATTCCTATTAACTTGTTCTCCTTAAGAAAGCTGAAGCAGCACATTTAGAACTAGCAATACACATGGCATTATCCAAGTCTCAAACTTGAGGCCTACACAGGCTCTCTTCCCCTTCATCAGGTACATTTTAGAAGTGGGTGGCAAAAAGGATTTGTGGCAGGAGTGTCTAAAAAGGACCCCATCTCAAGCCACCCTCAAACTCAAAAAAGGTCTGGGGCCAATTTGAAATGCACTTGGGGAGGGAGGGGTTGGATCCATGAAATGTGGTACCTGAACCCCTAAATATGAGCTTAACTAGGGATCAGCAAAACTCAAGCCCATCAAGGTTCTCCAAGTTTCACCTCGAAGTTTGATCCAACTTGTGTCCATATCAGATTGTGAGCATTCCCCCCCACTGCATCAAAATCAATGTATGCTTCGGTAAATACTTGGGTACCCATTCAAAAGTACACAATCCTACATTTTTCCATGTGTTTTTTTCTAACGTATGCTTCGAATGCATCCACCCCCTCCACAAACAGCATCACAGGCTCAGGAATGTAAGCGCTTTGACTGCAGATTGCACTTGAGTTTAGGTTTGGGAGGTGCAAAAAGGGTAAATTCTGGTCATAAGCAAACATAATTAATTTTTCATCCATCCCTAAAATCACATCACTATTTAGAGCTGGAGAGAACTGAAGCTTTGAATGCCTCAGGGAAACAATGGTACGTCATCACGTACCGTTGTTTCCTTGAGGCATCTGAGGCTTCAGCTTGCATGACATGGTCGTTGAGCTCCCGACTTGCCTTTGGTTAACAGTAACAAATATTACAAAGATGTCATCAGTGCTTTTTTCCTTTTAAAGGAAGTCAGAACCAAAGAAGCACTGTCCTTGGAACCTCGTACCATTTGGAGAGGTGGGCAGTCACAACAGTATTCTGTACAAATCATGTAGGTGCTTGTCATGCTATGTGTTTGCTGGCCAATGTTCAATGCTTAGAAACAACCAGAGGTACGGGATCATCTGGTCTTCGATTTTCTAAGAGACCCATATACACAACTCTCTCTCTCTCTCTCTCTCTCTCTCTCTCTCTGTCTTTAAATGTGTCTTCAGCTTATTCCCTAGGGCAGGATTTTAAAATATTTTTGACCATATGTGTGAATTGAAAAGCACCGTGTAACCTTTGGAGAAGATATTTTATTTATTTATTTAAAATTATTTTTAGGCTGCCTTTAAGGGCAGCAGTACCTTCTCATTAGGGCTAAGATTTCTGAGGTTGCAGCACTGCAGAACACCCAACCCCCACCTTGTAGCTTGTAGCTGGCGTGCTTCTTTCCATGCCAGGAGGGAACTGAATACGGTCTTCCATCTTCGTTTCCTCCAGGGAGGGGGGCGTTCCTGGGGATGGGGAGGGGAGGAGCGAGGCTCCACCAGATTCCGAGGAATCCAGGTGGTGCCTCAGCCTCTCCTCCTCGTGAGGAGAGGGAAAACATCTAGACCAGTGTTCTCCAACCTTGGGTCCCCAGATGTTTTTGGCCTACAACTCCCAGCATGCCCCAGCCAGCGTAGGAGTTGTAGGCCAAAAACATCTGAGGACCCAAGGTTGGAGAACACTGGTCTAGACAGCTGAAATCAGCCATCTAGATGTTTCTGAGGGCGAGGGGAGCATGGCGGATATCCTATCTGCCATACTCCTCCTGCCCTGCATAGGATGCCTGCAATTCTCTGGGTTCAGAGGGTTGCGGGCACCCTCATAGGATTGTGCTGTTAGTCTCTGTCACCAATATTAGTAAATGGTATGAAAGCACCAGAAGGAGGAGAAAAGAGTACAAGAAAATTAGAAAGGAAAACACACACACTCACACCCTGTTGAGAGATGGACTTTTAATGTGGTATTCCTCAGATGGTTTATTTAGGGCTCCTTGAGCATCTTTCTTACATATTATATGCATCCAAAGTGCCACCAACATCTTCCCCTAAAACAAAACCTCAGTCATTGTATAATTTTCGGGTGCATCTGGAGGAACTTTGTAGAAATGTGTACAGTATTTCTTTTTATGTTTGCAATGTTAATGAAAGTGGGCAAAGAGACAATATCCTAGTCAATTCTGAAAACAGCGGGAGTTTGATCTATTTCTCCTTCAGCTTATTCCCTAGGGCAGGATTTTTTAAATATTTTTGACCATATGTGTGAATTGAAAAGCACAGTGTAACCTTTGGAGAAGATACCTACAGAGCATTGACTGTGGCAGCGCATACTTTCGACACAAGAAAGGCGTTGTCTATATTGCTTTATAATAAAGCATGAAGGTAATAGCTTTTCTTGAACAATTCCCCCCTCCATCTTCTCTATATTTGCCCCAATCCAGAAAAACAAGCAAACCCATTCATGCTTAAAGCCTACTGAAAATCAATGGGACAAGTTAGTTGTGACTCCAGTTAGTTGAAATCAGTGGGACTTAACTGCGACCACACGGTCCCTTACACTTTAGGACCAGGCGCATAAACCCTTCTCAGGCTAAGCACCAACACTTAAAAACCTGAGGGGAGGGTCAAATGAAACCTTTCCCCTACCAGTGAGGGAAAAGATTAATACTGGTTATTAAGGATATATTTTAAATCCATGATACTTTGGGTACAAAGGTGTGTGTGTAGATTTAACAGTAATGCAGGTTAATAACACCAAGCTGACACGTAGGATTTGGGTAGCAAACAAAATAAAAATTAGTTCCAGAAAATAACTTTAAACCTGCCTACACCAAACACTTTGTAATTAACCTAAGTCCCTATACATTCTAAATACTTTCACTCCTCAGACAAGACACGAATAATCCAACTAACCTAACTCCCCAACTCCCAACTCTCCCCACACTCCAAACACTCTCCCATAACACACTCAACACCAACTGTGACATCACTCAAACACTCCTTACATACTCCTCCCCCCACCCTTTCCAAGACATCACAAACCGCACCCACTCAGTTCAACATTCTATACTCCTTAAACATACTAATGCAGACATACACCAGGGAACTGAATTGTGGGGTTACGCCACATTAACTTTGGCTAACTTCCTCTGAATATTGGTTGCAACACTGAGTGATGCTGGCAAAAAACCCTGAACATGTAAATGCGTGTCTGTTCCAGCATCATATATATATATATATATATATATGAAGCAGTTCGTCGTCACTTTGCTGACCCTCCAGCACTTCTGTCATGCTGGAATGTAATGGATTAGAGCAGTGTTCTCCAACCTTGGGTCCCCAGATGTTTTTGGCCTACAACTCCCAGCATGCCCCAGCCAGCTATGCTGGCTGGGGCATGCTGGGAGTTGTAGGCCAAAAACATCTGGGGACCCAAGGTTGGAGAACACTGGATTAGAGAATGGGAGTGGTGGGGATGCACAGAAATGGTCTCAACATCACCTATTCAATCTCTTTCCACATCAGCTCTGGACTTGGTGTGACGCTGATTAGACAAGACAGGGAAGCAAAGCAGTTCTATTCAAAGCTCCGCAGTGCTACTTTTCCCGTACTCACCCCCTCAGGGATGTGTCAGAAATCCGATGGGTGTGTGTGTGTGTGTGTGTGAAAATACAGTGGATTTTCTCGACTTGGCCCCACCTATTCTGTTCTGTCAACCCTGTGCTGGCACCAACTCGATTTGATACGTAATCGAGCCAGCGTGCGGACTTCTGATTTTGAAATGAGCCACGGTTTGCGTAATCTTTTTTTTAATAATAAAAAAAAAAGGTGGGGAAATTTGCGCAAAACTGGGACCTCCGCTCTGCAATCTGCGCAAAAAATTACGTAATTTGTGCAAAATGTGATTTCTGCAAATTGTGCTAGAAACGTGCTTATTCTTGACTCCAAATTAGCTCAAATATTTTGAGCAATTTGGCAGAACCTGAACCACCACCACCACCACCACCACCACCCCCAACTCAGCCTGCTTTTGGCTGTCAGGGTGGAAATGTGTTGAAGTCCGTCAAGCTCAAATGAAACAAGTTCTCCAGTGTCGCACATCCCTATTAAAAAAAAAATATTCCTGTGCCTCCCAGCTATAGGCTGGTAAGCAGCACCAGCTCTCACGTTGAGAGGGCTCTGGACAGAGCAACCTCCGTTGAGCGGACTCCTTGGGCAGCAGCGATACAAGATCTCCCAACACATGAGGCAGGAGGGGTGCACTGCAGCCACTGCTACCTCCTCCCCCTCCTCCTCCCAGATGAGAGATTGGGCAGGTGGCCTCTCTGGAGAGGCACCCAGGCCCAAATGCCATGTCGAGGGGTCCTTTTTCAAACCATGGCACTGTGAGGTGGCCCTAGAGACTCCATGGACTTTGAAGAAGCCCGAATGCAAGGTGAAAGGGAGAAACGTGCTAAGCGAAAAGCACGTCAAATGAATCCTTTACAGGACCATCTTCCATCTGGTAACCTGTGTCCTCACTGTGGGAAGCGGTGTGGATCTAGAATTGGCCTCCACAGTCACTTACGGACCCATCGCTAGAGTCTACACAATCTTCTTTAGAATTTCCTCCTTTTATCCCGGAAGACAATCTTACTCGGTCACGAGTGATCGCCTGATGATGATGACAAATTTACAAAGTTCTATCCTGGGGGAAATATTCATCATTGCTGGTCCAGTCAATTGAGGTAACATCTACTTAGGTCAGCCCTCAGTCACAGGAAACACTCACTCACACACACAAAGTCTAGTGAAGAATGCCAAGTGGGAGTATTGTCTGTGCATATAAGCAAAGGAGACTGAAAATTGTCGACATTAAAGAAGAGTAGCCCTTTGCAACTCTTGCTTGCATACATAGTGACATTGCTGTAGGCGAGCGAACCTTTTCTTGGATATGCCATTTAAATCTGCCCCCCCCCATACACACAGACTCATTCTTAAAAGATGAAGTAGAGTATAAGATGGTTCCTGCATTTCAGTGTGTTTCACTTCTATTTCCTTACATGGAATAAATCAATTGTAAAAGGAAATGTTTTCTATTTGTATATTATCAAGTTCCATCTTGGGAAAAATATTCATCATTCCTGATCCAGTCAATTGGGGGGAAGAAGCCATCATGCAGATTTTTCACTAGACTTTTTAGTGTGTGTGTCTTACCAAAAGCACACACACACAAACACTAAAAAGTCTAGTGAAAAATCTGCATGACAGCTTCCTTTCCTTCCCCAGTTCACCCCGATGCATTTGTAAATGCTGCTGCTGCTGCTGCTGCTGCTGCTGCTGCTGCTGCTGCTATGGGAAAATTGTGATAATGAATTTTAATGGCTTGATGAATTTATGTCGTGCTGACTCATGTTAATGTTCATCTTTCCAGAAGATAACCATATTGTCCCCTCAACATAACTAGAACTAATGCTGATGCTTGTCATTGTCCTCTATGGAAATTAATGACCCCTGTTAGCTGGAGCTGGCATAACCTGGTGTGCTACGTGGTGTGGCTGCATTTCAAAGGAAGGCAGGAGGCTGGGCAGCCTCTCCAGAGAGCCCACCCACCCGATCTCCTGCACGAGTGAGCCCACTCCCAGAGTGAGAGATTGGCCAGGCAGCCTCTTTGGAAAAAACCCACCCACCTGATCTCTCGCTTTGTGAGAGGGGTCAGAGCAAGAGATGGCGGGGAGGCGGATGCTCCTCCAAGGAGCCCTGCTTGCTGCTGTCCCGCTGCAGCATTTGCCACAGTGTGTGAACAGGGCCAGTGCAGTGGCAGTGCCCACAGGGCCCCCCCCTGGCATGGGAGGAGGGACAACCACCATCCCTCCTAATCCGCCACCTAAGCAGGGAACTTACCCTGACTCATGGAAGGCCGGCCGTGCCCCTCAGGAGCTCCCTTCTGTTAGTGGACACCCCTCACCCAGCTTACTTGGCAGCATCAGGCAGCAGTGCTCTAAGCATCACCGTTCGGGCTTATCTGTCAGTTCTGTTTTCTCCCACATTCGTATTTTTAAAACCCCTTGTTCTTTCTCTACTGAATATGAAGAACTTTGAGAATTTTGGGAAATTCTTAATCAAAACCAAACTGAAATGAAGTTCCCACCCATCTGCTTCGATAGGTACGTACAGGCTATTCCCACCATAGAGAGGACCACGTTGTTGTACCTGCCTGCTGTGTAGCTGTTAGAGATGAGGATCCTGTCAGAAAAGAAGAGGTAGCAACCCTAATTAAGCACGATCATGACAGAATATATATGGATTCAATCCCAGACTTTAAAGAGCTAAGTACTCGAGACCCTCTGCCTGGATGGACAAATCTGTCAGTTTTGATCTCTCCCACCTTTGATTTTCTTTTTCTTTTTAATCTGATGTTCTTTTTGTCTGGAATATTGAGAACTTTGTGAATTTTGGTAAATTCTTATCAAAGCCAAATTGAAATGAAATCCTGTCATAGACTTTCATAGATCATAGAGTTGGAAGGGGCCTACAAGGCCATCGAGTCCAACCCCCTGCTCAATGCAGGAAACTAGAGGAGGGGTCTCCCATCCAAGTCATAACCAGGCCTGACCCTGTTTAGCTTTCCACGCTCAGACAAGCTGAGCCAGCGTGAGCCACAGGCCTGTATCCTCACCCATCTCTACTGGTCGGCTGAGTCTTGCCACATCATAATGTCCCACAGTGTCCTGGAGTGATGCTATGACAGAGGCACAGTGAAAAATTAATATGGCAGTTAGACCCAACTGCCCGGCAGTATTCAGAGCATTGGTCTTTTTTTTTAAAATAGGGAGATCAGGGCTATCATCAGCAGTGGGCCCTGTTTGGGACCCTGGCAGCTGCCCAAGGATGCCGGGTGTTGATGCCAAGCCTGCTCACATGCACAAGAAGAGGTGTCAGCAAGGCAGCTCCCTATAACACACATTGTTTCTTAGCTGGCATTGGTTGCTGTCTCACTCCATTCCACCTCCCACTGGTTTTGGAACAATTTTTCAATAAGCTATTTTAAACCACCCTGGAAATGGTGGACTGAAGGGCTGTGTAGGAAGGTTGTAAAGAAGTAAGCAAGTGAGCGGGCTAGTGTGGTTTAGCGGTGAGGGATGGTGATAGAAGGCATGAGTGGGGACAGAGGAGGGAGTAAAGGGAAGAGACGGATTAAGGTAGGTGCCGGAGTGCAGTTTTAAAGTGGGCATGACTCTCAACTTGGATCATACAAAATTCATATACAGGTGTGTAGGGGTATGTAAACTGAGCGTGTGTGTGTGTGTGTGTGTGTGTGTGTGTGAGAGAGAGAGAGAGAGAGAGAGAGAACAATAGATTATGAGAGTAAAGGGAGAGAGAGAAAGAGAAGATGCAATTCAAAGTGCAGCATAAGTGAAAGAGGGGACTATGCCCTCCCCGGTCTGCGTTCCGTATCTCCCCACAAGGTACTCCAGTGGAGGTTGCTTCTAATAATATTGGATCTCCACCAGGTGAAAAATAGCTGGAGCAAAGAAGTTTGAGGGTGAAAGTGGGGACTACGGGTGTCTTTCCCCCCTCCTGCCCACTCCTACTAGACTTTGGATCACTCCCTGGGGTGGCCACTTATGCAGCACCCAAAAAGAGGAGATGTATCACCAAAAAGAGAACAAAAGAGGGCAAGCGTAGATGTATAGGTACAAAGTTAGGAATAATGAATATAATTTAAATAGAAATGCAGTATATCTTCCCTAGAGGGGAAGACTGCGACCAGGTGACCTGTGTTCCAGTCTGCTGTCCAGGTGAAAACTGTGGATGGGCAATATCCAGGCCCCTGCTTGCTCGCTCGGTCACTCACCTCCCCCTCTCCTTATGGTTCTTTGCTTTTAAATCAGACTTGGACTGGACGCCTCTTCAAATAGAAGACCCCTTCAAATAGAGGCCTGTCCTCTGCCAGATCTCCAACACAGAGGACTGTCCCCTATAAAATAGGACACCTGGCCATCCTATCACTCCTTCCACTTTATATTAATTCAGCAAGTAACCAATTTTTACACATGGCTCAGCTGGAAGAAAGTCTAGTTTGGTCCTGTGATAAGGACCTGACTGAGAACTGTTTTCCATTCATCTGAAGTCTCTCTCTCTCTCTCTCTCTCTCTCTCTCTCTCTGTGTGTGTGTGTGTGTGTGTGTGTGTGTGTGTTAGTTCAATCACAAAGACAAAAATGGAGACTTTCTGCTATCCAGCATATGGTATAACAGAACGCACACAGTACTCTAATAAGCTGCAGTAATGTCCTTGCAAAGGCCAGAATTCTGCATCTGCCAAAAGAACCAAGATCAGCTTTGTCCAACCTAGTGCCCTCCAGATGTATCCAAATACAATTCCCATCATCCCCAGCCAGCAATGAAGGCTGACCTAGATCAAGCTGGGGGTGTTTTGAAAAGACAATGTTTTCTCTCTTGTTTAGAGTCAGTTTAAAATGGGAACTGTAAAAGCACACATTAAAAATATTTATGTGGGGGGTGGGGGCATTTCAGAGTCAGGCCAAGAATATATTAACTGTCTAGATAGGGCTTCAGTGAAGCCTGGAATTATTTGTTTTACTTAAATATATGATTCAATGTTCTTTAAGTGATTTACTCACAATTATTATGCCAATATATGTATAAAGGGCAAGTTCAAATTATATCATTTTATTTTGCAATTAAAATACCCTGTGAATACTTCATTTTTAATGTGAATAATTTCAATGCAGCTATTGAAATTGGAAATTGCCAGTATTTTACTAAGCAGTTACCACACACTGTTGCTTTCTCTCTTTAGATAAACTATTCTAACCAATGAATACTTGTTTACAACTGTGTATTAATTTTCACACAAGAATTAGCAATAACAATGGATTCAGTGTAGGACACTGCACAAATTTGCAGAGACTCTAGCTGATGAATTATACCAGATGTTTCCGATTCTCTCAAGCCATATAGATAGGTAGATAGATGTAATGACAGCATCTTAGATTTCAGAAGGAAGGGTGCAAAATTCTCAGCAAAGTTTAAAGGATCTATCTTGGATATATTCAAGATTAAATTGCAAAACAAACAAAAAGCTCAGAAGCGGTAAGACTGGGGTGGAGTTCTGTCCCTATTTTGGAATCTGGCCAGAAGAACCACAACTTCTGAACCACAGAGGCAAAAGCATTTCCAAAGCAGGCCTGGCTAGGACCCGCTGCTCTCTGGTGAGTTCTGCGCCCATTCCAGAAATAAACTAAGATCTTTGTTGCAGGGAGGAGAAGGTGAATGAGGATCTAGAGAGAGCACATTGTGTGGGCGCCTTCTGGAGAGGAATAACAAATAGAGATATTATAGTATGCTTCTCCAGTTTTTACAAGAATATTGTAATGCAAGTATTGAAACAGAAATCAGATCAAACAGAATACAGGGGAGCTTCTTTACAAGTTTATAGTGATTTATGTCCTCAAACAATCGCTTGGAGGAGTAGTGTGAAACCATGTACTGCAGTGCTGAGAAAGAAAGGAATTAAATATAACTGGGGTTATCCAGTATTTCTGACTTTCATGCTGGACAACAAGAGATGTAAGATAACATCACACAACCAAGGAATGGGCTTGCTTGGAGAGTTGGGACCGTTGGATGGACAGCCTGGAAATTTGAAGAGGCCAGAGGAAACATGGAGCTGGGGGAGGAGATATCTAAGCTAAGGTTCTTGGAGTAAAAGAAGAGTAGCAACTGATGGCGGCAGAGAAGAAGGAAGAAAGAAGAGTGGAGCTGTTTGTTTTGTCTCTGTCCTTTTTTTTTTTTTAATTGCTGTTTGTCTTTTCCTTTTTTTCTTATATCTAAGCTAAGGATTTTGGAGTAAAAGAAGAGGAGCAACTGATGGCAGAGAAGAAGGAAGAAAGACGAGCTGTTTGTTTTTTTCTCTGTCTTTCTTAGTGTTGTTTGTCTTTTCCTATTTTTTCTCTTTTTCTTTTTTCTTTTTTTTTAATTATTCCTATTTCTCACTTTTCTCTTGAATTTTTTTTATTTTATGTTTTTTTTTTTTAAGAGGGTGATTGAGAGATAATTTTTTGGGAGGGTATGAAACAGTGGGGAAGAGAAAAGAGCATGAATTGGAGTGGTTCATGTTGAAGCAAACAGGGCATTAAAATACTTGGACAATTAGCAATTCCAATTTAAAAAAAAGTAAATAGGCATGATCAGAATCTAAATAAATAAGTTACAGTTTCAAGTCACAGTATCTCTGTGTTGTCTCCTCTCCAAGTTCTAGTATTGCCATAGATTTACATTCATCATTTGTGAGGTACCCAAATGTAAAGAGAGAAAGTTGCATGTGAATGTCTTAACCTGACCAAGAGCTCCAAACATCAGTACTACCACTTTTTCTTCCTCCAGAAGAGTTGGCCCCTGACAGCTTTCTACAAATCCATTTATAGAAATAAAAGTTTACAACTTCCAAAATGAATAACAGACATTGGGTCCCTGACAAAGATCAGAACTGCAAGGGGGCAAAGGGTTACATCTCCCTTTCCTGCCAGGCTCCCAGTCAGCACTGGATCCTCCCACACACACATGTTCTCTACTTGTGTTATGTCTAATTTGGCCCTAAATTAAATAATAGCTGGGCAGGCGATGCAGAAAGCAGTTATAGGGAATATTTTGTGAAGGAAGAAGAGGTGGTACTGGTGGCTGGAGCTCTTGGTCAGATGTATATATGATGTTACATATGATATTGTATGTATATATGTGTGTGTGTGTGTGTGTGTGTGTGTGTGTGCGTGCAGCTATTTGGGTACCTCTCACAATTAACAAAAGTAAATCTTGGAGAAACAAAGATGGCTACACTAATGCCATCCAAGTCTGAAACTATTGATTCGTAAGAGTGGAGAATTTCCAAAGATGCTTTTATGTCATCATTTACCAGCTAGTTTTCCAATATCCCCCATCTCACTTCTTCAGTAGCTCCCCTACTGTTTCTAAACTTATTTATATTAAGATAGTTATAATGCTGCCATTTTTGTATTTGGCAATGAAACAGAACCCTCTTTAGGTTAATTATTACTTCCTACACATAGGGGCAGCTACAGTAAATGACAGCATATAAAGCAGTTTGGATATTTCTGTGTGGGATTTGGGAAAGAAATGCATCTCTTATGAGTAATTTAAAGAATAGCTGGAGTGGGAAATGTTTTATGAAAATGCAGAGTGATGTATTCAATTATGTACTGCATACATGCAGTATATAGTTCCCCTGTCTCATTGCAGACTACTCCTCGTTAGCTCTTACATTTTAAACATATGCAGACCGTCAACAACAGTGCCATAGACATAAGAGTGAATTGGATCATGGATCATGGATGAGTAAATCAACAAAACTAGAGCTCACTGAAATTCTCTGAATTTCATCTCAAAGCTCGTTCCGACTCAAGTCTGTATCAGATTGCAAGCTTTGTTTTTTTTTCTTTTCACATGAAAGTCTATGTGTATTTTTGTGCATACAGTCATACCTCGGATGGCAAGTAACTTGGTTTGAGAGCGTTTTGCAAGACAAGCAAATTTTTAAATATGTATTTAATTTTTTTTGACTTGATATACAAGCGACGTCTTGCAAGACAAGTACTGTAGTACGGCTTAAATTAAAAATCTCTACAAATTTTTTTTGGGGGGATTTCGTTTTGATATAAGAGTGTTTTGGATTACAAGCATGTTTCCGGAACGAATTATGCTCTCAATCCAAGGCATGACTGTATTTTCCCAATGTACACATCAATTGTGCACATCTTTGAAATGTATGCATTCTTCTTCCATTTGTGCGCATTTTTCAAATGTATGTATTTTTTCATGTGCATCTTTCAATGTATACATGCTGTTGAACACATTTTTTGGGTCTGTGAATTACAATGCAAGGTCAGAAATGTATGGACTTTGACTAGAACAGTCAAATGGAACAGTCACCAAAGAGGGAGTTGGATAGCCATCTTTACCGAGGACTATGGTGAAGAAAACTCATAGGATAAATTCTTGCAGAATTTTAAAAATCTCTGTTGCTATTACAACCTTGTGGGAGATACATATGCCAGGTGGGAGTATTGTCTGTGCATATAAGCAGAAGGAGACTGAAAATTGTCTGCATTACAGAAGAGTAGCCCTTTGCAACTCTTGTCATACATTGTGACAAGACATAGTGACATACAACTCTTGTCATACATACATACTCCTGTCATACATAGTGACAGGGCTGTAGGCAAGCGAACCTTTTCTTGGATATGCCATTTAAATCTGCCCCCCCCCAATAAACACAGACTCATTCTTAAAAGATGAAGTACAGTATAAGATGGTTCCTGCATTTCAGTGTATTTCACTTCTATTTCCTTGCATGGAATAAATCAATTGTAAAAGGAAATGTTTTATATTTGTATATTACCAAGTTCCATCCTGGGGAAAATATTCATCATTTCTGATCCAGTCAATTGAGGGAAGGAAGCCATCATGATTTTTCACTAGACTTTTTACTGTGTGTGTCTTACCAAAAACACACACACACTAAAAAGTCTAGTGAAAAATCTGCATGACGGCTTCCTTTCCTTCCTTCACTCCGATGCATTTGTAAATGCTGCCGCTGCTACGGAAAAATTGTGATAATGAATTTTAATGGCTTGATGAATTTATGCCGTGCTGACTCATGTTAATGTTCATCTTTCCAGAAGATAACCATATTGTCCCCTCAACATAACTAGAACTAATGCTGATGCTTGTCATTGTCCTCTATGGAAATTAATGACCCCTGTTAGCTGGAGCTGGCATAACCTGGTGTGCTACGTGGTGTGGCTGCATTTCAAAGGAGGGGAGGTTGACATGCCTCGCTATTGTGGGCATATGCTTCAAGGCCAAGCACGGCATTCCCCTTAAGTGATGCCATACTGAAGGGCTTCTTGGGAAGAAAATAAAGTTAAAATGTGAGCTTTAGCTTTGCCTTGTGACAGCATGCGGTCTGCCTACTGTGCAAAACACAGGTTATCCATTCAACCTGAAATAAAAGGTGCAGATATTTAAGAAAATGTATAATTTATACACAAAGTCCAGAAGGGGGAAAATGGCATTGCTTTCAGAATTTAATTACCCCATTATTATTTTTTAAAAAAATATATGGCCAGAACAATGAAGTCCAGCTGTGTCTCATCATGAATAGCTTCTGAACGTCCATGCACCTTTGTCAATACTGTGAGATGTTAGATATATTGCTTCTTTTACAAGGGTAAACTGTGAATGCCATCAAATCAAAGGTCAAAAACAATAAGGTGAAATTAACTTATGTGTATGGGGACCTTTGCGAAAACATCTGTTACGCAGCGATTCCAAACCTTTTATTTAAATGGATCTACAAGCAGAATTGGGTTATTTTCCCCTGCCGTTAGGGCTTGATCTTTCCTAACCATATTTACTCAGAAGATGCTCCAACTGGTAAGGTACTCCCACTGATTTTTTTTAAAATGGAATTTACTTATAACTAAGTGTGCTTAGCATTGCAGTCAAACCTTATGCATGTTTGTTCTATATGTATTGGTTGGTTTGTTTATTTTGGCATCAATGTACAGGGTGCTTCACAAATCTTACGCAGATCTTACGTATGTTTTTTTCCTATATTTTTTCACTTCTTATTTGTTCATTATTATGGCATCAATGTACATAGTGCTTGACAGAGTGGCAACACAAATACAGGTGCCTGCTCCCAAGGAGCTTACAATCAATAACCTGATTTTGTGGGAGGCATGAATGGGAGGGGAGGAAGATGGAGGTGTGTGTAACAGGGAAAGACATGGGTTCAGTTCACTTACACACACATAGGCTGAGTTTTGGTGGCGGTGGGGGGAGGACTGGGACATTAGCAGTATATTCCTGTACATGCCTATTCAGAAGAAGGAAGTGAGTATAGGACTGCTGCTTAAGAGGTACAAAATCTTTGTGCAAAGGGGGTGGTTTGAGGAAGTGGAAGCATACAGGAAGTAAGTCACACTGAGGGACATTAAATGGAGTTCAATGGTTTTTCCTTCCACATTTTCTTTTTAAGTCAAAGAAGCCTGAGTCCCCCTCCCTCTCCCCACACCCTGACTGCAGGTGAGAAAGCAGCATGTGGAGGGTGAATTTTAGCTGAAAGACAACAGGAGGGTAAAGGCTTGAGCGTGGCCCTTCCATGCCCATACTCCTTCCACTCACAGAGCCTCCCAGGCTGCTTTGGGTTAACCCCTCCCCACCCAATAAACCTCCTACAGAGCAGGAGCATAGCTAGGTGCTTAAAAGATTTGGGGCCCAGGCCCATAGGACACAAATCTGAGTAAAATCTGTATATGCTAATTTGTGTGTGTGTGTGTGTGTGTGTGTGTGTGTGCGTGCGTGCGTGTGCGTGTGCATGCACACACACACACACATTTAGAAATAATCACTAGGGTTTATTTAAATTTCACAGTGGACAAGGCCAGCCAATTAATTTCTTATCCAAATAATCTCAAATACAATAAACCCTTTAATTAATTTGCACCGTGACTCAGATCATCCCAAACCAATGGAAAAAAATAGAAAGGGGTTAACCCTTCCCAGCGGCAATCCCCCTTGAAGATTGCTCCCCGTATGGCAATTAGGTTGAGGGGAAAAGTTTTCAGTTGGCACCAATGGACTCTGTGGAATAGATCCAGGACCCTGAGAAATAGATTCAGGGCCTGTGCCCCCCCCCCCCCCGTGGGACCAAGCCTGACAACGGCCCTGTCACAGAGGAAAGAATTGCAGAGCTCCTTGCAGCATCTAGTTCAAGTTCAATGTGGTTTGCTCCCAGGTAAGTGTGCACAGGACTGCAGCCTTAATCTCCTGTGCTGTCACTCATTTCTGGCAACCAAACATTTAAAAATCATCTTTCTATCGGAATCCTGTATTTAGGAGCAATGAATGGGAACAGAGATGCATATTGATTTCTTTCTTTCTTTTTTGAAATTCAGAAACTGTGGTAAGCATTTCAGGACACAGACTACGGGTGCAAGTACATCCTGAGGGCTGCTCCCCTTGCTGTGGTTCTCCCTTGGATGCAGAACTCACACAACAAGGATGTTCCCTGTATGGGAGGCTGGGGGGGGGGGCGTGCCTTGCTGAAGAGGTGAACACTTTGTCTCAGGCAGGGGTGGGCAACTTGCGGCCCTCCTGTGTTGGCCTAAAACTTGCATCAGCCCTCTCACCACCATTGGCTGTGCTGGCTTGGGCTGATGGGGTTTTTAAGCCAAAACATCTTGAGTGCCACTGGGTGCCCACTCCTGGTCTAATAAGGCATAGAGCAATTCTGCTGAGAGAGACCCTTTTAAAGGTGGGGATATATTATAGGCTAGTTCTCAGCCTTTCCCAAACTTGGGTCCCCAGATGTTGTTGGACTACAACTCCCATCATCCCAGGGGTTTTGTCGTCATGCATGCATTTTGAACAGGAGGCTTCATTTCTTCTTGCTGGGTAGCCTCCAGCTGCTCAATGGCTGTCCCTCACTCCTCCAAGCCCAAATGGGAAAAACTGAACAGTTCCTCACTGGAAAATATTGCAGTGGAACATTATTTCCAGCATTCTGTTTGGGACCATTGCTTTTGTGGAAGCTGCCTCATACAGCCTTCCACAGAGCTGCAACCCTTGGAAGGCTTTTGCTTACTGTTATTTTTTATTATTTTTAGCAAAGCCAGCACCTTGCATGGCGGAGATAACATCACACAGAGTCATGTGAGAACAGTGAGGAATCATAGAATCACAGAAAAGTAGAGTTGGAAGGGGCCTACCAGGCCATCAAGTCCAACCCCCTGCTCAGTGCAGGAATCCAAGTCAAAGCATCCCTGACAGATAACCGTCCAGCTGCGCCTTGAATGCCTCCAGATTGGGAGAGCTCACCACCTCCTTAGGTAATTGGTTCCATTGTCTGATTGCTCCAATAGTCAGGAAATTTTTCCTGATGTTCAGGTGGAATCTAGGTTCCTGTAACTTGAGCCCATTATTCCGTGTCCTGCAAACTGGGATGATCGAGAAGAGATCCTGGCCCTCCTCTGTGTGACAACCCTTCAAGTACTGGAAGAGTGCGATCGTATCTCCCCTCAGTCTCCTCTTCTGAAGGCTAAACATGCCAGGCCATCATGCGGGCTGGAGCCTACACGTTACCCTGAATGCTTCTGCAGATGCATGATCCAGCCATGACCACTGCGCATTAGGTGAACTCCGGTTCCTTTTGACCAGAGCAACTCCAAATGTGCTGTGCATCCTGCACCTCCGAAAGCACCCTACTCGTGCCACTCTCCTTGGTACATTGCATGCGGAAGCTTATTACTTCGGTAACAAATGCTTACATGCCTCTCATATTTATATATCATTATTTGTTTGTTCCTCCAAGGAGCCCAAAGAGGCGTACATGATCCTCCTCCTCTCCATTTTATCCTCACAACAGCCCTGTGAGGTAGGTTAGGCTGAGTCCGTGATGGTCCCAAAGTAACCCAGTGAGCTTCATGACTGAGTGGGAACCAGAACCCAGATCTGAGTCCCAGTCCAATACTCTAACCACTACGCCGCACTAGCACCACATATGCTACTCCTTGTGTAGTCCAATCTACCATGCAGGAAAGAGGAGTGGGGGAATACAGCAATGGAGCATTAAAGAAGCACACCAAGCCACCTTTGGAAAGGCTTTTTTTCCGTCTTCAGGGTTTACTCTCACCAACAGATGTCAGTCCAGTGAAAGCGATCCACCTGCTTGCGTTGTGCCTTTTCATTCCCTAGGACTGACATGGCAGTGGAACAGCATGACGTCTGCCTACTGTGCAAAACACAGGGTATTACTTCAAACCTGTAAAAAAACAAAAAGAGATAGAGATGATATTTTAGAACATGTATAATTTATAGATAAACACTGGGAAAATGCAGGAGTATTTGCGGTATCTAAGTAAAATCTAATTACCACTTTTTTTGCAGAAAGGAAAGGAACAGGCAGCACAAAGCAACCCAGCTGTGTCTAATTTGAGGCTCCTTTGGTAACACTTTGGATACTTTTTTGGGGATGCATCTTCCATTTGCAAGGCAAAATATAAATTGTGATTGTCCCTGGCCAGCCCAGGGGTGCGTTTCTGAACAAGATTCAGATGCTTTCATCATATCTGCTCATCTTCTTTTTCATATATAACTTGACAGTTGGAATTCCAATATAAATAGCTTAAAACAGTATATTTAACATTATGCATTAACTCGGGTCATTCCTGCCCCCCCCATCATGCATATTCTATGTGCTCTGATTTAATTGCTTTTAGGAACAGTATAATTAAATGGAAGGCTATTATGTGCACCTGATTATGGTTTCTAACTTACAGAAATAGCTTGGCTTAGCCACGGTTTATTATAGAATGCTCTCTCTGCGCCTTTTTGTATTATTGCAGGAGCTAGAAAAGCTCTGATTTGGCAGTACTTTCTCATCTGTGCCAACAAAGTTGTGTCTCTCCAACTAAAAAAACAACAACTTCCAATCATTCAGACCCGCTTATCTATTTCAGGCTAGGTTTGCCCATGATTCTCGTTCATCTTGCACTTCATCTTACCAAGGGCCGGATTAAGGTCAGCTGATGCCCTACGCACAGCCCAGTGAAGGTGCCCCCTCGGCCCTTCCATTGCTTAGCTGGCAAGACATTAAGACTCAGTAAGTGCTGAAGGTGAAATAAGACATTAAAAACACAGTTTTCTTCAAGGCCATCCCCCACGCCAGAACACACAACGATTAAATATAAACTGTTTTTATTATATTCATTTAACACTAAATAGCAGCAAGCAATATAAGCCAATTACTTACTTATAACTAGGGCAACAGAAAGAAATATAAATTTTCATTACTGTTTTATGCGTTTTTTTTAATAAAACTGTTATAAGGGGGGAAATGCAAATGCTAAAATTTGTGGTACTCTGGTACTCTGTGGTGTCCCCCTTCCCTTGGTGCCCTAAGCACGTGCTTATATTGCTTAACGGTTAAACCAGGCGCTGATCTTACCAAACAGGCTGAGGAGCAACCATTAGTGGACATGCATGACACTGCACATGCATGACACTGCACATTAATACCATACCCTCCGGCTCCAACATTTCACAGATGAAAATAAGGACACACATGTGAATTTGTAAGAGGTATGGTTAAGCAACATGAAGGTGTGATCAAGAGGGTGTGGCCAGGCAATATGAGGGCATGATGACCAAGGTTATGGCTAGGCAACCAAAGGGCATGGTCAAGTACAAAAGTTAGTAGAGGAAGCACACAAAACTGCAGTATTTTAAGCACAGAGATCTTTGAATTTATAATAATATTTAACATTTAGATATCTCTGAGCATGCAAAGTGGTTCACAGGCCCACCCTGCAAGCTCCTATTTTCTCCACTCAGAAAAAAAAACATGTGGGCTCTCTTGTACTTTATTAAAAAAACACAAGAACAACAACACTGTGAACAATAATGCCAAAATGGAATGATGATGTTTGTTGCTGCTATTTGAGGTAGTTGGGATTTTTTCTTTCTTTCTCTTGTGGAGGGTGTGTTTTTTGCTAACTCCCTTCTAATGCATTAAAAAAAAAATCAAAAATCCCTGCAGAATAATCCTAATCATTACTGTAGAGAGCTTTCTCCATTGCACTTCAGCATGTGTTAGAAAAAGTCTTTAACATGGGGTACACAGGTAGAGCCAAGTAAAATTTACCACTTCTCTGAAAACAGAATAACAGTGCAATCCTATGCATGTGTACTCAGAAGTAAGTCCTATTACGTTCAGTGGGACTTACTCACAGGAAAGTATATATATATTTTAAAGCCATCTACAACAATGACCATCACATCTTGTGGTGGCAAATTGATTATGTATTGTGTGAAGAAGTATCGTGTAATTAGGGATAATTGTGAAATGCTGCTCCTTGCTAGAAGAGGTAGCAGCAGCAGAGCCAGTGCTAGGATGACTTTTCCAGAATTATATTATTATATAATATCTTATATATTATAATTATTACATTATATATTATTTTATAATATTTTATAAGTGGCTTTTGTAAAAAAAAAATTCCTTACTTTGACCCTTAACTGTTGATATCTGGTGTTTTTCATGGGTGGGTGGGTGTGAGTGCTTTCAGGCAGGGCCGGATTAAGAGCATTATGGGCCTGGTGCTGAGGATTTTGGTGGGCCTTTTTATGGAAATAAATAAAATGAAGACACAATTTTATATTAAAACAAATTAAATATTTTAATTACCATTAAAGTGCCAAAACAGAAACATATTGAAAATATTTCTTTTTTTGTAAACAATAAGCTTGTTAACTCAATAAAACCGTTATAAATAGAACATTCACAACAACCATTTTTAAATAAACATAAACCATATAAACAATTTAAATATAAGTGTATGCTGTTTGGCTCATAAAAATTTGTTCCTTAAAGTATTATTATTATTATTATTATTATTATTATTATTATTGCATCATAATCAATACAGCCTGCGTTATGATTATGGTGCAGAGAGTAACTCTTGAAATAAATAGCAACCACTAGTTTTAAACACACAAACAGGTTATTCACTGAACTCTAACCTGCATTTAAACTAAATGAACCAAGCTGGTAGATTAAAATAAAATTACACATTAACTTTTCTTGCTTTTTTACTTGCAAATTCCTCATTGTAGAATCAAGATTAAGCTCGTTCAGCAAACCATTTTCAATGCACAACAGAGAGAGCGCATTTAAACGCTCCTGACCCATGGAAGACCTTAGTTCATTTGTCACACGTTTTAATGCTGAAAATGAACGCTCACCACTGCAGTTGCTGACCATTAAACACAAATACATGCGGAGGGTCACAAATGTATTTGGAAATGCACCGACTAGAGATTGTGCAATCATAAACTTGTACATTTGTGTTTCTTGACTCCCATGAATGTCTTGATTTGCAGTGGAAGATTGGTACATTTTGAAAATAGATGAAAACTGTACAATTTCGTCTGCAAACAGGGGTTCAAGATCTTCAGGATATTTTGACACTAGTGTAGTGGCTCTGGAACGTAGACTATCAGCTGCTAGAGTGCATATTTCTGATAGAAATCCAAATCTTTCTTGAATTATATTGTATGCTGCTTGCCTGTGCCTCAGTGATTCTGTCAATTGGTCAATTATAGGATAAAAGGTATGCACTTTAAACCTCTCAGAGGGTGTCATATCAGCATTAGCATCTTCTGCATCACCATAGTCCCACCTCCTATTTCTTTTCACTTTCCTTCCACGTTGTAACTGGTACTCCTCGCAGCCGGAAATATTTTTACCCTGCTCCTGCTGTTCAAATTCAGAGAATCTAGAACGGAGAGACTGCACAAAATCCTTTAGAGAGTTCAGCATGTCTGTTGCTGTATGCAGATCTAATTTTGCATCTTGGAGACACTGACTGGTTCTGTGAAACCTTGGTAAAATGACAGACCATACTTCAACAATCATTATTCCAGTTTCCAATTGATCCATGACATTATTTAGGCCCTTTGCTTGTAAACAGACCTCTCCCTTTGTGGATTCATCATTCATAATATTTGAAAGGACATCTCTGATAGTACTATAGCCTTTTTGTAAGGCATTCACAGCATCATGATGAGCAGACCAACGTGTATCAGATAACCTTTTTAATGTCGGTATACCACATAGTTTGAAACTATCTGTTAACAGATTCCATCGATGAGTTGAAGCAGAAAAAAAACAATACAACTGCTGCACAAAATTAAAGAACGAAACTGCAACTGGACAGCTGTTTACGGCATTTTGTCCAACAAGATTAAGTGAATGTGCACAACAAGGAATGTATTCAGCAAGTGGGTTTTTTTCCCAAATTAAGGCCTGCATACCATTATATTTGCCACTCATATTAGATGCGTTATCATAAGACTGACCCCTGCAGTCTTTGATGGAAATTCCATTTTCATCCATGAACTGCAAAATAATGTTTGCTAGCTCCATACTAGTGTGTCCGTGCATTGGAATGAATTTCGTAAAACGCTCCACTGGACCACTAGGTAGTACATAGCGAAATATAATTGTTAGTTGATCACAATGTGCTATGTCAGGGGTGGAGTCAACAGAAATTGAATAATATTTGGCTTCTTTTTTATCTCGTTTATGATTTGCTGCAGCACTTGCTGACCAATCAGTTCAATAAACTCATCACATATCGTTGATGATAAGTACCTCCACGTTTTTTAACCTCTAGGGCAGTCTTCCCCAACCGGGGCCCTTCCAAATGTTTGGGGCCCCAGTTCCCATCTTCCCCAGCCACTGGCCATGCTGCCTGAGGCAAATGAGAACTGTAGTCCAAAATATCCAAGAGGGATATTTGGTGAACTCTGTTCTCTGGGGTTTTTCAAAATAAAACTTAAAATGCCACACAATTCCCCATGAAAGTGCACGTGCACACACACACATACACACACACACACACACACACACACAGTATTAGCCAAGCAGGTGACATTTTGCAGGCGGCAGGAGGATCAACACCCCCAAAAGGCAGACACACACACACACACAAACACACAGCCCTCTCTTACGTTCAGTTTGGCTCACAAAAGAGGGAAAGCCCTTTTACAGAAAAAAAGGAGAAGGAGAAGGAGAACTTGCAGATCAAAAGAGTCAAACTTTTGAACCTTACCTGTGCAGAGCAGGGCCATCAGGACCAGCGGCAGGTAAAGACCATCCCAGAGGTTTGTCCCATAGCAAGCAGAAGTCATGGTGGAGATTTTTGAGGCGGGTGGGCAGAGAGGGGGTCGCTTGACGGAGCAAAAACTCAAAAACTCCTGCAGCTCATCAGTAAGGGTCTTCCCAATTTCCCCCAAATTATTTATTAAAAAAAAAAAAAAACAGCCGCAACAAAAAGCCAGGAAGCTTTGCTTGACTAAGAATAATTGTGTTGTTCTTGTTGCTTTGTTTCATTTTCGTTTTTGTTTTTTTGTTAAACTAGCATTTGAACAATTGAGCTGCGAATCAGAAAGATCTTTTGCTCGAGGCTGGAGAGAGAGGTCCCTTCTAAATCTGAATATTACAGACCCTAGCAAGCCCCCCCATGTGCTTCAGCAAGAAGTTCTCACACAAAGAAATGTAGTAACAGTGATTGAAATGCAAAAAGCTACCGAAATGCTAATTTGAGAACAACAGTTCTTGCTAGGTCTTGCCTCAAGCCTGTAATGCAGATGTGCTTAGAACACCTTTCTAATCTTGAAAAAAATCATTAATTATGCTGAATGATAACGATCAGAGCTAACTCGAAGGGGGAAAAAATCGCGCCGCGCGTCCCTATAATTGTGGGCCTATTTTCTGGTAGGGGCCTGGGGCTGCAGCTCCAATAGCCCCTATCTTAATCCGGCCCTGCTTTCAGGGCAATCTCTTTCTCTTTGTTTTAAAATTGTCAGGATTGGCACAAATTCAACAGGTGAAGCTTACCCACACACCCCACACACCCCCAAACATGGAGCTTCAGAGAGAAGGGGAAATGTCTTGCATTTCCTTCTGAAATGAAATTGTACCTTACCTGTTAGAAGCACAGAGTCAGCTCTGTTAGGAAATGCATTCTTTTTGCAATATAAAGATAGGAATTATGTGATAAATTCCCTGATTCATCTGTCCCTCGGTCCAGCGTGTGCAGTCTCCACCCCCTTTGCTTTTCACACAGCAGAGGCAGCAGGTAGAGTGCGTGTGGTCACACACACATCCTTGGGTCTGTTCTCTCCCTGCTTACTGTGGGCAGCCGTTGGAGCCTAAGCAGAGCTATCTTAAAGGGGCCGTGGGCAAAGTTGCAGCTAAGCTAAGTTTAACAGCACCTTAAAGTAGGGGTATTAATCCTACCTTCGGGGCGGGGTTTGCTCACCTTTGCTCGCCTTTTCTCAGTGAGCACCTCCCTCCCAGAAGGCCCGAATCTCTGCGCAGCTTGATCTGCCTCGCCAGCAGCGCGGGGTCCCGTCATGTCATTTCCGGCTGCCAGGAAGTGACGCGACGGGACTCCGCACTGCGTTTTTGTCGTAAAAAACAGGACAACCTAGCTTAAAACTGCGGTGATTTTGCCATCAGCCACACCCACCACTGGAATGCAGCTACCAGGAGTGTCACCAAACTGAAATTTGGTCCTTGGGCTGAAAGAGGTTCAACACCCCTGGACTGGTTTAGACCTTAGATCTGTCTGAGACTCTTTGCAAAAGCACTATATCAACATTTCTGAAAGTGTAGGCCAGGGACCACCAATGAGCCTCAGCCCACTTTCAGGTGGGCCTCAGGGCTGCAGCCCACCCAATACCTCCTTGCTTGATCGCCCCTGCCTCTGCAGTCACCAGAGCGGGAGCTGGTTGGAAAGCAAGGCTGAAGTAGAGATGTACCCGCTCGCCTCGAGGTGGGCGTAGCGGGCTGAAATCGCCCCCACTCACGCCTGCCAGAGGCTCGCGGGGCCTTACCGGGTCCAGGGCTCCCTCAGCTCGTCAGCTCGAGCCCGCTGCGCCGGATGCACTGGTGCCATCGCGTCACTTCTGGCTGGCTAGAAGTGACGCGACGGGACCCTGTGCCGGCGTGCTGGACCCCCGTGCTGCATATTTTGTGGAGAAACCAGGGCAACAGGGCTTAAAACAGCCCTGTGGCCCTGGTTTCTCAGCAAAATATGCAGCTAGTGGTGTTCATGTACCTGTGGGGGGACTCGCCTCTCCGCTGCCTCGATTCTCCGTGGCGGTGGCCCCCCTGCCTCGTTCTTCTGAGTGGCGTGGAGTGTCCTCCGTGCCACTAGAGCTGCTGCCGACAGGCATGATGGGACCCTGCTCCGGTGCGCTGGACCCCCGCACTATGTTTTTGGCAGGGGAAACCAGGGCAACAGGGCTGTTTAAGCCCTGTTGCCCTGGTTTCCCCAGCCAAAAACATAGCATGGGGGTCCAGCGTGCCGGAGCAGGGTCCCGTTGCATCAGTTCCGCCACGCCGGAAGTGACACGATGGGACCGGCACAGGCGGCTCGCCCCTCTGTGGCGAGCCGCCGCCAGAAAAAGGTGGGTTCGCGCAAGTGTTAGCGGGCCCAGTTTCGGCCTGCTACGCTCATGCAAGGCGATCGGTTACATCACTATCAGCAGCGTGGGGGCCCAGCGCACTGGCACAGGGTCCCGTTGCATCACTTCCAGCCAGCCAGAAGTTACACAACTGCACCAGTGCAGCCGGCTCGGCGGGCTCGAGCGGCGCGGAGAATTGCTCCGCGCCGCTCAGAAAATCGAGGTGGGGGGCCGCCACCACGGAGACACAAGGTGACAGCGAGGCGGGAAACCCCCCCCCCCCAAGGTTTGTGAACACCACTAGGCTGAAGCATGCAAAGCTGGAGAGGAGGAAAGGAAAGGACGAGGAGGCAAGAGAGGAAATGGATGACAGACGGCCAACAGAGTGGCTGGCTGAATGTGAGGGAAAGGAGAGAACGAATGGGAAGTAGGGAGGTGAAACGTTAATTGTTAATTCTATTTTATATTTTATTGTTTTAAATTTTTATTTTGTAAGCTGTCTCGAGAAGTCTTTGCCTTCAAAGGTGGTCTAAAAATAATTTAAAGAAATCAACAGCAGAAAAGGATAGACAGACTGAGGGAAAGGAAAAGATTAAAAGAAACATCCATTGGGGAGCATGCATGGGCCTGTTTCTTTTCTTGCCCCCCCCCCCCATCATGCAGTATTACCAATTTGGAAATGGCATGGATTAACCCTGTAAAATAGTTGCTTGCTCAGGGCCACACCCAGTCAAAAGGAAAGTATTTTTTAATTACAATATGCCAAGAAGAATCATCCCATGATGCGCTTTGGGTTGGCAGTGCTCTTCCGGGCATTCCGAAGGCAGTCAGTAAGTTGTGAGAAGAAAAGAAAGCATATCCCCCAGCATCAAAATGGGCATTCCTGATGAAGAGCCTGGCTGGCTCAAAATGTGTTCCTTCTTGGCTGATCGCTATTAAAAGCTTTTGGATGGCTAGCTTAAGTTGATGGAAGCTTTCCCCATGGGATAGCACGTTCTACTTTCTGCAGCTTAATAAGACCCTCAATGTCTTCTGGGCCAAACTAGATGTGATGTTAAATGTTGCTTGACTCCATTTATTTTTTTTAATAGCAGGTGCAGGAGGGATCTTTCATTGAGACCATAGCGTGCAGGAAGATTTTTAAAAACCTTTTTCTCCCCCATAGTCTTGACAAAAATCACTCCTATACAGAGAGACGCCAGCTATTACCCCAGGAGGAAAGTTTCCATTGCTTCCATTTGCACCAATAGGAGTGTCTCTCCTTGAGCTAACAGCAGGCATAGGAGGGGGTGATTTTTGGCAAAGTGTAGCAAGGAGGAAAGGATTAACTCTCCTCTCCTCACACCACAGTCCCAATGAAAATTGCATTCCCCACAGCTGCTATTAAGTGTGTGTGTGTGTGTGTGTGTGTGTTGTTGTTGTTGTTGTTGTTGTTGTTTTTAAAGACTGAGCAGCAAGTGATGTATGTATTTAGCACCACATCTAGTCTGGAAGGGCCAGTCCGTCCATTAGGCAGAGTGAAATGACTGCCTCAGGCAGCAGATGCCAGGGTGGCAGTAGCCTATCACCACTCCCCCTAAGTTAGTCTGCTCTACACTCTCTATTCTAGTCAGCTGCCCTCACTAGTGTTGACGGAAGAAAGTATTGTGCACCATGAAGTAAGAAAGCATGTACAGAATCTGACTACTAATCCAGTCAGGTATACATGGAATGTGTGTTTGTGTGTGTGTGCGTGCACACACATGCGTACGGAGCAGGGAACACCATCTTGCCTTTGCCTCCGGCAGCAGAATGTCTTGGGCCAGCCCTGTAGTCTGGCCCTTACAGACACACAGATCCAGTCACAGAGAACTGAAGTTTTCACGGTGTTTCATCCCATGGTTTCATCTCATAAATTTCTTAACAATTTTTCTGTCACTCTCTAGATTGCATCTTGGCTAGACCTTAAGCAGCTATTTATCCATTTCAAATAAGCAGAACTGTTCAGCTTTTCTTTACTATTGCCTTAAAATTTGACTGAAAGGTTTTAAGGAAGGTATAAAATGCTTGGCATCTCTCTCTCTCTCTCTCTCTCTCTCACACACACACACACACACACACACACACGCTATAGCACCTGCTAATTTTAACTGTTCTTTTGAAATGGTTAACTTCATTGTTTCTACATAGTCCTAGAGATGTCAATTTCAGTTTCTCTCAGTTTCTCATTATTCCAACCTCATGTTCGTTTCGATTCAAACTGAACTTTGAGAATTTTTCCAATCTTAGGTTCAATTCATTCCAAACAGTAAGTCAATTTAGGTCCGGGTCAATCCTAGGGGCGGATGAATCTGTCAGTTTTGCTTTCTCCCACATTTGAATTTTTTAAATCCCAAATTCTTTCCTTTCTGAATATGATGAAGTTTGTGAATTTTGGTAATTTCTCATCAAAACCAAACTGAAATGAAATTCTCACCCATCTGCACCAGCCCAACTCAATAGGGACAGCTATTTTGAGCATGGAAAGGACTGTGTTGTGCCTGTCTGTCCTGAAGCTGTTAAAGATGAGGAGTCTGTCAGAAAAAAAAGAGGTGGCAGCTGTAATTCAGCCCCACAAACAGCCCCACAAACATGGATTTAAACCCAGACGTTTAAGAGCAAAGCATGCAGAGCCCTCTGCCTGGATGGACAAATCTGACAGTTTTGGTTTATCCCACTTTTGATTTCTTTAAATCGCAAGTTTCTTCCATCCTGAATAGAAAGAATTTTGATGAATTCTCATTAAAAAAATGAAAAGAATTTTTTTTCACCCATCCCCAGCCAAACCTCCCCACACCCTTGACTCTTCTTCTTTCCTGTTTTGTCAGACCGCATCTCTCAGCAAGCAGTTCTTCAACTCTGTTGTTTACCGTCGGTGCTATACCTAAGAACACAACAGTATCAGGACCTGAGGGCCTGAGAACATGTGGCACAGTGGACATGGATAGCCTTTAATTTTATTGTGTACATAGAAGCGGAGCCTTTGGCAATACTAACCGGGCAATTGCATTAGGAAAATATTAGAAAAGTTAGCCTTGGGTTATTTGAAAAATAAAAAGCTCTATGGAAGGGAGATGGATGGAAAGAAATATACCTGTTGAGAATCTAATATAGAACAAGCTCTCTCCTTGCCCTCAGCAGTCATCAAAAGTGATGATGGCTTCACTTTTAAACAAGGACAATTCCAGTTAGATGACAGTTTTTGAAAACTGGAGTTCTCCAGTATTATTACTAATGAAGTCTCTTGTCCAGCTTTGTCAGCAGTGAGTGCCATGCAAATGTAAGCCACTAATTAGATTGATTGTCTATTTGATGCCTGCTGATTCACTAACAAAAAGTGTCTGCATTACTGACTTTGCTACGAAATTTGTGCAGCATTATGACTGCTGAGTGATGCTCAGGAAAAAATAAATAAATCTGATTGCTTCATGAAAAGACAAATAATGGCTCTGCCAGTTTTCAAAGGCTGGAGATACATACCTGACAAAGATAGTAAGATGGCCCACAGGAAGGTGGGTGGGTGGTAAAACTGACAAGGGCTTCAGATTTGCAAAATGTCTTCCCTACCGATGAACAGAGAAAACTTGTGATAGGCTGAAACCTCCTCCTCCCCTGTTGCAGCCTGTAGAACTGTGGGAGCATTTTAGATGACTTTCTCAGGGTGGAGTGGTGATTCGTGTTCACCACAAGAGGAACAGTTTCCTCTCCACTTTTTCTTCTTTAACCAAAAAGCTTTGCCGACACTTCTGGGGGTGGTGAAGTTGCAATCGGCAACCCAGTGGTGTGCCTGTTTCTCCAAGAATGGCCCAATGGGAATGATGCTATAGCTTTTTGTTGTTTATTTTATTTTGTTTTATTTTATTTATTTATTTCATTTCTATACTGCCCAATAGCCAAAGCTCTCTGGGCGGTTTACAACAATTATAAAATTACACAATAAAATACAATTATACAATAAAAATACAATTTTACAGTAAAATACAGTATATAAAAAATACAAACAATCAAAACATTGAAAAATTGACACTAAACATTTTAAAAACAATTTTATTGGGGGGGGGGTAGCCTTAAACTTATTTTGCTTTTTCTGTGCTTCACAATTCTGCTGTTGAGACATTGGGAGGATGAGGATTTTGCAAACAAGACCAGCCAGGGTGGAAATATATATATATATATATATATATATAAATTAGAAAGTTCATTTGAAAAGAGAAACTCAAGCTGAAGGTGGGACAGGACTACTTTTATGGGTTATATGACCTTCCCCGACCCGACTCCAGTTCTTTCTGGGGAAGCAGACTCTTCAAACTTTATTTTCCTGGCTGGCCAAAGTCTCCTGCCGCTTCAGCCCTCCATGCTAAAAAAATCGCGAGTTTTTTTCCCCTTTGAGTAAGCTCTGCTCGTTATCACTCAGCATACTTAATGATTTTTGCGAGATTAGAAAGGTGTTCTAAGCACATCTGCATTACAAACTTGAGCAAGACCGGAGCAAGAGCTGTTGTTCTCAAATTAGCATTTCTCTTAAACAGGTTTTACCACCTGCTATGACAGGCTTTTCATTAGGTTTTTGCATTTCAATCACTGTTGCTACGTTTCTTTGTGTGAGAACTTCTTGCTGAAGGACATGGGGAGCTAGCTAGGGTTTATAATATTCAGAGTTAGAAGGGAGCTATCTCTCCAGCCTCGAGCAAAACATCTTTCTGATTCGCAGCTCAATTGTGTATCGCGTGTCAGGTCTGTGAAGGGGGAGAAGGAAAATCGAACTAGATCGAATGATACTTGGGCAGTCGCTGCAAGGATCTCTCACACCTCTACGGATGGTGGCAGCAGCTGAGCAGTGGCATGTACATTTGCAGCCCACCTGGCCTCCCTGCCTTGCTAATGCCCAGACTGTTGAAGAAGAAGAAGAAGAAGAAGAAGAAGAAGAAGAAGAAGAAGAAGAAGAAGAAGAAGAAGAAGAAGAGTGTGTGTGTGTGTGTGTGTGTGTGTCTGTATATATATATATATATATGTGAGTGTGTGAGTGAATCTCTGCTGACTGCTCTTCTCATGGTAAGCCCCACACTGCCTCCAATAATTCCCATTTTCTGCTTCTTCTTTTTTTGCATCACCCCTCCCCCTGCAATTCATTGTAAAAGCATCTGCAAAATGTTATCGTTTGAATGCAAGAACTCGGCACAATGTCTACTCAGAAGGTAGGGGTGGGCGAACTGCCCACCACCACCCGACTCACGGGGTGTTCGCCGAGCACCCCCGCGACGCGATCCATCCCACGGCACTCAGCGAGGTGCTCGGCAGACATCCAGGTCCCCATCGCATCAGTTCCGGCCGGGTCCCCAGTTCATGACTAACTTAAGCCCCATTTATTTCAATAAATCTACTCTAAGCATGACTAAATCTGGATCCAACCCACAGTCAACAGCCTCAAATGATGAATTAGATGTTTAAGTTGGGGAAGCATTCAAACATTTAGCTCGCACTTGCAGTCGAAAGGGGTACAGTCCAGCAATAGATCCATCATGTGAGACTGCTGATTGTTTTGACTGGCCCTTAACTTTGACATCTTCAGTTGAAACATTCTGTGCAGGGCTAAGCTTTGCCTAAGCTTTACCTAAGCTATTAGCAGCAGTCCAAAGGATTCTGGGTGATTTTAATACATTACTGAAAAGCGTTACTTGCTGAACTAGGTTTGTGTTATATATTTATGACATATTGATTGTCAGCAGCTCTTACATTATATTCAAAGCTTATTTGCTTGATTTTAGTGTCACTTTTTCCTGTGCCTTTATTAAATTTATTCAGAAAGCTATTAACCTCTAGAATGGAAATAAAGTTAGCAAGACTATATGATGTGTAGCAATAATGGATAAACAATTATATGTAAATGAATTCACATAGCAAAAGGTCCTGGAGTGGGAATGATGTAACCTCTGGAATAAATCTACTGCAATAATCTTTTTAATAGCAAAACACATTTTAAGTCCTGGTTGGCCTTTTACCATGTTAGAGGGAATGCAGTAAGACTACAAAGTGAGGCAAAAACACATAAACCATGTTGATATTTAGATTTTGTTACACCAAAGACTGGTTATGTGAAAATGGCAAGGAACTTTGAAGAGGTTGATTACATACATTGATTGATGATTGGCTTCAGAATAATTTTCTCTCCCTGGATGGGGGTGGGGGGTGGGCAAAAAGTGACAGTATTGACCCTGTTCATTCAATCAAAATGGTAATGCAACAGAAAGCATGGTTGCCTGCAGACTCAACAAATGTAGAGAACCAGGAGAGAATCTAAATTATGCCTCGTCTGTGTCTAATGTGTATTTAGGAATAAAATTGATTGATGTTACTCCTCCTTTGTCTCTCCCCAGTGTACAGACACACACATACACACGTATGCACGCGCACACACACATACACTCACACACCCCTTATTATAACTGAATGAGAAATTGTGATTTTAAAAGTGGTTTTATCTTCTCAGTTTCATTAGAAGCATTAGTTTTTTAACCCCCTTTCTTTATCTGAATGTTCATACACCGATGTAAAAATAAATAAATAAAAATGCAAAGCAGGTTGAACATGAAGTATTTTTTATCCAAATATTTCTGCTTCTGCCCTTCATAAAAATAAAAAGGGAGAATGGATGAATCCCTTCATCTTTCCACATGCTAGAGGTTGCTGCCGAATATGTATGTCTGTGTACCACCTGTTTTGCCCAGGGTATAATAACAAACATCAGGGGCATTGTATACAGCAGGCTACAACCCCTTCACCTGGCCACACCCCTTTCCCTCAACCACTGCTTGTTTGGTGGTTTCTCAGCTTTTCTTCAGTTTTCCCCATTCTAAATGATTGAAATGCTTCCCCTAAGGCTTAACTGCTGGCAGTAAGAGCTTTAAGGCAAAATATGCTGGCATTCTTGGTATTTTTTGGCTCTACCTCATTTGCCTTTGACTGTTTTGTGTTCAGCACCGCCCACTGACAGCTTCTCGGGCTGAAAGAGGTTCTGCACTCGTGATGTATGGTCTATGCCAGGCATAGACAACCCAGTGCTCTCCAAATGTCTTAGACTGCAACTCCTATCAGCCCCAGCCAGCATGTCCAATGGTCAGGCAGTTGTAGTTTGACATCTGCAGGGCCACAGCTTCCTCATCCCTGAACTAAAGAGATTTTAACTTTCCTACGAAGCATGTCCTTCCGCATTGCTCTTTTCAAACACATGCCCCTTCAAATTGCAAGCAGGAGCATCTCTTTGTGAAGCAAATTACTTTTGGCTGTGTGCACACCAACTTTCCAGGCATGCACCAGGTTTGATGCTGAGTGGTGGGTCCCTCAGCAGTGGTGAAGCCCACCCCACAGTGGCAGCAAAGCCCCTCCCTAGGTGAGGGTGCAAAGAAAGTCCCTCCCCATGGCAGTAGTTCCTTTCCCCTGAAGCAGGTGGGTGCAGCAGCAATAGCACAAAAAAAAAAGTCCATCTAAGAGGCAAGCACCACTGCAGAACCCCACCATTTTAATTCCTTTGCAATGCCACTGGGGCATCAAAATAGTAAATATGTGTTGTGGAGGAGAACTGCTACACATTGTAAGGATATGTCAAGTAAGAATTTATCCGGTGCAGTTGTAATCGATGTTTAAGTTTATTGTACTAGCCAAAGGCCATGACAAAATTTAAAACTCAAATATACAATTATGCACATATACAAATGTATAAAATAATTAATTTAAAGGGACAATGTATATATAAAAAAGTAATTTATAAAATCATCCTGTTCGAATGCAAGTTAGGACCTTCCCCCGGAACACGCGCAGCTGTGGGCGGGGAGGAATTTGCGGACGTGGGGGAAGGGAGTCGAGGACTTACCAGTTGACGCAGGTAATTAGTCAGCATGGGGGTGGGGCTACAGGAGCTAATATTAGGCCCGGCAGCCCCAACCCACACCCTCTTTGTTTCTTGCAGCTCCCTCCCTCCCACCCTGTATACAGTATGGGCTCCTCTGGTCACCGTTAAGGGGCCGAGTAGGAATTTTGGCTCATCTCTACTAGGGGGATGAGCGCGTTTCGCCTACTCCATACTGCTGCAGGGTTGGGGGTGTTTGCAATCAGTACATAGCAAGGCAAATTGGTCACATTTGGATAATAGGCAGGTAAGTGCGGGTTAGGGTATTGATAGGGTGAGGTGAGCATCCCTGGCACCATTCAGGTGACAGGCGGTTTCATGAGGCCTCAGATTGATGGGTCACTAGGCTCAGTCAGCTGAGGATCAGGAACGCCTGGGATGCCTTTGTTCTCGCCAAGCTTGTTGTCGTGGGACTCCGAGAGGGGGTGATGCAACAAAGGCTCCCAATACTGGAAAGTGGAAAATGGGGCGGCGGCGGATACAACGCCACCTCCCGGTTTTGGATGCTCTGCCCAATTGCACAATTAAGCGGCCTAGGAGGCCAGATTAGAATAACCCGCACTCCATCCCTTTGCAGTTCATTGTATGTAAATAAACGTGGCCCAGTTAAATACCAAATAAGTGTCCCGGCTCTTTCTTTCCCTCCTACGTTCGCAAGTAGTCCGAATCACCATGGCAATTAATGGCGATTTTATCAAGTTCTTTTTCCCTAATCTTTTTTGCTGCCAAGGCGAAAAGGGCCACTTTTTGTGTCACTAATCTGTTTGTATCGCTCAGCAGAAAAAACACTATATCTTTTTGGGTGTTTCCTCCTCCATTCAGCAGCAATGGACTCAAGAATTTCTTTCTAGGATCTCTATATAAAGGGCATATTAACAAATAGTGGATAATATCTTCCACTTGCATTTGGCCACATATGCAAAATCTGCGTTCGTATGGTATTTTATTATAACGCCCATCCAGGACCGCAGTTGGCATGACCTGGACTCGCAGTTCAATAAAGGCATTTCTTAAGGAAGCTGGTCTAAGTTTGAATAAGTAGTCAGCTCTGTAATGTTCTGTTTTTAAGAGAGCAAACCATGGGGAAAAATTAGATGTCTTAATTAACTGCAGGTCCTTTCTGGAGTCTATCCAGAAGAGCCAGTCCCTAAGTTGTCTCTTATTCATGTCCAAAACTACCTTCAGCTCTGGGATAGAATAATGGTATAGGTGTTTTTTAACTGTTTGCAACCTATTTTGTGTTCCACTTAATTCCATGAAACATAGAGCAGGGAACCGATCTATGGAAAGAGAAGCCACTCTTTTGACATATTTCAGTTGGGCACTATCTACTCTCACCTTGATAGATGGCCATCCTGATTCTGTTCGCAAGAAAGGTGCTGGTGTGCCCGGTGGTAAGGAATAAAGTTTTCTGAAGAATTTATTCTGCACAATTTCTATAGCGTTAATGGTACTTATATCTTCTCCCCAAATTTCAGCACCGTAAAGCATTTGGCTTATCACTTTGCCATTAAAGATTTTTATGGCAGGTTCGATCTTCTGACCTCCTTCGGTATAGTAGAATTCGGTGCAGTTGTAGCAAGTGATTGGGGAAGCTGCACCTGCAGAATTTCTGACTGGACCCATCCCCTCCTCCCAGCCCAGTGGAACGCTGAAAAAACCAAGGCAAAGCGTGGGTTGCATGTAGACTAATTAGCAGAGCTGTGCTCAAATGGCCTCTCGAAAGACTCCACCCTATTTGTGGGCAGAGAAACTGAGGAGACAATGTCACCAAATTTCTCTGGGGGTGGGAGAAATTCTCCAACAGTTTTGTACAGGTAGGGCTCACCATTGGCAGAGGTTGTAGCACAGCTTCTTCTCCCCCCCCCCCAGTGCTTTGGTTTGTTTGTACTGCCACTGCAAGTGGCAACATCGTCTACTGTGTTGGCAATCTGGCCCCCGATGCAGGTATGAAGGGGATAGTGTTGTGTCTAGCTCCAGGGAATAGGTGGAGCTGGTACTGTGCCAAAATGTGCCATCCAGTTTCTGAACATTTTCTTCCTCCATGAATGAGGCCTACATTGTTCTGCCTTATTCTCAGGGTGTTTTTAAAAAAATCTTACCTAATGTGAGATGGCCGAGGATATTGTGTGTTTTCTTTCTATCACACATCTCTCCATTGTTCTGCAGCCTCACAGGCTGCCTGTGTTTCTTTCTCTAAAAAGGCCCTTTGAGAAGAATTACTTCATGACGTCCTCCTCTGGCCTTTAACTGAAGTGCAGGAAGTCGAGGAGGCTACAGGAGAAAGACAGGAGACTCAGGCAGACTCCTCAACCACCTCCTGTGCAAGGTGATCACAAGAAACCTGAACCGAACCCATGAGAATTCTTCCGAAATTTACTTCTCCTTTGAATTTCTTTTCGGAAGCAATTTCTTCTCTATCAAATTGAATGAGAATGGCTGGAAAAAAATGGGGAAGAAATTTTCAGCACAGCACTACTAATCTGTAAGCAAGCATAATTTGTGCGACTGTTCAAAGTCTGTACTATTTACATGACATGGATGTTAAGGTGTGTTTCTTAACTTACATCTTCTATGCCTTTTGACGCATGAGTGAAAATGGTAAGTGCCTCAACTCTCATCTTAACAAAGAATGTCTGCTATGGTTTGAATAAAGTGAAGTGGCCGCATCTCTGTGCACAGGAATGTAAAATTTCTGGAAATTTTGAAGCCACGTTGGAAAAACAAATGAATTCAGGGATGGGCATATCTGTCAATACAAATTCTATGGAGTTCCTCTCCTTCCCTTTCACTACATCCAGTCCATTCCATGCTGGTTCTGTGTGGTGTGGATGGTGGTTGTTTTTTTGTGTGGAGTGCAGGTACCCCCAAAAATGTGCAGGATTTTTTCATATTTTTTTTAAAAATGTACACATTTTTGTATGCATCCACACATTGACTAACGTGTGTTTGTATGCATTTTTTTTAAAGGTACACATTTTTCTTTGCACACTTTTCAAAATGTGCACATTTTATCAGATGCATTTTTCATTTGGTTCGTTATTTGATAAGGACTTACCATCTGAATCCAACTTTCCTGAAACTTGGCCAGAGTTTACTGTGCTTCATTTAGATACATATGACAAATGTTATGTTTTAATTTGATAAAGAACAGAGTTTTCAAACTGTAACATGGTGGAATGCAAAACAACAACAACAAAATAGCCCTGCCTTGACTTATGCAGCCACCATCAGGCAGTATAATACCGCATTCTTAGTAGAAAAGAAAAGAAGTCCGGTTTTAATCAGTCTAGATTACAGGCAAAGAGACAGTCAATTGCCAGTGTGATACCTTTAAAAGTACTACATTAAGGGTTAAATGAGGTAGGGGGTAAAAACTGTTCTGGGCATTAGAAGCTTTTTGCTCCATTGCTACTTGGCAGGTAGGTAGGAAGGCGATATGAACTTCTAAAGTAGCTGAATCCCAAACAGACAGTTCATCTAATGAGAATAGAGATACATGATTACACAGACAGACTAAGAATTTAAGATGAAATAGAAATTTCTAATGACAAACTGTTTCACATCAAGTTATCTTGTAATATATTCATCCTGAATAGAAAGAGAGTTGACCCCACAGCTATGGCAATATGGGTGTAATCTCTCTGTTGGAAAACCCCATTGAGTTTTCCAACAAAGCCTGCAAAGACACTTAATCATGCTAAATATAACATTTAATAATGAAAGTCACATTAGATTAGCCGCCTTGGGTCCCAATGTTGGGAGAAAGGCGGGATACAAATAAATATAATAATAATAATAATAATAATAATAATAATAGATTATAAGGAACCATTGAAAAACTGATATTGATCTCCATGTTATACTTCAATACTACACTTTAGATTGAGATTGTCCAGAGGTTGACAAATAAATGGAGTAGAACAGAACTGTGCCCAGAATTTGTACATGTCAGGCCATTACGAAAAAAGAAAGGAAAAAAATCAAACTCTGTGTGTGTGTGTGTGTGTGTGTGTGTGTCTGTGTGTCCATATATATCTGTATAGATATGAGCAACTCTGTGATACAGCTGGGCTGGCCAAAAATATTTTGCTGCCTGAAGGAAAGGACAAGATGACACCTCCTTCCTCCCATTCCATGTACAGAACAGAAGCTGACCAGACTGGCAGTTTAATCTTTCTCATACTGGCAATGGGACAGCATCTACCAGCACCCCTGAGGACAGCAGGCTAGCTTAGGTGGGCCAGGGCAGGCCATGTAGCACACACATCTCCAGCCAACGTCTTACCACTGCTCCTCTCCCCACATCTGCTTCCTGAGTCAGTCACCTAATGGTAAGACTGGCCCTCCTATAATGTCAAGACCTTTGCCTAGAGCCATGGATATTAAAGGAAGGATGCTCAGAGGATCTATTCCATAGAGATGTGTGAAGCTCTCCTGAGAAATTTCCCACATTCTTGCCTTTTGGGGTGGTCCCTGTGCCACTTGAAACTGTCACCTGGGGGGCGGAGCCACGCCGGAGATGGAGTAGCAGCCTTCCACAGAGCTCCCAAGAATGAACTGATTAAAAGCATAAATCACCCAAAAAAAATAATGAGAGAAATGTGAGTGTTCAACCTTTCCTCTTGTTTTCCGTCTTTTCCTTCGTCTGGCGAGTTTGTGGGGGAGGATCTAAGTGGAGAAAGTTGCAATTAGAATGAGTTACTGTGTCTCTCTGGGCTGTTAGAAATCCTTATGAAAGCACGGGATAAAAAACAAAGATTAATTCCGCAGTGGAAGAGAGAGAAAAAGCACCCGTCTGATGTTAGTGTATCCAGACTAACTAGATTGTCAGCTGATACTAGTTCAACAACAGAAGATAACTTACAGTTTAAATCTGGTCAGCTGCAAAAGGGAAATTTAGCTGCGTCACAGGCTGAAGCAAGAAAGACTAAGGGAGATAAAATGGCGGATCAATCTGGCAAAGGGCCAGGAGCAAGGGCAAAAATCCCTGGACAGTCTCCAAGTAAAACTCAGCAGACTTTACCAAGTATAGATCAAATGCTGACGCACATGACAGCTCTTATCACGGAGGGAAATGCTTCACTTTCAGAGAAAATGGATAAAAGAGAGGAAAAGCTGACAGTAAGATTAGATAAAATGCAGAAATCTCTGGATTCCGTTTTGAGTCAAACTACTAAGCTGACTTCTAGAGTGGATGATTTGGAAAAAATAACAGCTCAGTATGACATGAGATTTAATGAAGTGGAGACACAGATGATTAATTTACAGGACAGACAACGTCGTCTTAATATTCGGATTCGAGGTTTCCCAAGAGAGGCAGGGGAGACTGCAAGCAGTTTAAGGGCTTCTATTTTGGAATGGCTTGGGGGGGTTGTTCCCCAAGAACAATGGCGGGATCATGACCTTGAGAGAGCACACCGGGTGGGTGCTTTTCGGAGAGGAATGACAAACAGAGATATTATAGTATGTTTTTCCAGTTTTTACAAGAAGAATACTGTAATGCAAGCACTGAGACAGAAATCAGATCAAATTCTATACAGTGGAACTACTTTACAAGTTTATAATGACTTATGTCCTCAAACAATTGCCTGGAGGAAAACGGTGAAACCCTGTACTGAAGTGTTGAGAAAGAAAGGTATCAAGTACAATTGGGGTTATCCAGTATTTCTGTCTTTCTTGTTGGATGACAAGAGATGTAAAATTACATCATATAACCAAGGAATGGGCCTGCTGGGAGAAATGGGATTGTTGGATGGACAGCCTGGAGAAATAAAGAGTCCAGAAGAAGCTGTGGGAGGAGCTATCTAAGTCAAGAAGGAGAGGAGTGGTGGCAGAGAAGAACGAAGAAAGAAGAGATGGAGTTGTATGTTGGTCTTTGTTGTTTTGTCTTCGTTGTGTTTTTTGTTGTTGTTGTTGTTTATCTGTTTCCTTTTTCCCTTTTTGTTTCCCCCCTCCCTTTTTTTATTATAATAATAATAATAATAATAATAATAATAATAATAATAATAATAATATTAAATTGAATAATTGGTTTTTTTTTGTTTGTTTTTTTGCTCCAGAAGAGTAGAGATGGAGAAAAGGGGAAAAGAACTAAAGTGGAGAAAAAAGAGAAGGGGGGAAGGGAAAGAAAGGGAGGGGAGGTAAAGGAAAAAGAAGGGGGAAAAAAAAAGAAAAAAAAAGAATTGAAAATGAAGATGGTGATTGTGAGATATTTTTTCGTTTTCTTGTTTTTTTGGGGGGGGGGAGGGTCTTGAAGGTTGCTGTCCTGAAGGGTTTGGGTTTCGTTTCCCCCCCCTGAGTAGGAGGGTAGGGTTAGAGCGGGGCATGTTGCCCTGGCATGGTAAGGGGGGAGAAGTCTATAGATGTGGGATAGGTGGGAGGAGGTGTTATGTGTTTATTGTCTTCACTAGAGGGGGCCAAAGATTCAGAATTGTTTTAGTAATTGATGGATCCTAAATTGAGGATTTCTACGTTGAACGTTAAAGGCCTGGGAACTGTTATCAAAAGACGGCGCATTGAAGCACTCTTAAAGAAAGACAAGGCGGACATTATTTTTCTGCAAGAAACGCACCAGTCAAAGAAAGGGGAGAATGAATTAAAACTGAGGTGGTCCAGTTTGTATGAAACGGCATTTGGATCTTCAAATTCAAGAGGGGTGGCAATTATTATTTCTAAAAACTGTGGTTTTGGAGTCTTAAAGGTCAAGAAGGATGACAGAGGGAGATATATTATAATTAATGGTACTATGGGGGGAGAAGAATTTGTATTAATTAATGTGTATGCACCAAATCAGAATCAAGGTGAATTTTATCAAATGGTGTTTAAGGAAATGGGTGTTATACAGAATCAGAGGGTTATTATGGCTGGTGATTTTAATATGGTGATGGATAAAAGGGTAGATAAATCAAACCCTACGGATGGGGAGAGGAGGAATAACATTACATTTTTGAATAAGGTAATCACTAAGGAAGGCTTGGTGGATGTTTGGAGAGAAGTTAAAGGGCAAGATAGAAGATACACGTATTACTCATCAGCTTTTAAGAATTTTTCTAGGATAGATTATATATTTGTGTCTAGGAGTTTGGTTTCTAGGGTCATGAGTACTGAGATAGGTATTATAAAAATCACGGATCATGCGTTGGTCAATTTGGATTTAAAGATAGGGAAGGATTATAGAGAGGCTAGAAGATGGAGGTTGAATTGTAATATTTTTAAAGTAAAACATATAATTGAAAAGATAGAGAAAGAGATGATGGAAATTTGGGAATTTAATCAAACAGAGGATTGTAGTCAAGCCATAATATGGGACACTATGAAAAGTGTTATGAGAGGTATTGGAATAAGAGAGGGAGTTAATTTAAGAAAACAACAGGAGGCTTTTAATAAACAAATAGAAGAAGAGATTAGGGAGTTAGAAGAATATTTTTTAAAGAATAGGGATAAGAAGGTATTTGCTGAACTGCAAGCTAAGAGGAAAGAATTTGAGAATAAAGATATAGATAAAGTGCAAAGGAATCTGATATATATGAAAAGAGAGTTTTTTGAGAATAGTAATAAAAATTCTAAAATGTTAGCTAGATCTGCACAGAAAAAAAGAGAGAAAAATTTAGTGGGGGTGATTAAAGATAAGAAGGGTAAGGGATATAATTTAATGAAGGATAAACTAAAAATTTTTCACGAATTTTACTCTGAATTGTATAAGGCTGGGGTATGTTCTGAAGTAAGGATTATTTATTTATTTATTTATTTATTTATTTAATTTTTATACCGCCCAATAGCCGAAGCTCTCTGGGCGGTTTACAACAATTAACAATACAGTCCCTGCCCGCAGGCTTACAATCTAAAAAGACACGACACACAAGGAAAAAGGAATGGGGAGGGAAGAAGGGGGAATATTACTTATGTAATTCTCTGTGTCTCAAGAAGCTCCAGCCTCCTTCTTCTTCCCCACAGGGCTGTAGATGTCAGTTAGCCCTGTGGGGGGGGGGGCAGTCCAACTGGAGCAGGCCCTGATGTTCCCTCGGCCTGCTCCAGCCTCCGTCGTTCCTTCTTCCCCACAGGGCTGTAGATGTCAGTTAGCCCTGTGGGCGGGGGCAGTCCAACTGGAGCAGGCCCTGATGTTCCCTCGGCCTGCTCCAGCCTCCGTCGTTCCTTCTTCCCCACAGGGCTGTAGATGTCAGTTAGCCCTGTGGGGGGGGGCAGTCCAACTGGAGCAGGCCCTGATGTTCCCTCGGCCTGCTCCAGCCTCCGTCGTTCCTTCTTCCCCACAGGGCTGTAGATGTCAGTTAGCCCTGTGGGGGGGGCAGTCCAACTGGAGCAGGCCCTGATGTTCCCTCGGCCTGCTCCAGCCTCCGTCGTTCCTTCTTCCCCACAGGGCTGTAGATGTCAGTTAGCCCTGTGGGGGGGACAGTCCCACTGGAGCAGGCCCTGATGTTCCCTCGGCCTGCTCCAGCCTCCGTCGTTCCTTCTTCCCCACAGGGCTGTAGATGTCAGTTACCCCTGTGGGGGGGGCAGTCCAACTGGAGCAGGCCCTGATGTTCCCTCGGCCTGCTCCAGCCTCCGTCGTTCCTTCTTCCCCACAGGGCTGTAGATGTCAGTTAGCCCTGTGGGGGGGGGCAGTCCAACTGGAGCAGGCCCTGATGTTCCCTCGGCCTGCTCCAGCCTCCGTCGTTCCTTCTTCCCCACAGGGCTGTAGATGTCAGATTAAAGAATATATTGAAAAAAATTTGAAAATAAAAATATTAGAAGAGGATAGGGATTATATGGAACAACCTTTTACGGAGTTAGAAATAGAGTTTGCTATAAATAAATTAAAAGGAGGTAAAACTCCCGGAATAGATGGTTTAGGGGCTGAATATTATAAGGTTCTCAAGAAAATGTTAATTCCCAAGTTAAAAAATTTGTTTAATGATATTTTACAGGGGGGAGAGATCCCTCCTTCTTGGAAACAATCTTTGACCATTTTAATTTTGAAACTGAATAAGGATCCGGCAGACCCAGGATCCTATAGACCAATTTCATTAATTAATCAAGATGCAAAATTAATGTCTGCAATATTAGCTAGAAGAATGAATAGTTTTGTTAGTAAGTATATTGGTTTAGATCAATGTGGTTTTGTACAAGGTAGACAAATGGCAGATTTGACTAGAAGAGTGTTAAATATAATATATTTAATTAAGAAAAATAATTTGAAGGCAGGGGTTTTAGCATTAGATATTTTCAAGGCCTTTGATTGTGTGGAATGGCCAGCATTAAAGAGGATAATAAAAACTATGGGGTTTGGTGAAAAGTTTCGAGGAGTTATTGATCAATTGTATGCTCAAAATACGACGTCAGTCGTAGTAAATGATGGTATAACTGATCAAATTCATCTAGGCCGAGGTACCAGACAGGGCTGTCCCCTTTCACCAATCTTATTTGTGTTAGTTATGGAGGTTTTGGCAAATGTAGTTAGAGAGGATAGTGATTTAAAAGGGATAGGGATAAAGGATAAGATAAAAATTAATCTTTTTGCAGATGATACTTTGTTAACAATTGAAAATCCCATGGAAATGATGGATAGGTTAGAGAATTATTTAAAGGAGTTTAGGGAAGTTACCAGGTTGCAAGTAAACTGGGATAAATCTGAGATTATGTTGTTTAATTATAGTAAAATAGAGGAATTAGAAGGGATTAAAAAGAGATCAAATATTAAGGTAAAAAGTATGATTAAATATTTAGGTATAGATATTTTAAAAGAGTTAGAAAAAATAGTAGAACAAAATTTTAGAAAGTTAAAGAATGAGGTAAAAAAAAGATAGAGGAATATAAAAAAATTGGACTTTCATGGTTTGGTAGAATAGCTTTGATAAAAATGAAGATATTACCAAAGATAAATTTTTTATTTAGAATGATACCAAGTAGTTTATCAGAGAAGGAAATTAGGGAATGGCAAGCAATAATTAATAATTTTTGTAATGGGGGGAAAAAGGCGAGGATTACTAAGAGTAAATGGTATAAATCCCAAAAAGAAGGGGGGCTTGGCCTTCCTAATATCAAGTGGTATTATATAGCTAATCAGTTAAGGTTTATTATGGATATTTTAGTTAGGAAGAATATTTTGTGGGTAGAAATAGAAACGCAGGAAATAGAAATGGGGATGGAAAATTTTTTATTTTCAAACAAAAGTATTACTAGTGTAAAAAGAATAGAAAATCCCTTCCTGAAAAATATGGTAGGGATTTGGAACAGTAACAGACAGATCTTTATACCAGGGATATCACCGTTAACTCCAGTTGTAGCAATGGAGGACTTTCCAGAAAATGCACAGCATTGGGAGGCAATATTTAGGGAAAATAAGGTTATCAAATTAATGGATTGGATGGGAAAAATTGAGACTAGACAACAAATATTGGAAATGATTGGGCCAGATAGAATTTCGTGGTTAAATTTAATGCAATTAGATCAGTGGACTAAGAAATGGAAAAAGAAAAACGAGTATGAGAGGGAGTTTACTGGATTTGAAAAGAAAGTGTTGTCTAGAGAACTTATAGAAGGGAATGTTTCTTCTAGAGGGTTAACTAAGGAGATATATAAAATGATGCAGAGGATTGAAGCGAAAAAAGACAACCTTAAGATGATGTGGGAAATGGAGTTTGAGGAGGAGATATCAAATGCGGGGTGGAGAAATATTTGGGGCAGACGTATATTAAGAAATATGTCGGTAAGGATAAAAGAGAATTTTTTAAAAACTGTTTGGAGATGGTATTTGACTCCAGTAAGATTAAATAAAATAGATAGTAATTGTGCTCCATTGTGTTGGAGAGGATGTCAGGAACTTGGTACTTATGCTCATATGTGGTGGAGCTGTAAAAGTGTATTGGATTTTTGGAATAAAATTTTTGGAGAAATTTCACTAATTATTGGTATTAATGTGGAGGTCTGTCCAAAATTAGCATTGTTATCAATAACGGAGAAACTTTTGTGCTCACAAGAGAAAAAGGAACTAATTGTAAGTTTATTAGCGGCAGGGAGATTATTGATTGCAAGGAATTGGAAAGTTCAACATCAGTATTTAATAATAGACTGGTATAAAGAGGTTTGGGATATTGCTTTAAATGATAAACTAACATGTAGTATTAAATGTAAAAGGGGACAATTAAAGAAAAATAATTTTAAGGAAATATGGGGGTCATTTTTAGATTATGTTTTAGTAAAGGGGAAAGGGAGTAAGCCATGTCATGATATGATGTATTTTTGGAATATAGATTAATAATGTATAATGTGGATAGAATTGGTTTTGGCCCCGGGGTGACGGGTGCACTTGTAGTGTATGATTTGTAGGTTTATGGTTTTTTTTTGTGTGTATGTGTGTTCTTTAAAAATAAATAAAAATTAATTACAAAAAAAAAAAAAAGAAACTGTCACCTTCTCTTTAGAGGGGTTTCCCCTATTTTGAAAAGCAGCGCATCAAGTTGTCATTGTGTTGTAAATGCAAAGTGCAACCTAGTGAATTTTATCAAAAGTGTTTTGGCTCCTGCTGTAATTTCTCTTAAGAGAAACATCAAAAGATCACCTCACATGTAAGCCCTGTTTGGGCATTCAGATCCACCACACAACTAGAGTCACACAAGGGAGAGCTGAAATATGCTCACTAGCTCCAGGAAGGAGAACGCTAGCTCCCTCTCCTCCATTATCTCCTCATTGATGGCCCTGCCGGCCTCCACATGTTCGACGGTGAATCAGGGTAGAGCAATGGGAAGCCTGCCCTGCTTGTGTAGAGCAGAAGCCTGGAGATCTAAATTGTGTAGAATCCTGACAATCTAATGGCCAAACTAAACTTTTTCCTGATCATGTATAGTAGAACTATGTGTGATTGTTTTCGCTACTCTCCTGCAAGTGCACAGAGACCCGACTCAGATCAGGGCCATGGCACTTTGGGAGGAAGGTTTAAGCTTCCTTCCTCACCCAATTTTTCCTGAAATTCCACCACCCCCTGCAGGGGGATGATGTTAAAAAAAGAAATAGGTTTCTATTGGAATTAATGGAGGCTTTTCTTCTTTTTTTGCTCTCCATGGGAGTGGGAGAGCACTAAAATTTCAGGATGAAAATGTGCTTAAACCCTCCTCTCCTGAAGTGCCATGGCCCTGATCTGAATCAGGGACATATGCACTTGCAGGAGAGTAGGGAAAACAATCATGCATAGTTACACTAAGTGTGATTAGGCAAATGTTTAGTTCGGCCTTAAATCGCACAAGAAGCAAACATAACTAGGGCAGGCTCCCCACTGAAGATGTTCACCCTGCAGTGGGGCTCGCAATGGAGGGGGCAGAGCTAGCATGCTTGTGCCCTCTTCCCCACATAATTCCAATTGTGTGGGGGATTTGAACACAATAGGGCTTTTGTTTTAAGGCAAACTGTGGTGACAATGCTACTGATCTCCAACCTTAGAGGTTCAATTTATACAGCCAGTTTGGACATGGCCCCCCCAAACCATATACTTTCCAAAATTTTTAGAGAAGAAAGATGCTATGGATTAACCACTGACACATTTCCATCTCCACTATATCAATTCTTAAAACTTCACATCCTAAAATGATACTCATTTTCAGGCTGAACAGATGGCGCCTTAGGAATTTGTGAATTTCTTCACAATGTCCAGTCAGACCTCCATAAACACATTGCTTGGAGAAGAGGATAGTGTTTGACAAATTATATTTGTACATCTGAGCATGTAAAGACAGGGTTTCAGGATTAGATTAGTGATAGTTACTGGAAAAGCAGCTGTTAGGATGACTTAGTTTAATGGCAGCACACCAGATGAAAAGGCAGAAATCATAACTGGTGCTCTTACTCTGAGAACAAAGATGTAGGAATTCAATAGGGTTTTTTAAAACAAAAAATCAGGGTGGAATACAGAGAGAACAGATGCACAATGGTTAAGAAATAGATGCATCAACAAGTATAATCCCCCCCCCTCTCTCTCTCTCTCACACACACACACACACACATTCTGTAAAAACTACAAACATCTCTGCCATTGGCAGAAGCAAAAGGGAGTGGGTTGTGAATGTGGCATAGGTGGATTGGGAAGGCATTGGACTTGCAGGATCCAAAGCCACCCCAGTCCCAGGGATGTTGAAGAGTCCTTGGTCTCGAGTCACGAGTCAAGTCATGAGTCCTTGGACCCGAGTCTCGAGTCCAAGTCCGAGTCCTTGGTCCAAAATGGTGACTCCCGAGTCCCGAGTCACTCCCAAAGCTGACTCCACGAGTCCCTATTAAAATCAATGGGGTTTCCCCCCAACAAAATAAGGCTACTTCAGATGTGTGGCTTAAATAAATTCTAGGCACAAGTGTGCCTTTTTATTTCAAAACTCTGCAACTGATTTTGGCAAGAACAGACCAGGAGACAAACCCAAAATAACCAGACAGGCAGAGGAGGCAGGGAACCCCAAAGCAGGCAGGCAGAGGTCCTTGTCTTGGACAATTCAAACTGTGGAACTGGTTAAGAAGAGACCAGGCAGGCAGAGGAGGCAGGGAACCCCAAACAGGCAGGCAGAGGCAGCCAAACCCAAAATGTCTGAAAGGTTGCATTTTAGGAAAATGATTTTAAAAAATAAACTTGCTGTACTTCCTAAAACTTATCCATGTTGCATTTGAGGAACATGATTTTTTCTAAATGTTTGCCCCCCCATTCTGGAACGGTGAGGTCTCATCACAATTTCACCCTCACTCTTCGCTGGCGATCGCACTCCTCTCCACTCCTTCTGGCACAGCCCAGGGATGTTGAAGAGTCCTTGGTCTCGAGTCCCGAGTCGAGTCTCGAGTCCCATTAAAAATATTGGGACTCGAGTCCGAGTCGAGTCAGAGGGGGGACTCAGTCCGACTCACGAGTCGAGTCCCCGAGTCCGAGTCCCCATCCCTGCCCAGTCCCCAGACATGCCCCCAATGTGGGGGGCGGCGGATCTCTGCCAGCTCTGGAGCTAGCATGGGTAATTTCCTTCCCACTGCAAGCAATGGGAGGGAAATAGTTAAAAAAGAAAGAAAGTGAAAACCCAATGGTGGACTGAAAAACAAATGCCTGCCAGCCACCCTGCTAGGCTCGCGCCAGCAGATCTTGGGATATTTCAGAGGCTCTGACTTTGGATGTCTCCACAGCAGCAGATAGGATTGTTGTGCCTGTGAACACAAAGGAGAATTGACAGACTGTGTTTCATGTGAGTTTGATTCTTTGTTTCATATCTTTCTTTTCTTTTCTTTTTTTCTAAAATATTACGTACTGTCTTACATTAGTCAAAACATGTGCATGAGAGCATCCTCTAACTCTCCACGTGTCCAGCAAGAAGAACTACCAGAATAATTTGGTTTGTCCAATACAGAAGGGGTCCAATGGATTCATAGTAACTGCTGCATTAGCCTAAGATCAAACACAGAGGAAGCTACTGGATTAAGAGCTTGTTTCTACTGTACTGTAAGTATGGTGTGCCCCAGTTCTACAAGCCATGCTAGACATATAGAATTTAAACAGATAACCTATGCACCATTCAGTGATCAGCAAATCTCCCTAGTTTGACTCAGACTGGACCAGAATAAGTCATACTATTCCCCTCCCCCTGCCAAAGGGAGATGGCTTGGCTTATTCTGAGGGCATTGGAATCCCACTGCCAAGCCCCTGTGAGTCTCCAAGCCCACTCTCTTCCACCACTGGCTCACCCATGATGAGCCCCCTCCTCTCTCCATTCATCGGAATAATGGGCTCAAGTTACAGGATCCCAGATTTCACCTAAACATCAGGAAAAATTTCCTGACTGTCAGAGCAATAAGGCAATGGAACCAACTACCTAGGGAGGTGGTGGGCTCTCCCACTCTGGAGGCATTCAAGGTGAAGCTGGATGGCCATCTGTCACGGATGCGTTGACCTGGATTCCTGCATTGAGCAGGGGGTTGGACTCGATGGCCTGGTAGGCCCCTTCTAACGCTACTTTTCTATGAGTCTATGATCCCACCACGGAGCCTCCCCCCCCTGCTGATATTATTACCACTCTTCCTCCAGTGGTAGTTGGCAGGAGGGAGGGAAGAAAGGGGCAGGGGTCATAGGGATGGATGAATCTGTCAGTTTTGCTTTCTCCTGCATTCAAAATCTTTAAATCTTAAGTTCCTTCTGTCTCAGATACAAAGAACTCTGTGAAATTTGGTAAACTCTTATAAAAAATGAACCAAAATGAAATTCTCACCCAGCTGCACCAGCCAAATTCAATAGGTACAAGGAGATAACCATGTTTTGCTTGCCTGCCATATAGCTGTTGAAGCAGGGGTGTACAGCATGTGCCCCCCCAGTGCCCCCCATTGTAACTTTTTTTTAAAAAAAAGCTTTTGGAGGGGATATTTAGATCCTTTTTTGAGCTTTTAGTGCTCCCCTTTGGTGCCCTGCAGCTGCTCCAGATGCCATTTTATTTTATTTTTTAAAAAAAATATTTCAATTTTTTGGCACAGCGGGTGTGAAGTTTTGGGGTGGGTGTGTGCAAAAATGGCCCCTGAACCTCCCAAAGTTTCCCACCTCTGTGTTGAAGATGAGGAGTGTGTCAGGAAAAAAAAAGTGGCAACCCCAATTTGGTAACACAGACATGGTTGAACACACAGGGATTGAAACCCTGGCTTTTAAGAGCGAAGCACTCAAAGCCTGGGCCTGGATGGATGAATCTGTCTTTTTCGGTTCCTCCCACATTCTTTTTTGTTTTAGTTTCAAGTTCTTTCCATCCTGTTTATGAATATATTTGCAAATTTTGGTACATTCTTCTAAAAAGCGAACTGAAACTAGGGGTGGGCGACCTGCTGGGACCCGACCTCCCTCTGGTTCGGCGGACGCTGCTGCTGCGCCTGCCAAGCTGGGCCGAAAGCTGGCACACACCGAGCCGTTCACCATATTTCCGGGTTCCCGGCAGGCTGCTGTTTACATAGAAAATGCCTTAAGATACTTCAAAAGTGGCTGCAATTTGCACAAATTATTCAAATTGTGCCCGCTTTAGGCATTTTAAGGCATTTTCTACGTAAACGCTATTTGTGCAGACTCTTCCAGTCCATTTTTATTCATATCAGTGGATCTCCCAGGCTGCATTGGAGAGCTTTGAAACCAATTTTTGTCCATCCAAATGAAAGTGAATTTGAGTTTCAGGATATTTTATGCAGGACAAGCCAGATCCTACTATATTTTTACTAGCTGTCCAGAACATAATGATCTCTATAAAGATAGATTATTTCATCCCCATACTGCCAGGGGAATGAAAGACAATGTGACCAATTTTGCTGTCCACAAGATTAAATTTTTGAATAATCTACGTGAGTTTATGAGCTCCCAACCTCCATCAAGAGCACCAACTGGCCTTGAATTTTCCCCCAATTACTTATATACTTCCCATAATTACACACAGTTTATTTGGTTCTTAGAACTGACATTAAGCTTTGCAGTATAATGAATGATAATTAATTCATTCTGGATACTTAAAAGGGTACTTTGACCTTGTAAAACACAGTCCTATTTTTGTTGTGGTTGTTGTATTAAGGCTGATGAAAATGTGATATTCAAAAGGACAGTACATCAACATACATTATAACAATGGTAGGGATGGTTGGGAACTTTTTCTGGTTGTGTGAGAGCGACAGAGGAAAATAGAACTTTTGCAAAGCTCACAATCATCTTATATTTAGTAACATTCTTCCAAGGCCAGCACCAAGGGTAGACATTGTTGGGCAGGGCATCTACTAAGGGCCCACATTCCAGCAGGGATCTACTGATGAGAATGGATGTATGAGAAATTAGTTTCAGTTCATTTTTGATCTGCATTTCACCCAGTTTGCACCTTCCAGACTGAACATGGAGTTAGACGCAATCTCCAGTTGAAGTCTGTACATTTCAGAGCTTGCACTGTGATTTGCAGACCAAAAATAAAAATAAAAATGCATTTGATATCATGCATACATTTAAACAATGCATACATTTCAAAATGAGTACATTTCAAATTGAGTACATTTTTTAAAAAGTGTACAAATACACATTAATCATTGCAGAAGAATGCGTACATGTCAAGAATGCATACATTTCAAAATGAGTACACTTCAAAAATGTGTACATTTAAAAATGCACACTATTGATGCATACATTTGGAAAAATATGCACAGAAATATGCATGGATTTTCATGCGAAAGAAACAAAAAACAAAGCACACAATCTTTGTGTGGCATAGAGCCAGTGTGGCGTAGTGGTTAAGGTGTTGGACTGGGACTCGGGAGATCCAGGTTCTAGTCCCCGCTTGGCCATGAAACTCACTGGGTGACTTTGGGCCAGTCACTGACTCTCAGCCTAACCTACCTCACAGGGTTGTTGTGAGGATAAAATGGAGAGGAGGAGGATTATGTAAGCCGCCTTGGGTTCCTTGCAGGAAAAAAGGTGGGGCATAAATATAATAAATAAAATAAAAAGATAAATCTGATACAGACTTGAGTTGGAATGAGCTTTGAGATGGAATTCGGAAAACTTCCGCAAGCTTAAGTTTTGCTGTTTCACACATCACTACAAAAGCCCCCTAAACTTGCTCCTGCCCTTCACCATTGCCACCTGCTTGTTCACCTGCCTCTCACTCTAGCCCAGCCAATGGTGGTGGTGAGAAGGAAGAGCAGTAGATGCCACTACCTACTTGCTCACTGGTAGCAGGTGGTGACAGTGGCAGTGAAAAGACAGACTCATTGAGGGAGGAGGCCCATGGAGGATGTCTTGCCCAAGGGCCCTCAAAACACTTGGGATACTTCCAATCCCTTTTGGAATTCACTATTGTGGTGCTTGAAGAATGGATAAAGAACCATTTCCTTTAAAATTTCCTGTTGTTGATAGTTAATTATGGTGTACCATCTTGTATTGTGGTCTTATTGTCTTTTATGATTTTAATAGTTGTGAACTGCCCAGAGAACTTTGGCTACTAGGAGGTATAGACATGTAATAAACTAATACAGTAATACCTCAGATTACGAGTAACTCGGTATGCGAGCTTCTCGTAAAACGAGCAAAATTTTAGCATTTATTTACATTTGAAAGACGAGCAAGTCTCGCAACATGAGCCACACGCTCTGCCCACGACTAGCACTTAAAGTGCCAACTCCCCAGCTTTGCCTTTCTGGAAGGGAGCGAGGTGGCGCAGCCGCTCACTCTGTGGGCACCTCGCGCTGCTGCGCCGGCTCCCTGCCTGGGATCCCCATGGAGGCGAGGTGCGGCCGCTCGCTGTGCGGGCGACTCGCGCCGCTGCACCGGCTCCCTGCCCGGCAGCCAGCAAAGCACCCCGTGGAGGTGAGGGAGCCACATCACTCGCTCTGCATGCGCCTCGCGCTGCCGTTTTGAGGCGAGGCGCGGCGAGGCGCGGCTGGGAGCCCGGGAGCCGGCACATCAAAGCGAGTTTCCCCATTAGAAATAATGGGAACTCAGATGATTCGTTCCACAACCATTTAATCACTGCTCTGCTGGCTCCCTCGATGGGGCTCCCTGCCAGGGAGCCGGCAAAGCAGTGATTAAATGGTTGTGGAACGAATCATCTGAGTTCCCATTATTTCTAATGGGGAAACTCGCTTTGATGTACGAGTATTTTGGATTACGCGCATGGTTCCGGAACGAATTATGCTCGTAATCCAAGGTATTACTGTATTCTGGTTCAGATACTCTTTCCTTCATTCCGTAGGTAACACATTTTCTTTTCCTTTGTGGGGTTTACACAAGAGCACCCTCCCAGCAGCTGGCAAGGGGAATGGGTTCCATTTTAGAAAGACGAGGATGTACATGCCTTGTGATTTCTTTTTCCTATTATTCATGTCAATGTTAACATGTCATCATCAACAGTACAAACAATAGATATTAGCCATTCAACAATAATAGGGCATCTCTGTTAATTATATTGGAGGGCTCCTGGCACAGTCAGCTGTAACTCATAACAATACTCAGCTTCTGTTGGCCTGTAGTTATTTACCAGGGTGGCAATATTTTACAGTTCCGGTGCCTGAAAGCCTCTGAAATGGGAGAGTGCAATTCTAGATTGCTGGGCTGCAGTGGCTTCCTCATCTTCTCTGCTGCAGATCTGAAACAGCAAAATATAAGGCTTATTGGACCAGCCTCAGCTTACTCTAGTGTGCTGCAGTGCTTTCTGAGGCACTCTGTCTAGCATAAGTGCTCTGTAGAAGATGGATTTTTAATACATATCCCCAAACTATAATTACACTTTTTAATACAGATTAAAACACATTTGTTTCTCACACAAACCATGATAACCCTCAGCCCTAGGTTGAATAGACCCTGATAAGTTGAATTCATATACACTTAACGGTATTCAAATATTAACATTATCTCTTAACAATTACTTGGGGATTGATTCCAATTGTATGACCCAGAGGCCAAAGTTTCCTCACAACCAGCTGGAAAAAGCAAAATGGGGGGGGGGGGTTATTGAATTGAACAGGCCTCAGGTCACTCTGGTGTTCTGTTTTCTGAGGGGAAGTGTCACCACCCTGGCTAACATATGGTACAATACACTAAATATGTAGTATGCAGCTGTCCCTCACTTTGTTTTTACTCACAGGTACGTGTGTAGGGACCTGATACAAATTGGGGCTACTGCATATGGGTAGGGGAGGTTTAAACCTTCCCTCAGCCACTTGTTTCCCAAAGGGCGGGAGAAAGCCTCATTAGCACCAATGGAGGCTCTTCTTTTCTTTTAACCTCCACGTGGGTGTTGCCAGGTACTACAGAGCCTATGTTACTGTATGTGGTGTGCATTGCTTGACTGTCAGGGATAAAAAGTGTGACACTTATTGGCAGATGTCACTGAGTAGCACTGGAAGAGGGTCCGCCATTTAATGCTATCATAAATGCAGACATTATTTCTTGAGAATTCATAGGGCGCACGCACAGGCCTTAATTCTGATAACCACATCATCCATTCAGTGTATACTGAACATGGACTTCTGCTTCCAATTGATTCTTAAGGATGATTCATACTTTACCTGCAGCAGTGTGGGAAGCAAAGCAAAGCAACTAGCTTCACTGCTAATAACCAGGGATGTTGAAGAGTCCTTGGTCTCGAGTCACGAGTCGAGTCACGAGTCTTTGGACCCGACTCTCGAGTCCGAGTCCGACTCCTTGGTCCAAAATGGTGACTCCGATTCTTTTCTCCCTTTCTATTGCAAATTCGAACCCAACTGAGTCATGAACAGCAAGATCTTTTGTTTGCTTTTGTTTGTGTCTTAATTGACTGCTAAATTCCTAAGTCACCAGGGATTATGCTGATTAGAACAACATCTCTGGCTGTGGATGGCATAGTCTTTACATTCCTACTTAGAATGAAAAAGTATTTTGTGTTATAGATTTTGTGTTATAGATTTTATAGGCATGTGCTAATTGATTTTAAGGTAACTTTTTTTCTAGTTCTGACTGAGAGTCTGAGAGGGAAGCCTGCTCAGTATTATGCCAATTGATTTTAAGGTAACCTTTTCTAACTCTGAGAGGGAAGCCTCCAGCCAGAGAGGCTCCAGCCAGAGAGGCTCCAGCCAGATTGCCCCTGGCAGTATGCAAATTGCAAATGCAATGCATAGAGGCAGTATGCATATGCAAGCTGTTTTTTGAATCTCAAATGCAATGCATAGAGGCAGTATGCATATGCAAGCTGTTTTTTGAATCTCAAATGCAATGCATAGAGGCAGTATGCATATGCAAGCTGTTTTTTGAATCTCAAAGCAAAAACCTGTATTACAGCTCTGGCTCACAGAGAGCTCGAAGATCTCTCTGTGATGGGAATGAACGTCTTTTTAGTTCACAATGGATCGTTAATTATGCTGTGTGATCAGTGAACAGAGGTTACTCGAAGAAGAAAAAAACCGCGGGTTTTTTAGCACATCTCAAGTGTGCCTTTTTATTTCAAAACTCTGCAACTGATTTTGACAAGAACAGACCAGGCAGCCAAACCCAAAATAACCAGGCAGGCAGAGGAGGCAGGGAACCCCAAAGCAGGCACGCAGAGGCAGCCAAACTCAAAATGTCTGAAAGGTTGCATTTTAGGAAAATGATTTTAAAAAATAAAATCTTCGCTGGCGGTCGCACTTCTCTCCACTCCTTCTGGCACAGCCCAGGGATGTTGAAGAGTCCTTGGTCTCGAGTCCCAAGTCGAGTCTCGAGTTCCATTAAAAATATTGGGACTCGAGTCAGACTCGAGTCAGAGGGGGGACTCAGTCTGACTCACGAGTTGAGTCCTCGAGTCCGAGTCCCCATCCCTGCTAATAACCATTGTGAAGTAAACCCAATGTGTGGAAGAGACCACCATTTTAGTTACTTTCATAGGATATTTCCCAGTTGAGTCTTTTATCCTGCCATCATCCTGCCTCATTCACAGCATTCCTGTGGGAGGGCCCAGATGTCATTGTCTTCCGCTTGTAACCCTCCCATGTTTTCTAACTGCTTCTTCCATAATTTCTTTACCACAGAAAATCTGTCAGAGAGAAAAAGACGTAATAGCTGCCTTCTAATTAGGAGCTCTCCGTCTGGAAGCATCCCAATATCAATATTCTCATCTAGCCAAACCTGGCTTGGCAATTAACCATGTTACCAGCCTTAGACAGCCTAGGGATGGGCAACCAGCTGAGGTGGTCGCCAGACTTCCAGGTTCCCAGAACTACATTGTTTACGTAGAAAACAGCCTAACTTGTACAAATTAGACTGTTTTCTACATAAACAACGTAGCACTAGAACCTGCTTTCAAGTTGCTTTGCCCAGCCCCAGCTCGGCTCACCAGAACATGAGTTGAGCTGGGGAAAAGGTAGGGTGAGCGGAGCTTGGGGGGGTTGAGCCCAGCGAGTTCACAGGACTTCCACCCCCCAATCGAGCTCCGCACACTTTTATAGGGATGTGCTGGAGCTGGGAAGTCCAGCTTGTTTGAGCTCGATGGACTTCCTGCCCGCTTCTGACCCAATGAGCAGAAGCAGGCTGAGTCGTTCCCCCCCCTACGTGACTTTCATTTCTAAGATGGACCATAATTTGTGCATTTTTTTAAACGCTAGGGAAATTTGCACAAATCGCACTGCTCGAGCAATTTGTGTAAATTTCTGCAATTTGTGCAAATTTATGCAAATTGTGCACCAAGAAAAAGGCATTTGGTGTGTTTTGCACAAATCAGCACCTGAATAGCTCATGGGTCTAGAGCACTTTGTGTAAAATCAGCCAATTTACACAAATTGTATGATGACCGCATGCATGCTTTTCAGCTGCTGATTTGCTCAAATCAGCTGATTTTATGCAAAGCGGGCTAGATTCACATGCTTTTTGGGTACCAATTTGCACAAATTGCACAAATTTATGCAAATTTCCTTAGCTTTTTTAAAAAATAAATAAATGCGCAAATCACGGGCCCAACTTAGAGATGGAAGTCCATGGAAGTTGGAAGCAACTAAGGAAGTCTGTGTGTGTGTCTAGGTGGTAGGGCAACTGAAAATTTTTGAGTCAGAATCTGTATGCTATGCTGCTTTACTGTGCATGCTCCAAACCTCACAATCAGTTCCAAACTTAATAGCAAATTTATAATACATCGATCCAGACTTGCTACAAAGGTGAGCATTATGAAGGTCCAAGTTCTGTCCAACGAGCCAACTAATTAGGAAATTCAGTGGCATCACTAGAAATCACTAGCCCGTGATTTGTTTTTAAAAACTCTGCTCTGTTTTGGAGGTGTGAAACTTTAGAATTGTTCTGCTCCCAAAATAGTTGTTTCAAACACGCATGTCAAATGGTTTATTCCTGCTGATAATCCTGCTGCTAGTGATCCCAGGGCTGCTGAATTTCAGTGGCTGATGTTGTTTTAGTGATAGGCAAACTGACCCCAAATGAATTCGTTATTTCCTTGGAAAGTATCAAATTAATCCATGTAATCTTAGAGGAGAGTTGTCCTTGAATTTGAGGTCTTGTTCTGTGTATATGAGTTTTTGCATGTGTGCAATATCAAATTGCATCTTGGGAGCTCTATTTGGGAATCATGTAATGTGTCATAACATCATGCATTACCAGATTACATACCCCTTCCTGGTGGGTTGTTTCCATGTGGCCTTTCTATAATGTTTACTTGCCATCACCAATTGGTATATAGAGGAAAGATATACGGATGAGAGTTACAACCTATGTGGCTTTTTCTTCAGACATGACTAGCTTGTGGAAAGAGTTCAAATGCCAACCTTTCCCTAAAGCAGGGGTGGACAACATGAGGCCTGTGGGACTCATGCAGCCCCCACAGCACCCCTGTGCAGCACCCCAAAATTTTGGGAGCGGGATTTTTAAAAAAATTGTGAACAAAATGGCATCTGAAGCTGCTACTGAGTGTTAAAAGGGTCAAATTAGCTTGCTTGCAAGCTAATTTTGACCCTTTGGGGGTCTCTGTAGCTGTTATGGAATCCTCACAAAGTTGCCCCCCCCCGCCCTAAAGGGTTTAAGTGAAAGAAATAGCCTTGTAGGCTCCTTCCAACTCTACTCTATGACCTATGAATCTATGAAATGTGAAAGAAAAGGGTTAAAACAACCAACTCAGCACATGCACAGAAATACCATAGTTTAGATACAGATAGTGGTGTTCACATACCTGTGGGGGGGCTCGCCTCTCCACTGCCGTGATTCTCCGCTGCGCCCCCCTGCCTCGTTCTTCTGAGCGGCGTGGAGCATTCTCCGCGCCGCTCGAGCTGCTGCCGATGGGTGCACCAGTTCCATCACGTCAATTCCAGCGCGCCGGAAGTGATGCGATGGGACCCTGCTCCAGTGCGCTGGACACCCGCGCTATGTTTTTGGTGGGGGAAACCAGGGCAACAGGGCTGTTTAAGCCCTGTTGCCCTGGTTTCCCCCACCAAAAACATAGCACGGGGGTCCAGTGTGCCGGAGCAGGGTCCTGGCGCGGGCGGCTCTCCTCTCCGCAGCGAGCCGTCGCCAGAAAAAGGTAGGCTCGCACGAGGCGATCAGATACATCACTAGATACAGACTGCACATGCTCTGAAGCTCACAATGTATTCTAAAATAAATAACAAATTTGTAAGACAGCAATCCAAACTTTCTACAAAGGTGAGCATTACAAACTCATAGGTTTTGACCAATGAGTTGACTAATTACAAAATTCGGTAGCATCCCTAATTTGCCCTCAAGGTCACAGAGATACGCTGAAGTGATTGGGAGATTACAATGTAAAAATTATATTCCAACCATATTCAGGCACATTCCACATTGTGCTACAGAGTCAATGAAAGTCTATTACATTTCTCTTTCTTTCTATCAAACATGACAAGGACAGCAGCCCTCAAAAGAGTGCATATCCAATAATCATATAACCAGGTTGGAAGAAGCTCTGTGTGGGTCTGTAGATGTCTCTCCCGCTGTGCCATTGAGAGAAGAGTTGGAATCAAGAATCTTGAATACAGGTGCCAAGAGAACGCATGATATGCAAATCTTGGACAGCAAGGGCCAAAGTTTGATGCTGCCTGGAACTGCTGAGCATATTAATAGGCCCCAGGAAAAAAAAATGGCTTTGGTTAAAAATTAATAGCACATTGACAAGTATGATTTAAATCTTTTCCTAATGCAAATGAGCCAGCACTGCCGAAAACCTTCAAACACTGTAGCACAGCCCTCAGGTCCTGGTGTCAAATAGTACTGTGAGGATTGAGAAGACAGTTTGAATTTTGTTCACATAGCAGTTTTGTCCTTGCGCTGAGAGCGAGCGAACAATTGTGTTGCCCTTGTGTCTTTACTTAACCTCCATTAGCACTGCATAAGTAAAATGTTAGTGTTAAATAAACATTACTCCTTTGAAAAACAAATTAGATGTTGAATAGTACAGAAAGACCTGACTGAGCCATTCTTTGCAGACTGTACCAAGCACAAATGTGCCTCTTGTTTCTTTATGTGTTACTCACACATTACTTCCCACCACACCTGTAATTTATTTTTAAAAGATTCAAAGCAATTGCTACAAATTCATATTTCATCTAGGCACCATACCAACACATGACCTTAAGCCAACATTGGGGAATGTTTGGCCCTCAAGATGTTGGTGGACCACAACTCCCATCAGCCCAGGCCAGCCAATGTTTATATATATATATATATATATATATATATATATATATATATAAATATATAAACTACAAAATACATACAAATTATACAACAAACACAATTAAAAAACTACAAAATAATAATAAGTGCACACACCCCCACCGGGACCAACTAAACTACATAACTATTGTAATGACTCTTGTGATGGTGTACACCCTTTCCCACTTAATAAAACAAAATCTACAAATGCTCTCCATATATTTCATAGATTTCATAGATCATAGAGTTGGAAGGAGCCTACAAGGCTATCGAGTCCAACCCCCTGCTCAATGCAGGAAACTAGAGGAGGGGTCTCCCATCCAAGTAATAACCAGGCGTGACTCTGCTTAGCTTTCCACGCTCAGACAAGCTGAGCCAGCGTAAGCCACATGCCTGTTCTATCTTTAAAATCATTTCAATTCGATAATCCCTTTTTAACTTTAATACTACACATTAATTTATCATTAATAATGATATCCCATACCTCTTTAAACCATTTCTCTATTTGATAATCACATTCCATTTTCCATTTTCTAGGTATCATTAACCTTGCTGCTGTCAATAACTTTGTAATTAAATCTTTAGTATCTTGAGTAGAATAAACCTGATCATAAATTGAAAGTAATGCTATGCTAGGACATACCTCTAAGTTAGCATAGCCAATGTTGGTGATGATGGGAGTTGAAGTATAGATAAGACTTTCTACAGGCAGCTATGGAAACCTGGAAAAGATTGCACAAGTTCTTTGCTCCTGAGCCTTCCACAATTATTCCATTCCTCCATCAGCCACTGTTTTATGATCCAAATAAACTGGAAAGGTTTTAAGGAATGTATAGATTAAAATACATTTGTGGATCTTTGCTCTAGATCTGGTCAACAACACAGTGATATGCTCCACCAGTAGAGTAACATAAATTGGTTACAAATCTATCAGATTCTTTCTTTTAAAGCAAAGCCTCAGGTGAAAGCAGAAGTAGTGTGTGTCCACTAACACATTTTGAATCTATCATTGACAAACAAAATTAGATACTAAAGTGCTATTTTTAAAATTTTATAGTATGTTAATTGATCTTAAATATGGATCCTCTGAAGGTGCCAGATTAGCTTGGGGGAAAAGATTTGGGAAAACCTACTGAAAAATCTAGTCGTAACAGGATTTGGACTAGTGCCCCATTAAAATCTGTTTCTGCCAAAATAAAAGAGAATTCTATTAAATTACTGAATCAGTGGTATCCCACCCTGGTGACATTAAATCATTTCAGAAGTTCAACATCCCCTAAATGCTGGAGAAGGTGTGATGAATTTGGCATCTACTTTCATATATGGTGGCTTTGCCCCTTAGTCAACCAGTTCTGGAGTAATGTCTTCAAACAGGCCAGAACCATTACTCAACAAAAAAAATTTGACCTTTCCCCTCAGTAAGCTCTATTAGCCATTTTTGAAGGAATAAAATAAAAAACCTTGCACAGAAGGAACTTCTTACTTTCATGTGGGTGACTGCAAAAATGGTAATAGCATCTTCATGGAAAAAAGAATGATCAGCATCCCTTACTGTATGGAGAAATAAACTCTGGTCTGTTGCATTGGGAAGGCTAACAAAACAGGTCAAGCTGTGTAGATCTGAGTCATATATTGATAACTTTTATGGAATCTCGGAGACATTTATTAACTATGCTAATAGTGATAAAGACATTACTTCATCTCCATCAACCCATGGAACATGATGGAGAGACTTGTTAGGATAAGACTTAGAAAAAGATATGAAATATTTTACTCAGGCTAGGCATGTACACACACATACACAAACACAATTACAACCAGTCTACTGTATATCCTAATTAATTTGGATTGATGTTGATTGTGTGTATCCAGTGTATCCCGTGATAGATTATTGTGTTATGTTTGATGTTACATCCTTTTGTTATTTATGTAGAATTCAATAAAAATATTTTTAGAAAACATTGTGGTTGCAAATCACAAATAGTTTAGAGCTATCCAAATGAAATCAGCAGACATTCTCTCAAGGAGGGATGGGAAATAAATTTGTTCAGTTTGTATTTGAATGTGAACGTACCTTCAAAGTACTATGCAAACCAAAATTCAGTTATCCTTCAAAATTCACATTTCCCCTCATTTTGCAATGGAGTTCTCCAATTAAGAAATGCATACAAAATACTTACGGATTTTCATGCAATTTCTTTTTAAAAAATATCTCAAAGTTCAGGACAAATCAAACCTAAGTCTGGAGAAATTATCAAAATTCAAGATGAACTGAAGAGCAGAAAAATGAGCAGGTGTGAGACACCAAAACTGACAGATTCATCAGTCTCTGTTCTCTGGTAAGTGGTTTGAACTGTTCCTGTTAATCATTTGGTAGAGTAATGCCTACTTTGGGTTGCCAGTTCAAAAAACTGAGTACTGAGAGCCAGTGTGGCGTAGTGGTGAGAGTGTTGGACTGGGAATCGGGAGATCCGGGTTCTAGTCCCCGCTCGGCCATGAAACTCACTGGGTGACTTTGGGCCAGTCACTGCCTCTCAGCCTAACCTACCTCACAGGGTTGTTGTGAGGATAAAATGGAGAGGAGGAGGATGATTATGTAAGCCGCCTTGGGTTCCTTGCAGGAAAAAAGGTGGGGTATAAATGTAATAAATAAATAAATAAATACTCAGACGTATTGGAAAGGGATCACACAACAGAGCACATCTGTCTGTCTCTGTCTTTTGTCCGATAAGGCTCAATGGATCTATAATGTTCTAAACATTGAATTCTGTATTGGGGTAATTGGATGCAAAGGAGGACAGGGGTCCTGAACCTGGAACAGCTGAATAAAAGAAGACATTTTACTAGATACAGCTCATCATGCAGGGCTGAGAATTCACTCTTCGCAAAAATAATAAATGTACATGTCAAGTGCTTGGCCCCTGGCTCTCTTTGTAGTCAAGACGTATTTCTAGTCAATTACTTTTATTATGCAAATTACAAACAAACAAGCATTGTCCAGGGGTGTTCACGTACCTGGGGGCCCCCTGCCCCACCTCGCCTCACCTCTCCCCGGTGCCCCCCCCGCTCAATTCTCAGTGGCGCGGAGCGATTCTCCGCGCCACTCGAGCTGCCCGCGCCAGCCGCGATGGAACCCTGCGCTGGTGTGCCGGGACCCCGCGCTGTGGCTTTTCCATAGAAACCAGGGCAACAGGGCTATTTTAAGCCCTGTTGCCCTGGTTTCTACGGAAAAGCTGCAGCACAGGTTCCCATCCCATCACTTCTGGCCAGCCAGAAGTGATGAGATGGGACCGTTGTGGCCGACACGGGCGGCTCGGCGCAGACTGGCAAGTGAGGCCCAGGACCCGGTAAGGCCCGCTCGCCTCGGGTGGGCGTGAACGGGGCCAATTTCGGCCTGCTACACCCGCTCGAGGCGAGCAGTTACATCCCTAGATTGTCTCAGGCTACAGACAGTATCCTCTTGCAGCCAAAAGAGACCAAAGTTCCAGACAAGCTTTGCATAACACAATATCTTGTAAGCTTCAGTTAGTTCCCTTAGTTAGAGCACCATGAAAGGGAGTTGTCATGAAGCTGACAATGATCTACTATGGCTTAAAGCCTAAAACCTTGCAGTACAGTATTACCCTATCCTTAGCTGTATGTGGTCTTCCTACTTGCATTGGATTCAGTGGTGTGTGCCTGTTCAATATCTTTAAAACAAAGAGCACCTGGCACATCGGATCCTGATTTGGAAGGAAGGAACTGTGAAAAAGTTTGGATGTCATCCTGCTCTCATTGATGCCATCATGAAAACTGCATTGACTTTTAAGGGAGCAGTAAGCATACTTATTAGGAAATAAGCCCCATTGAATTTGATGGAACTTCTGAGTAAATATGTTGGCTGGATGTTTATTAGTGTTTAAAAAGTGCTTTAGAATTTTTGGAGGATAAAGGAGGCAATAGAAGATTCTGGAGGAGCCTTATCAGAGGCAGTTACTTCTATTTTCCTCTGAAAATCAATGAACTGAACAATTTGAATGCTGTAATATTAAAAATTCAAATGCATTTAATATCAGCTTGAACAGATCCCGACTGAATAAATTAATTGACTCACAGGGCCCTTCTCTTTATTATTATTATTTTTGCTTAAAAGACCACAGTGCCTACAGCACTTCTTCGGTGATATGGAAAAAAGTATTGTGCCATCAAATATCTCTATAGAAAGAAAGATCATTTGCATTTCTCACAATTTCTTCTGCCAAGTTTTGTGTTTGAAGAGAAGCAAATCTATCAGGATGAGAGATCTAATTTAGAAACTTAATTTAAATTGGTCATTCCCTTTCCGTTCAACCTATTTTTTTTATTGAGTTTCATAATGCAAGATACGCAAATGGAAAGAGGTTGAAAAGGGATAATTATATACATGATTATATATTTTTTTATGAACTAAAATAACAATAACAATGATATCATGGCAGAAACCACACTACTAGATCAGAATATGCAAGCATTTCCATGTTGAGGGCAAGAATATTAAAATTAGCCAGCTGAAATGTGCCTATTTTAAGTGCCAGTAACAATGTAGATATAAGCTTTTTAAAAAAAAATAATTGAGGAAGGAATAGTGGTAAGTTTAAACTGTCTTTAAGTTCCAACAGAAAAAGCAGAAGAATGAAAAATTGTTCAAGAAACTATTGAGATTTACTTAATTAAATTATTTTATTTATTTATTTATTTATTACATTTATACCCCGCCTTTTTTCCTGCAAGGAACTCAAGGCGGCTTACATAATCCTCCTTCTCCTCTCTATTTTATCCTCACAACAACCCTGTGAGGTAGGTTAGGCTGAGAGTCTAAATTATTTATCTTAAGTACACTTCTTTTTTTAGGCTGCCTTTAAGGGTAAAACCTGTGTATGAAAAACAGGGTATATGAAGTATTATAGACACACACACACACATACACACAAAATGGGACAGGGCTATAAAACTGGATTTAACTGTCTTTCCCCCCTCCCCCCCTTTTTTAGCCCGATTCAAAGTGCTGGTGCTAACATTTAAAGCCCTAAATGGCTTGGGGCCAGGGTATCTAAAGGATCGTCTCCTCCCATATGTACCTGCCCGGACACTAAGATCTTCCTCAGTGGTCCTTCTCTGAGAGCCCCTGCCAAAGGAAGTGAGGCAGGTGGCTACTAGGAGGAGGGCCTTTTCTGCTGTGGCACCTCGGTTATGGAATGAGCTCCCCAAAGAGGTTCGCCTGGCGCCTACTTTGTATTCTTTCCGGCGCCAGGTGAAGACCTTTCTGTTCTCCCAGGCATTTTAATCATTTTAATCATTTTAATCTTGTAATTGTTTTTAATTCCGTTATTGTAACTGCTGCTGCTAGCTCTGCTGTTTGTTTTTAATCTGTGTTTTTAAATTTTATATTTTATATTGTATTTTATGATTTTAACTGTTGTAAACTGCCCAGAGAGCTTCGGCTATTGGACAGTATAAAAATGTATTAAATAAATAAAATAAATAAAATAAATTTAGTGTTTTAAGGCTGCTGCAATCCTGTACACACCTACCTGGCAGTAAGTCTCATTGCACTCTCAACTAGACATATATAGGAACTTGCACTCTATATAGGAAAATCACCAGCATGCTTTGGCCAGTGATGTTGGGTGGTCTTGGAGATTGAAGTGATAGGCAAGCATTCAGAGAGGCATACCAGGGGTGCAGAACCTCAGGTCCAGGGGCTAAATCCGGCCTTCCAGGGGTCCCAATCTAGCCTTCCAGCAATCCCCAAGTGGCCATACACCCTTTCCCTGGCCCAAACTCATTTCCCCCACCCACCAGTCATTTGGTTGTTTCTGGCATTTATGCAGAGCCCCCCCCCCCCAATTCTAAAAGGCTGAAATGCCTCTCCCAAGGCTTAGCTACTGGCAGTAAAAGCTTTACATTAGAATATGCTGGTATGTTTGGTATTTTAGGCCCCACCCCTTTGTCTTTAGTCCCGCCCCATTTTGCTTTCGGTCCCGCCCCATTTTGCTTTCAGCCCCACCCACCACTGGAACACGGCCCCAGAGAGCTTCTCTGAAATGGAATTTGGCCCTTGGACCGAAAGAGGTTCTGCACCCCTGGCCTACAGAGATCAAAAGTCATGAGGTGTGTTAAAGTGATACATGCAAACAAGGGCCATAATCCAGAGAACTGTGCAACTAACTACTTAGGACCAATTTGTCTATTTCTTGTCCGTGTCACTTTCACATGATTTACCCATAATTCTAGTCTGTTCCATTTCTACATTGATTTGCATTTAAAAAAAATATTATCGAAATAAGCATTTAAATAGACATTTTAAAATGGATTTAAACATGTATTGGTTTTCTCTCAAAATATTTATATGTATTTTGATACATTTTTTTAAAAGCTGAGAATTGTGTCAAGTGTGAAATCTGCTGGAGAGCTAAGTTTCAATCTGTACATTAGTCTGAGAGGTGCAGATCAGCATTCCATTTTGTATAGGAATTCACAAAGTTCAAATTCCTCAAGCATCTCTAACACTGCATGCCAGTTTGTTAATTTGATTGTTCTTCCCCAGCACAATGTCAAATACTGTAGTGCCAAAGTCTATTCCATTTCTTGAAAGGTTTCTTCCCCTCTGAAAGAGGGGAAGAAAGAAAGATTTTTCTGCCTTATTCTCAGGACACTTTAGGATTTCTTTTGGTGATGTTTTTTTTTAGCTTACCCTATCACTGTGAGGTGGCTGAGAGTTGATACTGTGTGCATTTCCCCCTTTCTATTACAAATCTCTCCATCATGGTTCGGAAGCTACAGCTGGTACAGAACGAGGTGGCTCGCCTGGTTAAAGGCAGCTGCCGGTGGGATCACATCACTCCAGTACTCAAGGAGTGGTACTGGCTACCAGTTGCTTGCCGAGCTGAAATTTTAGGGATGTACAATCGAGCCTCGCCCGGGCAAAACGGGGCTGAAATTGGCCCCGCTCACGTCCGGCAAGGCCTTACCTTCTCTTCTGGGTGGCTCCGCCTTTCCGCGGCAAGCCGCCCGCGCGTCCCACTCCAGTCCCGTCGCGTCACTTCCGGCACCGGAAATGACGCGACGGGACCCTGTGCAGCTGCGCTGGCCAGATGGGCGATCCATAAATGCAACAAATAAATAAATCACACTGAAATATCCCCAACTGCCCACACTTCCTGGTGTAAAAGAGCTCCATGGGAAGAGTTACCTCAGAATGTCTTTCCTGGGGCTTTATTTGAAGTGAGGAAAGCCAAGGAGGCTGCAGACCGCTGAAGAGATGATTATACAATGTGAAGGACAGGATACTCACACACCCCCAGCAATCTTGTAACAAGAACCCCACATCCCCTACTCAAGAATTTCTTCGAAATTTTCTTCACCTTTGAATTGCTTTTATTCTTTCTTTGGAAAGCAATTTCGTTTGTTTCAAATTGAATGGAAATGGTAAAAAAAAAAAAAGAACATGGAAGACATTTTCACAAAACAGGAGAGAAACAATCCTCAAAGTGCCAAAGTGCTTAAACCAACCAAGTGAGACAGTGACTGAGAAGGGGTGGTGGAGGAGAAAGAAATGATTCTCCAAGTGCCAAATTTTTTGGCACAGCATGAATTGCAATCCCCTTGCCATAATTTCTAATGTCTCACAGATAAAGCAGGAATATGCTTGTGCCTTTAGACACCACACCCTTATTCTCAAACCAAGAGTCTGCCTGACCAACCCCATCCTCAATATATTGCTGAAGAGTCGTCCCTTCTCTCTACGATAGTTGCCATGTACTGGCTTTTGAAGCAGGAGCTTTTAGTATATTGATCTGAACAGTTTTAAAACAATAATAACAACAAGAAAATGTTAAAAATTTATTTATTTATTTATTTATTAATTATTTATTATATTTATACCCCACCTTTTTTCCTGCAAGGAACCCAAGGTGGCTTACATAATCCTCCTCCTTCTCTCCATTTTATCCTCACAACAATTTATCCTCACAACAACCCTGTGAGGTAGGTTAGGCTGAGAGTTAGTGACTGGCCCAAAGTCACCCACTGAGTTTCATGGTCGAGTGGGGACTAGAACCCGGATCTCCCAAGTCCCAGTCCAACACTCTCACCACTACGCCACACTGGCTAAAAAAAATCTTTATGCCACCAATGATCTGGCCGTACTTTTTGTAGAACAGCTGCCACTGAAACACTTTTGGCAACATTTAATATCTAGATGGGTGAATGGCAGGGGGACAGTTTTGCTGATTTTTTTTTTCTGGTGGCCCCCATGAATTTCCCAAAGGATTAGTGGTTTGGTCAGGGACAGGGTTACCATTGTCAGTGGGGCAGCAGGACAGCAGCAGCTTCTTTCTTTCTAATTTGAAACAACAATGAGGAAGAGCTCCTCTTCAGGGGGTGCCATTTTTTTTCTTCCTGGAAGGTCCCAGATGCAGCATAATTCCAAGGCATTCTCTCTCTCTCTCTCTCTCTCTCTCTCTCTCTCTCTCTCAGCTGCCACAAAAAAGAATGGCAGTCCTCTCTCAGCTGGGTAGTGTGAGTTCAGTGGCTCTTACTGGCTGGTTAGGTGTACTTAGGATTGGAGGAGTGGACCAAAACCTGGGGGGGGGGAAATCAAGAGTAGCCTTCCCCAGCCTGATGCCCTCCAGATGGTTTGGACTACAACTTCCATCAGCCCCAGCCAGCAAGGCCAATGGTCTGGAATGCTGGGAGTTGTAGTCCAAAACATCTGGAGGGCACCAATTTCAGGGAGGCTGCTCTACTGGATTTGTGTGTTCTGTTCTGGGTGGTGGTTACAGCCAGATGAGATGAGGGATCCCAGCTGAAGCAAAGTTCCAGCAGTAGTTCAGCACTCTGAATAGCTCTAAGTGAAAGACTGGAGATAAACCAAGCAGCAGATCATCAGCACAATTGTAGCTTATATTAGAAGAAGGCTATAGATGCATGCTGTTGGACTGAGACATTTGTCTTGTATGTTCAGCTGTTCCTAAGTAGTTCTTATCTGATAATGCAAAGCAAGAATTTTGGAAGCCTAAACTAAAGTTCTACCTTTGGCAGTGCAGAAAATCTACCCAATATTCCTTGAATGATACAGGGCTTCTGCCAACACACAGGAATGCAGATCACTACAAGAGGAATGTAACAAATATTCAATTGTACCAAAGGAAAGACAGAAGTAAACAAAGGGGGAAAGGTTCTAGAGAGAAGACATTTTGCAATATATATGCAAAATGGGAAATGAAATTGAAAATATATATATATATAACTGTAATCAAGGATTCTTGGATTCTTGGATGCATTTGCAAACCAATTATTTCTCCACATTATGGGGATGTATCAAAGAGTGTCGGTCCCTAAGCAAAATGAGATGCCTCTCTTTAAAATAAAGGACAAAGTCAATGAAAAGTAGCAGAAATCATTGCAGTGGACAAGGTGGCATATGTGAATGTTGATTCAGATGAAACAGTACAGAATGTAACCTGTTCAGTGTAACAAGACTTAGAAGTCATCATCAAATTGCACATTCAGAGCTCTCTAGGGCTAGGGCAGCCTTCCCGCAACCTGGCACTCTCCAGATACTTTGGACTACAACTCCCAGCATTCCTGACCATTAGCCATGCTGGCTGGGGCAGTTGGGATTTGAAGTCCAAAAAAGTTTGAGAGCACAAGGTTGGGAGAGGCTGGGCTAGGGTGTAATTTGTTAGAATTTTACACACCCAAATTTAGGATTAAGAACATCTAGGCTACAGGGTATGTCTTCCAGGCAGGATTGAATCCTAGCACTTTTCATGTTAGAAATTAAGAGAAACACAAACTAGTAGAGAAGACTTCAACCGGATAGCAAGTGTATTCTAATTAATCTGAAAAATGGAAAGCACTATGACTCAGTTCTAACTGGATGCCATGCCCGAATTGCAGTTGCATGGTGGGGGGAGGCAGCTGTGTGTACTCACAAGTGAAGGAAATATATTCTGTATGTACTCAGGCAGTCCGGTGATGCACTGTCCTCTCTAACCAACCTCCAGGGTGATCTTGGCTGCAGATTTGGGGGAGCCTTTGGGTAAGAAGCTGTCAATGGCTCCTCGCCACTGTGCCATTACTACTGCCCATTTGCTTGCCCACTCCTTCTGGGCTCAAGACAACTCATGGTTATGGAGGAAAAGGCAGGGCAGGTGGAGGTGACTCCCTCTCTTTGCTCTTGTCACTGCTTGCACACTTAGAGAGAGGCAGCAATAGCAAGTAGGAGGGGGAAAGGCAGGGCCAGAAGGCTCTGTGGCCAGCAGTGCCCACCTCTCTGCTGGGGTGTGGGCCTCAGCATGTGTCTAGTGCTGCTGACTCCTGAGGTGAAAAGGAAAGCAGCCAGTGCTAATGAGATACAGCAAGCCCAAGGGCCGGTGGTGGTGGGGTTTAACACATGCATTTTCATCACTGTATATCATCAGAAGAGAGTATGGCAGCTGGACAGCCATCTGTCAGGGATGCTTTAACTTGGATTCCTGCATTGAGCAGGGGGTTGGACTGGATGGCCTTATAGGCCCCTTCCAACTCTACTTTTCTATGATTCTATGATTCTATCACCTATCTTGCATGTGTGTGAGAGTCATAGTAGATCAACCACTACACTGAGAGCTCTCACCATTTCAGCCACAACCTTTCACTGAAAGCCATTCAAACGTTCGGAGTGATGAGCTGTCGAGTGACAAAGCATCCAGGGTAATGCTCATATGTGTCGGATGGACTGCACGGTGTTAAAATAGACATTGGCAGCACACCCTGGTGAACCCCAGCTGAAATGAAGCACAGAAGTTGGTTCCCTGGCCGCTGTAGGTGTGAAAGAGATGAGGAAGCATGGAAAAGAACTGCTACAACTGCTCTTGAAATAATGTGCTTTTTAATAATGTTCAGACTTGAATGTATCAAAAAGCAGGTTTTTGAGCCTTGTTGAAACTTGCCCCCTCCAATGATGCCTTGTATGCTTTCAGCGGTTTCCGTATGCAAACAAAAGCAGCCCTGTAAAAAGGATGGTCACCGCATCCCACCATTACATTCAAATGATGGGCTAACAGTATATGGCAAAAGCGAATATCCTAGCATATTTATATTTCATATCAGTATGAAATGAATGGATCAAAGCTGCCAATGCAAAAAGATAAGACTACTGTAGGCAAATCAATGATTCACCTTTTTAGTGTACTTTAGCGTACTTTGGACCTATCCTTTCAAATGCCACTTCAGTTATTCTACATGCTCAAGGTCTTTCCAAGTTTTCAATGTCATTTTGATGTTATTGAGAATAGATTATCATTCATTTAAATGTTGTAGTCCTCCCCTCAAGCACAAAAATTTTGCATGAAAAATTGAGTCAAACCAGTTCCAAAGCTGATTCACCTGGGGATGTGCTTTGGCCTAAAGTTTTTTGGGGTTGTTTTTTTTTTTGTCTAAATGTTTCTTTAATAAAATAATACAATGGAGATTGGAACATTTCTGAGCAGCAACATTAAAGGAACACACACCACCTTGAATCTTATGTGAACACATCTAGATGCATCAGCAGGGACTGAATGCGTCAATTTAAATACCTACCAAATTGTTTTGCAGAAAAGGGATTACTTGAGTGATATTGAGATGCAAGCATTAAACTGGGAAGATGTACCAGCAACTCCTATCCAACTTATAAATCTGCATCCAGGCTGGTTTGCAGGGAACAGGGTGGGGTATAGAGTAGATGTACTATGTTAGTCTCCTGTCTTGTCAGCCTTGGCTCCTGAAGGTGGTGGAAGTCTCCACTTACAAAGAACTGATGTCCACGTGCTCAGAGCAGTGAGCAAGCCTGACTCAGAAGGGTTTGTAGAAAATAAGGATGGATGAATCTGTCACTTTCCGTTTCCCCCAGTTTCTCATTTCCCCAATTTTAAGTTCGGTTCATCTCAAACCTGGAGAATTTCTCTAGTCTTAAGTTTGGTTCATCCTGAATATTGAGAAGTTTCTTTTTTTCCCCTTTTTCTTTTAAAGAATTCACATGAAAATTCATAAGCATCATTTTTGTACATTTCTCCTAATACATGCATGTTTGTATGCATCCCCCCCATATGCACATTTTTTGCAAGCAATTTCCCTAATATGATGCATTTTTAATGTAATTTCCCTTGATATTTGCATTTTTGTACACATCTTTTCCATTGGAGAACACCACTGGAAAATTCAGAGAAGTGTGAATTTCGAAGGATGGCTGGTTTTTGGTTTGCATACTGGTTCAAGAGTGCAAAATGAGCGATGGTTGCATTGAAATGTGACCTGAATGAATTCCTCCCCCATCCCTGATAGGGAGCACCACCCCACCTAACTGCTCATGCCAGCTGGTGTGATGAGGCTCCCTACAGTCCATTCATCTGGCCAGAGAACAGTGGTGGTGCAGAGGCTGGCTGAATGCTCACCTCCCATGCCACTGTTGTAAGGCCAACTGTAGGATTGAATCACATCAAATGTTTGATCCCAAGAGTCATTTTGTGCATGAGAATGGCCTCCATGCAATCCATCCGTAGTGTCCCCAGGTACAGGGAATACATGGACAAGATGACTGAGTGAAACAATTATTTTTATGTATTTATCATTATTATTTTTATTACATTTATGCCCTGTCTTTTTTTCCTCTTGCAAAAGAACCAAGGTGGCTTACATGATCTTCCCACAATCCATTTTATCCTCACAGCAGCCCTGTGAGGTAGGTTTGGCTGAGAGTCAGTGACTGGCCCAAAGTCACTCAGTGAGCTTCATTTTTTTCTTTTTCTTTTTTCTTTTAATATACATGGATGAATTTGTATATATCGATGTGAATACATATGAAATGCATATATATGAAAATACAACTTCTACCAGTTATACATAGGTTTCAACAAAAGCAGACCAGATATCCAAGTAAGTATCCATTTGGTGTCTATATGCCCCCCCCTTCAAATGTTAAAAGTGTTGTAAGGTCCTCAATCCATTGCATTATAGGAGGTGAGTGTTTATCCTTCCAATGTTGTAATATCAGTCTTTTAGCTGTCAAAGGGGTGTGGAGAATCCATTTACGCTGACCCTGTTGGATACTGCCCTTTGAGGATTTTTTTTTTAAGTTCGCAGAAAAAAAATTATGTACTTTTGTGCATGTTTCTTCAAATCTGTGCATTTTTGTATGCAATTTTGCCTAATATATACACATATTTTGCAAGCACTTTCACTAATTTTATTTACACTGATATTTTTTGTGTGCACTTTCCTCTAATATATGCATTTTTGTACACATTTTTGGATTGGAGAACCCCATTGCAAAATTTGGGTAGATGTGAATTTTGAAGGATAACTGAGTTTTGTTTCGTATCTTGGATCGAGGTGAAATTAGGTAAGTTCGCATTAAAATGTGAACCAAATGTATTTCTCTCCCATCCCTAAAAAAATGCTTTGGCTGCTGGCTTCTTGTTTAAATTCAGTGCAATAATAGTGATAAAGAACAAAAAGTAAAGCACTGAACAACATGCTGGGTTCTTAGAAAATGTGTTATCACCCTCAGTAGCAAAAGCATTGCTAGCAAACCTTGATATGTTTATCATTCATATTCAAGTAATTAAGAGAAAATGTGCTAATGCTTTTTTTGGATCAGCTGTATTCAGCTATTAACATTAAAATAAAGTAACTGAAATATCTCTGTTTTAATTGAAACTCAACAAGCTTTGGCATTTTGTCACAAGCATGAACTTCTTCAAGGTCCTTTTAAAAACATTTCCCAATAAGATTTTTTAAAATATTATTTTGAAAATGTTATACATAAGGAGATATAACTTGCATGTTTGGTCCCTGAATAAGTGCTTTGAAGGCATTCCAGGCAGAGATAAACAGACTGTCTCGTAAACCATATATTATGAATGTACTGGGTTCATTTAATGCTGTCTTCAGTTAAAGTTGAGCTCCTGCAGTCTTACTTAATTACGAGACTTTTTATTGAACACAAGAGTGCAGCATATTCCACCCTCCATTTCAAATGCTATATTTCTGTTCACTGAATTGATTTTCTAATAATTTACAAGTAAAAAAGGGTTAATTAACTCTGGAGCTAAACTCAAAATAGCACTTTTAGATAGATTTTTAAAAAATAAAAATAAATTCTGCAACTGCCGAGTGTGTTTTTCTAAATTGTGTTAATAAGAAACAGGCCCATTCTATGCATGTGTATATAGAAGTGAACAGTGGGGACTTACTTCCAAGTAAGTGTTGCAAAGAACTACAATCTAAAATAACACTGACTGGTTAGAACAGCTTTTCCAAACCTGGTGTAATCCAGATCTGTTGGATGACAACTCCCATAATCTTCAGACATCACGGCCACTGACCATGCTGACTGAAGATAATGGAAATTGCCATCTAACTGCCATCTGAACAGAGGGGAGCCTATAAGATTATTAAATCCTGAAGGAACAGGCCTCATACAGCCTGCCAAGCCTCACCCAAGGCCCAATCCCTGTAGCCCTGCCCCACAGGAAAGGCAACAGAGGAAGCCAGCTTCATTGGAGACTGAGGGGAGATATGATCACACTCTTCCAGTACTTGAAGGGTTGTCACACAGAGGAGGGCCAGGATCTCTTCTAGATCATCCCAGTTTGCAGGACACGGAATAATGGGCTCAAGTTACAGGAACCCAGATTCCACCTAAACATCAGGAAAAAATTCCTGACTGTCAGAGCAATAAGACAATGGCATCAACTACCTAGGGAGCTGGTGGGCTCTCCCACTCTGGAGGCATTCAAGGCGCAGCTGGACAACCATCTGTCAGGGATGCTTTGACTTGGGTTCCTGCACTGAGCAGGGGGCTGGACTCGATGGCCTTGTAGGCCCCTTCCAACTCTACTTTTCTATGATTCTATGATTGGGAACTGTTGCCTCAAGGCATCTGCAATGCCTTGAAGTGATGGGTCCCAAAGGCTTCCCTCACCTTTCCCAACAGGAAAGGTGTGTTGCCTCAAGCTGCCAGGAATGCCTTGAGGTTGGGACTCCCATTGGAAGAGCTCTCACTTTGCTGCGGTCAGCTGTTTCCTAAGCAGCAGAGAAGTGGGAGCTTGCTGTGTTTCTGTGCTGCGTAGTAAGAAATTACAGAAGCCAAACAATTTCTGCGTGTGAGAGAGAGGAAGAGAGAGAGAAAGAGAAAGAGTGTGAGATAAAGTGGTTTGTCTGGTGTGTGTGTGTGTGTGTGTGTGAGAAAGAGAGAGAGAGAATTTGATGTGAGCATGTGAGAACGTGTGTGTGTGTGTGTGTGTGTGTGTGTGTGTGTTGGCCCCACCCACTGGCAGTATAGGGCCACCGAAATACTTCCCCCTCAGGGAATGCAGGCCTCAGGAGGAGAAAGGTTCCTACCCCTGGCCTCAAATCACCTAAATGCACCACTGAATTTGGGGGAGTGCACACTTATCTTGCAAGTTCTGGAGGTCTATGTATTGTGTACCCTCAAAAGATCACTGGATCAGGGCAAAGCTGCTTCTAAGCCAGTTGTTCCCTCTTGCTCAGACGTCACTCATTTGCTCAGTATTACAGAAAATCAAGATGATGTGGCTGCCAAACCACTGCATTCCAGTATTTCCCATAATGCCTTCCTATCATCTTCTGCACCTAGATTGTGGCAATGTTTCTGACTTGCAATGCAATTGCAGTGTCAGCCTGTCCAATGTAGACTGGCCAATGCTATGGAGGCACCTGGCAGAGGCATATGCCCTACCATTTCATTTCCTGCCAATACATCAAGATTCACAAGAACAAGGGCTCCTGGAGCTGAGTCAGAGAAGGCAGAGGCCAATGGAGCCAATCTCTCCACCTCCACTAGATTTAAACCAGGGGTGGACAACTTTGGGAAGTCTGGGGAGCATTTTCAGCCCCTGGAGCCCCACAGGCCACACCTCCCACACCTCCTGCAGTGGCCGCCCAATAAAATTTTAAAATGGCATCTGGAGTGGCTATGAAGTGCCTCAAGGGTTAAAATTTGTTTGTTTTCAATCTAATTTTGACACTTTTGGTGCTCTGTGGTAGCTGATGAGCACTAAAAGTGTCAAAAAGGCTTCAAAATGGCCACTCTGGATGCCATTTTGGGTGGCAGTGGGTGGCAGTGGAACTAGCTGTTAGGGATGCTCAAGGTTTTTGTTTGGTCCATATTTTTAATCAAACCAACCTGATCTGCCCCTTCCCAGACTAATACGCGGATCGCAACACAGTTCTCCTTTGGATTACACACCTCTGAATGTTGTCATAGAGTTCTTAGCTCAAAAAACATACCAAAATGCATACAGAAATGCCTGTATGTGCATTTAGCTAAGTATGTAAGTGTGTGCACATTTTCATGTTGTTGTTTTTAATTTAAGAAAAAATAGCAGATTGATGCAGGAACAGCCAGGACAGAACAGATTTATGAGTGAAACTGACATGGAGCGGAATGAGGGTGATCTACCCACCCTTAAGTGCAGTAATTTAAAAAACCAACTTGCCGCTCCTATCAGTGTCCAACAGGGAAATTGCAGTAATAAAAATTAAATAAAAATAAATATCTAGCCATTAAGATTAATTAATAGGCTGTTCAATTATGCTGGTGGCTGGGAGAATGCTGCAAATTGTGAGCATACCTTTCAGTATGTAAGTACCACTGCAATAAATGGGGTTTATGTTTAAGGCTGCAGCCCTAGGTCGACAATTCTTGACACTTTTGCCTTTGCTCTGGGGACAGGCACTGCTTGGTTACAGGCTCTATATTATGCCCTGTGCAAACACTGTTTTAATTCTGTATCCAGCTAATCACATTAGGTATACCTCAGCAAAGGTATAGGGATCTAGTGTAGAAGCAACCCACAGTCATATTGTGTCTGAAGACTTCACCTCAAATGTACTTTGTGTATTTTATTTAATTTTATTTAAAATATTTGCATTCCACTTTCCCGCAGAAAAACTCAAGGGTTTTCACATGGTGCTGGAAAAAGCATAAAGGAAGCACTAGGTGAACCTCTTGAAGAAGGCCATTGGCATTTCACAGCCAAGGGGCCACCACCAAGAAGGACCACTACTGGGTTTCAGATAAGGGTCTTTCCAAGCTCTATCTGCAGATTCTGGGGATTGAATCTGGAACCTTCTGCCTGCAAAGCAGGTGCTCTACCACTGAGCTAAGGCCATTCCAGATGAAGACGAAGACAGATCCAGTTTCATGACAAACACTGAAACGTTGGCTGTTTGCTGTCATATTGACAGTTCTTGACTCAAACCAGACTTGGAAACAATGTTTAGTGGCAATACTCTCTCAACGTAAGAGAAAAAAAATAGAAATGGACCTGAAAAAGGACTTATAAAATGTAGATTTCTGTCTGAAGCCGATTGATGGAAAAAGTTTTCTTCCTTTCCTGCAATTTTCAGAGCCTTAACAGCTTAATAACATTTTGTCGTGAACTACTACTACTACTACTACTACTACTAATAATAATAATAATTTAAAAATCTGGAGTATTCCACAGAAACACTGATGAAATGAAAAGAACTCCAAGTCCTGTAGAACTTATAATTATGAAGTTGCCAAATATGTTGCCTCCACCAAGCTGCAAAAGATAGTGGGTTGGAAACCAATATTAACTTAAGTTAGTCATGACTAATCCAGTGATTTTGGTGGGTTTACTGCAAGCAAACTAAGTTTGGATCAAACTGGAAAAAAATTCGTCTAGAGGTATGTTTTTTTTAATGCCATTAATAATGATGTTAGTGTCTGGGTAGGTCCTGATAATGAACCTACCTGGACACTACAATCAACATCTGAAGCCCATCTCTAAGGGAGGCTCACAGGATGGCAACAAGGGAGAGGGCCTTCTCAGTAGTAGCTCCCCCCCCCAATTGCGGAAAGCTCTCCCCACTCAGGTCCACCTGGTGCCAATATTGCTATTTTTTTTGGTACCAGGCTAGAATTGTCCTCTACTCTCAGGCATTTGACTGCATATGATGGGGCTTTTAATGTCAGCTGTTTTTAGCAGGTGCCAGTATTTTATTGTAACTATTTCTTACCTGTTTCAAATTACTTTAAAATGTTTGTATGTTAAAGGTTTTATATTATATTTTTATTATGTATTTTTGTGAACTGCCCAGAGAGCTTCGGCTATTGGGTGGCAAATGTGGTTCAGTGTAAGCAACTGTAAAGTTATTTATTTATTTATTTATTTATTGCATTTATAGATCACCCATCTGGCCAGCAAACCAGCCAGTCTGGGCGATGTACAACATGATAAAATACAGAGTAAAATACATTTAAAACAGTATAAAATTTTAAAATCTTAGCCCACCCCATATTCCCACCTGAACAGCCATGTTTTTAGTGAGCGGCGGAAGCTCAGCAGAGAGGGGGCATGGCGGAGGACACTAGGGAGAGAGTTCCACAGTATGGGGGCCACCACAGCAAAGGCCCTCTTCCTCATCCCCACCAGTCTAGCTGCTCTGGCTGAAGGGACAAGGAGAAGTCCGTCTGTGGCAGATCTTGTTGAGCAGCCTACTTGGTGTTTCTGGAGACGCTCCTTGAGATAAACTGGACCGGAGCTGTATAGGGTTTTAAAGGTCAAAACCAGCACCTTGAATTCAGCTCGGCAAGCAACTGGTAGCCAGTGCAGCTCCTTGAGCACTGGAGTGATGTGATCCCGCCAGCGGCTGCCTTTAACCAGGCGAGCCGCTGTGTTCTGTACCAGCTGTAGCTTCCGAACCGTCTTCCAGGGTAACCCCACATAGAGCGCATTATAGTAGTCTAGGCGAGAAGAGACCAAGGCATGAACCACTGATGGGAGCAGGTTATTAGGAAGGTAGGGGTGCAACTGCCGTGTCAGATGGAGCTGATACAGTGCCGCCCGGCTCACAGCTGACACCTGAGTCTCCATGGACAGCTGGGAGTCTAGAATGACCCCCAAGCTGCAAACCTGGTCCTTCAGGGGCAAATGTACCCCATTCAGCACCAGGTCAACATCCCCTAACCTCCCCTTGTCCCCCACCAGAAGTACCTCGATCTTGTCAGGGAAAAAAGTAATGCATGTTGGGGGGGGGGGGGAATCCCAACTTCAAGTATAATCTGATGGGATCTGAGCTAGCGGTGACTGACCAAGAAAGAGATCTTGGGGTTGTGGTGGACAGCTTGATGAAAATGTCAACCCAGTGTGCGGCTGCTGTGAAAAAGGCGAACTCCATCTTAGACATAATTAGGAAAGGAATTGAAAATAAAACTGCCAAGTCATGATGAATCATGTACCTTTGGGAGGGGCCCGCCTTGCCTCTTCACACTGCCCCCCCCCGCTGCTCGATTCTCAGCAGCGCGGAGTGATTCTCCATGCCACTTGAGCTGCCCACGCCCGCCGCGACGGTCCCATTGCGTCACTTCCGGCTGGCAGGAAGTGACATGACAGGACCCTGCACCAGTGTGATGGGACCATTTTAAGCCCTATTACCCTAGTTTCTACGGAAAAGATGCAGCGTGGGGTCCCGGCGCACCAGCGCAGGGTCCCGTCGCAACCAGAAGTGACGCGATGGGACCGTTGCGGTGGGCGTGGGTGACTCGTCGCAGAGAGGCGAGAGGGGCTGGGACCTGGTAAGGCCCGCGAGTCTCAGGGGGGGCATGAGTGGGGCCGATTTTGGCCCGCTACGCCCCCCCCCGAGCCAAGCGGTTACATCCCTACTGCCAAGATCGTACTCCCCTATAATGCGACTGCATTTAGAATACTGTGTACCATTCTGGTCACTGCACCTAAAAAAGGACCTCGTAGAGTTGGAAAAAGGGCAGAAAAGGGCAACTAGAATGATCAAGGGGCAGCAGCAACTTCCCTATGAGGAAAGGTTACAGCAGCAGCTGGGATTGTTTAGCTTAGAAAAAGGATGAGTAAGGGGAGACATAAAATTATGCATGGTGTGGAGAAAGTGGACAGGGAGACATTTTTCTCCCTCTCTCATAATACTAGAATCCAGGGTTATCCCATGAAGCTGATTGGTGGGAGCTTCAGGACAGATAAAAAGGAAGTACTTCTTCATACAGCACATAGTTAAACTACGGAATTCACTTCCACAAGATGTAGTGATGGCCACCAATTTGGAGGGCTTTAAAAGGTGATGGACAAATTCATGGAGGAGAAGGCTACCAATGGCTACTAGTCTTGATTGGCTATATGCTTCCTCTAGCATCAGAGGCAGTATGCCTATGTACTCTAGTTGCTGGGGAACATGGGCGGGAGGGTGCTGTTGCACTCATGTCCTACTTGTGGGATCCCGTGGGCAGGTGGTTGGCCACTGTGTGAACATTATGCTGGACTAGATGACCTTTGGTCTGATCCAGAATGGCTCTTCTTACCTTCTGTTCTTATGGGTGTATAGTAATGAAATAAATGAAATGATAAAGACAAATTTAGGCTGCAATCCAATGCACACTCACATGGGAGTAAATCCCATTGAATACAGTAGAATTTAGTTCCAGGTAAACATGTATAGAATTGCACTGTTCATATTTTGTCCTCTTCGAATAGACAATATATCTGTTTAGCCTTGCATCCTTTCTGTCTACCTGATGCTGTAGAAATGCACTTACCTGTTTAGCCACTGAGGGATTGGATCGAGGAGGAGATGCAAGTGGAATAACTTCCTGTTCCCTGCAATCATCAATTTATTCTCCCCAGCATGATAATTGATTATTTTAGTACTCATAATTGCTGTGTTATTACTGACAGACATATCCGAGACTTTGAAGAAAAACCCATCATCCAATGTTCAACTCGATAATCTCCTGTGGGAGCTGCATCTTCTGTGTAATTATGTGCTGTGTAGTGTTGTTTTTAGAGCTATTTTTAGAAACATTGGGTCTCTTTGTACAACTTATTTAATTACCTGAGTCGTGTTTTGTTGTTATGTCAAAAAGCAAATATGATGTTTGTTGCAATGATATTTAGTGTAATAAATGAGGATCATGATGATGATGATGATGATGATGAAGTTGTTGCTTTTTAATATTGAATATTATTATCGCTGTACTGATAGGGAAGGGCCTTAGGTTAGTGATATAACACATGTTTTGCATGGAGAAGGTCTCAGTTTCACTCCCCACTGGTAGTGGTGTAATCAAACTTGGGGGGGGCCCTCGCCCCACCTCGATTCTCCACAGCGGCGGCCCCCCGCTTCGAACTTCTGAGCGGCACAGAGCAGTTCTCTGCGCCGCTCGAGCTGCCCTCTCTGGTCCCGTCGCATCATTTCCGGACCGGAGCGGGCGGCGCGGACGGCTTGCCGTGGAGAGGCAAGCCGCCGACGGAGCAAGGTAGGCTCGACCGAGCCTTGTGCGGGCGTGAGCGGGCCGATTTTGGTCTGCTATGCCACTCGAGGCTCGATGATACATTGCTACTCCCCAGCATCTCCAGATAGGAATGGGAAAGACTCCTGAAGTCCAAGAGTTCTGCTGCTAGTAATATAGGAACATAGGAAGCTGCCTTATACTGAGTCAGACCATTGGTCCATCTAGTCCAGTACTGTTGACACTAGGGACACTAGGCTAGGGAGGTTGACACTCAGTGGATTCAAATAAGTTCAGATTTCTATGAATCTGACCTGCGGATTCTGCAGCAGACCGGCTTTTTCTGAGTAGGCATGTAACCGCGAGTCGCGGGGGGCTGAAATGAGGCCGATTTCGGCCTCATTTCAACCCCCCGAGACTTGCGGGCCTTACCTGGCTGCCCACTCATCCCACCGCTCGAGCTGCTGCGCCAGCAGCGCAGGGTCAGGAAGTGACACGACGGGAGCCTGCGCTGACGCGACGGAACCCCACACCGCATTTTTGGCGTAGAAACCAGGGCAACATGGCAGCCAGCCAGCCACGATGACTGTTTTAAGCCATGTTGCCCTGGTTTCTACGCCAAAAATGCGGTGCGGGGTTCCGTCGTGTCGGCGTGGGGTTCCGTTGTCTCACTTCCGGCCAGCCGGAAATGACACAACGGGACCCTGCGCTGCCGGCACGGCGGCTCGAGCGGCACGGAGAATCGCTCCGTGCCACGGAGAATCCGGGCTTCGGGGGGGGGGCTGCTCGCTGAGGTGTGGTGAGCCCCCCAAAGGCAGGGAGCACACCCCTATTTCTGAGATATCAATTCCTCAGACTTGCAGACTATTCCCCCCCCTTTTTTCCCTTTTCTTTTTTTCCTTTTGGAGGGATTTGCGCAAATGTGCATTTGGGCAAGTCTGCACTTGTGCAAATGCGCATTGGCTGAGTGTGCATTGGCATGGATGTGCATTTGCAACAGGAACAAAAATTCTCATACAAAAATCTGATTCTGTTGATGGGTAGACGATGGAATGAAAGATTCTTGACAATCTGGGAAACACAGACAGAACAGATTTACATCTATCTGTACATCCCTGATTGACACTGGCTGGCAGCAGCTCTCCAGGCCAGGGTATCTGGCAGAATTTATTCCTGGCCCTATCTGGAAATGCCAGGGATTGAACTTGGGACCTTCTGCATCCAAAGTCTATAGCTAAGCTACAGCCCCTCCCCTCCCTACACTGCTGTTAGTCAGTGCAGACCAGAGACGGGCAACTTGTGGCCCTCCAGATGTTTTGGTCTACAGTTCCCATCATGCCTCACGAGGGATGTCAGGGAAACCCAAAACAGATTCAAATGAGTTTGTATTTCTATTAATACGGCCCCAGATTCCATAGCAGACTGCCTTTTTCCAAGTCTTGTGGATTCCACAGACTTGTGGACCACATTTTACTTTTCAGAATTGTATGCAAGTTTAGTGATATAAAAATACAACCCCGCTGACTAAAAAATGTGCATTTCCACCCATAGGCTAAAGTGTGAAAGTGCAGATTTGGCGGGGGGGGGGGGATTTGCACATTTTTCTTTTCTTTTTTTTCATGTTTGCGGAGGTTTGTGCACATTTGCATTAACTACTCTGCATTAGCGCACATGTAAGTAGAATGAAATTCTCCTACAAAAAATCTGATTCCGTCAATGGGCAGCTGACAGAATGAAAGACACCTGACATCCATGGAACACAGATTGGACAAAATCTGGACATCCCTGTCCCTCACCATTGGCTATGCTGGCAAGGTCTGATGGGAGTCATAGGCCAAAACACCTGAAGGGCCACAAGTTGTCCATCCCTGCTTTAGTCAAGTGTAATGTGCAGCCAGTTGCACAACCACTTGCTTGTGCAACTGTGCTTGTGCAAATGTAACTTTAGTTGGATTCTCCCCTTGCAGAACTTTGTTTCCAGTGCAACATCATTTGTGTTAGCAGAACTACAAAGTTGGATACTGCCCTCAGCCTCTGATCCTTCAGATCCACAGCCTCTCTTGGGCAGCCCTATGAAACTCCCCCAGCACACCCCCATTTCCGCCTCTCCTACGTTACAGAAGTTTCTGTAGGGGCTGGGAGGGGCATCAGAGGTCAGATCTCCCCCCACCAAGGTGGGACCTCTCTCTCTGCCCTCAGACGGGGAGATCTAATCTATCATATCACCCCGGGATGCCCTCCCAGGGACCCTAGGATTGCAGCTTTAATCTATTTGTTAATTATGCCTTCCATAATATATGTTATTTCACTGCTTTTTATCGTGTTTTAATTGCATTTGATTGTTGATTGAATGCTATTGTTTTTGTGATATGTTGTTAGCCACCTCTGGGCCATTTTTAGGATAGATAGATAGATAGATAGATAAATAAATAAATAAGTAGATTGTGCTATCCAGTATCCTTGTGGCATATAGGTCTTCCCTCCACATACAGGCATTTCATGACTTTAATCATGTTCTCCAGTTTTGGTAGTCTTAGAATTTGGGGATATAAGGAGATCACTTAGCCTGCCCAAACCATCCACAGCTTAAGTTGCCACCATTATATGACAAGGGGCTCTGTGCATTTAACAGCTGCATGATGGGCAGAAATCAACAGGCGTGCCTCTCTCCGGTGATAGGAAAAGCTTCACCTGTTTATTTAGGTGTGTGATGGAGTTGCTAAAGGCACAGATTCCTCCATCCATTAAAAAAATGTGGCAACCATGCCACCCCATCTCCAATGCTATTCTCAACGGTATGTTTTTTAAAAAATATGTGCTGTCCAGTTTGCTTCCTAAATGTCGCCTTTCATTCTATCTAAGTCAGAATGAGGGAGACAGGCTACTGTTATGTTGCACAATAAGAATCCTCTTTGGCTTCAAGAACACACTGCCTTTTAGATTTATTTTATTGAGAATGAAGAACGAGATAGAAGATATTTCCTTGCTACGAAGAACTAAAATATTAACAATAAACAACCTTATATAAATAAAGCAGAAATGGGGATTTCTTTTACTGTCCATAAAAGTTGTTCAAACATTCTAGCCTAGAATTCTTGGTTATTGCCTTCAGTGGGGATGTTTGCTTGCATTTACACTTACATTGGTTGCAGTGCTGTTGCATACATACTCAGCTGCATAAATTTGGGACTGTGTTGAATCACTTTGATTATGAGAACATTCACTCCCCGCACCCCCGCTCATTCCAGTTCCCTGCCATGGCTTCTCCGATCTGCTGCTGCTTCAGCACCATTTGCACCAGCTGGTGCTGGTGCAGGTGGTAGTAAATCTGATCTGAGCAGGGGGAAGGAACCACATGAACTCAACTTTATAAGTTACAGCAGCCTTCCCCAATCTGGTGTCCTCCAGAAGGCTTGGGCTTCAACTCCCATCAGCCCCAGCCAGGATGGCCAATGGTCAGCAATGCTGGGAGTTGCAGCCCAAAACATCTTGGACAGTACCAGGTTGGTGCAGGCAAGGATCATATTTCTGCTGACCCATGTGCTGTCAAAATTTCATGGCCCAGTCTGTCCAGTGAGTAAATGTTGGAAGGTGGAAGGCAACAGCTGCCAGCAGCTTGGGCTGTCCCAATCCAGGGTGTGGCAATGGTGTAAAACCCTGGGGTAGACTTGGTCCATGCCCTATAGCCCTCAGACCCCTTAAGGGGGACCCTCCTTGAGTGAGAGAGTGGGCAGCCCACTCGCAATCACCTCCCTCTTAACTGAAGATCATGCCTAATTCCCCCAGTGCCAAGTACAGAACACAGTAGTAAAAAAAAAAAAAAGATGTAGAAAATTAAAGTCTGTAGGTGGGTGGACCAGAGGGAAGAGGTTCTCCTTCTGGCCCACTATAGCTGGGTGTCACCCCTCCTCAAAGCCACCATTTGATTGGCTGAACGGGAGCGGGGGGAGGAGGAGAGGCAGGCCAAGCTTGCTGGTTTGCTTATCAGAGGATTCATATTAGCACTTTCCATACCACATAGAACCTTCATGTTGGTTGCAAGAGTGTCACTGAGGGGAAATGAAGTCAAATCAGACTGAGAGTAATGCTTCCTGAATTGGCAAACGCTTTTGAAAGAATCACTTAAATTGTTGACACTACCCAAAATGGTCATGAAAAGAAAAACGGTAATTATTTTTGGCTCAGCTGTAAGTCTAACATATTGCCTCCTCAGACTTATACCATGCATCCTACTATTGACATAGGCAGAGAATCATAGAATCATAGAATCATAGAAAAGTAGAGTTGGAAGGGGCCTACAAGGCCATCGAGTCCAACCCCCTGCTCAATGCAGGAATCCAGGTCAAAGCATCTCTGACAGATGTCTGTCCAGCCGCACCTTGAATGCCTCCAGACTGGGAGAGCCCACCACCTCCCTAGGTAGTTGATTCCATTGTCTTATTGCTCTGACAGTCAGGAAATTTTTCCTGATGTTTAGGTGAAATCTAGGTTCCTGTAACTTGAGCCATTATTCCGTGTCCTGCAAACTGGGGTGAAGGAGAAGAGATCTTTGCCCTCCTCTGTGTGACATCCCTTCAAATACTGGAAGAGTGCGATCATATCTCCCCTCAGTCTCCTCTTCTGAAGGCTAAACATGCCCAGTTCTTTCAGTCTCTCCTCATAGGGCCTTGTTTCCAGTCCCTTTATCATCCTTGTTGCCCTCCTCTGAACCCTCTCCAGTTTGTCTATGTCCTTCTTAAAGTGAGGTGCCCAGAACTGGACGCAGTACTCAAGATGAGGCCTAACCAGTGCCGAGTAAAGGGGAATTATCACTTCCCGCGATTTGGAAGCTATACTTCTATTAATACAGCCCAAAATTGCATTTGCCTTCTTTGCAGCCACGTCGCATTGCTGGCTCATATTCAGTTTGTGATCTACCACAATTCCAAGATCCTTCTCACTTGTAGTATTGTTGAGCCAAGTGTCCCCCATTCTGTAACTCTGCATTTGGTTTCCTCTCCCTAGGTGCAGCACTTGGCATTTATCCCTGTTAAATTCATTCTGTTGTTTTCGGCCCAGCGCTCCAGCCTATCGAGGTCACTTTGAATTTTGTTTCTGTCTTCCAGAGTATTAGCTGTTCCACCCAACTTTGTGTCATCTGCAAATTTGATAAGCATTCCCTGTACCTCCTCATCCAAGTCATTAATAAAAATGTTGAAGAGCACCGGGCCCAGGACCGAGCCCTGTGGTACCCCACTCGTTACCTCTCCCCAGTTTGAGAAGGAACCATTGATGAGCACTCTTTGAGTCCGATTCTTTAGCCAATTGTGGATCCACCTGATAGTTGTTCCATCTAGCCCACTCTTAGCTAGTTTACTAATCAGGATATCATGAGGCACTTTGTCGAAAGCTTTGCTGAAGTCCAGGTATATAATGTCCACAGCATTCCCACAGTCCACAAGGGAGGTTACCCGATCAAAAAATGAGATCAGATTAGTCTGACAGGATTTGTTCTTGACAAATCCATGCTGGCTTCTAGTAATCACTGCATTGTTTCAAGGTGCTTGCAGACTGACTTCTTTATAATCTGCTCAAAAATCTTCCCGGGGATTGATGTCAGACTGACTGGCCTATAGTTCCAGTTCTCCTCTTGCCATTTGAGATGGGAACATGCATGGCACTATGTCTCCATGCAAATATAGGCAGAGTCAATGAGCATATGTCATCATGGATACAATTCTTATCCAGCCCACACACATACCCTGAATAGCCCTGCTTTGAATAGTGGAGGATATGCCCAATATCCTGTAATATGGACAATGCAATATAGACTCTATCATATGTCCAAATGCTAATTGTAGATCCTACAACTGTCATATCACCGTTACATTTTCCTCCCAGTGCCTATTCCTAGTCTCCCTCTGCAGAGCTGTGGTTATAAAGCCAAATGGAGCAATAAAATAAATGTTGCTATAATGGGGGAAACAAGCATATTTTAGAGATGGAAGGATATATCAGGGACAACTTGTAACTCACCAAGCAAACCTCGGATCACTAATCATGAAAACCTCTGCTTTAGTAGCCCCAGGTTGACAGCAGGAAAAAGAGAGAGCTCTACTGAGCCCCTGAAAGACAGCATTTGCCTTGGTTAGGAGGACAGACCACATCTGGCCATATTTGATTTGCTACAGGGTGAACACAGTGTATGAACACAGCATACACAGATACAATTCTATAACAGCTATTCATTCATAACATATTCCTATAACATAATGATAAATACTAGTATTTACTAAAAACAAACAAACCCTGTAATGCCAAATGTTCCAGTCTGTGCTATGTAGATCATCATAGTAATATGATCTCACCTCCCTGTCACTGAAATAGGCATTAGCCATCTGTTTGTCCCTGGGTTGGTAGAATCCTTTTGCTCAATATGTGATCATATGTCAAAAGGGTATCAGTAACAGTTTGTTTCACAATGCATATAGGATGAATTCTAAGCCTAAGAATTGGCTCAAAGACCAGGGTAAATTAAGTGAAAGGGAATCCCCCCTGAGTGCTTAGATATTTCAGAAATGCAACATCACAAGTATATTATGAGGCCTTGGAAACCCAACCTTTTATTTTGTGCAGAAATTGCTGTTATGTCACCCACAGTTCAAATCCTCAAATGGGTTTAGGCAGATGACAGTTGAGCTATCTGTAATCTTAAGTCTCTACCACCACAGGAAGCTGCAAAAGTCCCAGTAAGGAAATAATATTTTTGGTGATCATCACCATGTCTACTCAAGTTCTCACCAAATGTTCACCTAAAGCAAAAAAAAAAACACCAGATGTGTGTGTGGTAGGGGAGTCCATTCTCTGGTGGTGGCATAGCCACCACCAGCTCTGGGAAGTGCACCCCCTGGAGGGTTCCAGGGGAACAGTGCAGCCTCCCAACCCTCTGAAGTTGCCCATCCCTAGAATAGATGAACAAAAAGTTCAGCCTGGTACAAGGCAGGTGCCAATGTTTCTCAACATTTCTCAGGTGGAAGGGATCAGCTTGTATACCAGGGGTGGGCAACGTGTGGCCCTCCAGATGTTGTGGCCTATACTTCCCATGGTCCCTCACCATGGGCTATGCTTGCTAGGGCTGACGGGAGTTGTAAGCTAAAACATCTGGACAGCCACAAGTTGCCCACCCATGTTCTATACAATCCTAAGTTGTAACCACTAGGTTGGCCTAAAGCAAAGTTCAAAGTCAATTTGGGTATTCCATACATTTCCAATGACATCAACAGAATCACCCCCCCCCCCGACTTAAATGCTCTCTTGAAAAGAAACTTGTCTTTATTCACACAAAATGACAGGAGAATCACAGTGGCAAAAATAAAAACGCAAGCATTTAAGGGCCAAATGGAATGTTCTTCTAATCATGCATAGTAGGGCTATGGAATCAATGGAGGCATTTTTTCCTTTTATTAATCTCCCCCATGTGGGTGTCTGTGTAGAATTTTGGGATGAAAACTGGTGGTGGTGGTGGTGGTGGTGGTGGTGATTGGATGCTCAAAACCCTCTTCCAGAGTGCCAAAGTCTCAATCTGAATCAGGTCTCTGTGTGCTTACTCTGAAGTAAATCAATCAATCATGGATCTGCTTCAGATGCTGAAAGTCCAGTGAATATGCTCACTGTATGACTCCAGAGGCACCAGGAACCATAGAAACCACATTTCCCATTGTTCACAACATCATACTGCTGAAAACATGCACGCATGCAATTTTGGTCTCTGCCATGGCAAAATCAACAGCAAAATCAGTGGCGGCAGGGCGGGGTGGAAAATACAGCCCATGACCCCCAGAAGTTGCCCACCCCATTGGGCTATAGAGAAATATCTAGAGAAATATGGTGTGTAGACCAAACTATCATGAATATACACCATTTCCATGATCGTGGCTAAACCTTTCCATCCGTCAGCATCACAAAATTGAACCAAAGGTTCTGTGGACTATTGCTCAGGACTCTTTGCCCTGTGCATAACAGCTGGGAGGAGTTTGCAGTTTGGGATGGATTCATTCTTGGTGTGATGGTGACCTTCACCAATTTTAAGTCATAGGCGAATTCGCTTTTAGAACTGAGCAACTGTATTCAGCCATTCCTGTGTCCAGTTTCAACAAGCCTGGGTCTGCCTCTTTGTCAGCGCTAAATACAGCTATATGTTAATGAATGTAAGAGTAATGGCTGAGTGCTGCAGCAGTACACCTTTTAGTTTCATCTTGAAGGTTCTCTAATGAAGCAACTCATGTAGACAAAAACTTTGTTGTTATTTTTTTTAAAAACCCGATCTGTTTGTGATGCTGCTTATACTGTCAAGGAGATGAGGGATAATCCTCCTTGAAGCATTATTTATGATTAATTAAAAAGAGATATTTCCTCCCTGGTATTCATGTTGGATTCCTAAGTATGATTACTAACAAGAAAGGAAATATAGCAATCCCTCTCCTTGCTAAACCTCTGATGGCTGCAAATGTGGTTGGAATGTAAACTCCAACACTCCATTGACCCACGTTTTTGCATTAAGAGGATGAGATCCAACACATGCTTAAGCACAATTAAGCTTCCCATTGATTTCAATGTATCTTGTGCACATTTCTCTGTGTGCTGGATTGGACCCTTAAATAAGAACTGTGACGGCAGTGGCAGTTTGTCACCGAGGAAACGACTAATGGAAATGATGACACAATAAGGCCACATTTGTCAAGAAGGGTAGCAAAGAGGTATTTTTTCATTATTAATGAATAAATGGAATTCCTATTGATTAAAAGTCAAAAGTAGATAAATAAGGGATGATTCTCATCATAATTACCAAAATTTATATATTTGGAGAACTGGCACTTCATAAATATTGGAGTGGTGCTATTAAGCTGAAGCGTATGTATGGATGCTGAGGCTCTATAAATAAAGACATTAGAAGCTAATCACCAGCATGCTTCATTATTTATCTCTGTTCTCCATTTTCACAAACAGAAAAGGCACTTATTCATTACAATTCAAAACACAGATGTGCTCAT